>CM039679.1:79509843-79612714 GCA_022537955.1 Schmidtea mediterranea
AATTTCAGAGGGAGAACTAATCGAAAAGAGAATTCAAAAGCAACAAATGAGAAATCTGAATATACAAGAGAGATCAAAAACAGTCAGTGAATTGATAATTGAGACAAAAGAAGATGTAATTGACGAACTCAACAAAACAACCCATGTGGAATGGAAAATTACAATACAGCATGGAAATGCACAACAAAACACAACTAGGAAAACCACAACGAACGAAGAAAGTATCTGGACAATCGATATGAAAGCTAACAACGTAAATATCAGAGAATATTGTAAAACATGTCAAAAATCGGGACACGCAGAGAATGACTGCTATCGACATCAAATATGCCAACAATGCGGGAAGAGAGGCCACGTAAATAACATTTGTCACAAAAGACGCGGAACATGTTTTAACTGTCTAAAATGGGAACATATGGCTCATAATTGTCCAAATAAACAGACTCAGAACCCATCCGGAACAGTGGGACTAATGAGAGGAAGCAATAGGAAACCAAATGAGATCAATACCAACACCACAATAAAGCCAGCAAATGACACAAGTTTCAAATCAAGCTACGAACTAGGAAAAGACACGACAACTGGAAGGCAGAAAAACCTATTAGACATGACGAGACAAGTTACCAGAGTCGCAAACAGCCAAGAAACAAAATCAAAATATTATAGTAATCAGGCGAAACAGAAACGAGAATATAACGAAATTCGCGATGCTAGAATGAATTACCAGAAACAGATGGAAGCAATCATCAAAATAACTAAGGAAATAATGCCGAAATGGACCAGAAACAAGAATACCACCGAGATATTAGAAGGAGTAACAAAGATAATCACGAACTACGCAAAAGGCATAAAATCAACAGCGGAAATCAGCACCTTAAAGAAAAGAATGTCAATATTATTCACAATAATTGACATAGCGGGTAATACACCACTACACTATGCCATAGAAAGCAAAAACGAAGAACGAACGAATGGAAATTATCGAGGCAATGAACCAATGTGGACAACATACAAATATCAGAAATGAGAAAGGACACACACCCATGATGATTACAGTGTCAAGAGATGCGTCAACGAAAATTCTGAAGGAGTTATTAAAAACAGGATCAACTCTAAATGAGAAGGATAATAAAGGAAAAACGATGTTAAATTATATTATGATGTCGCGAGAAGCAAGCGCAATAGAGTTCATTACGATAAATATAATTCAAGAAGACATCGAAATAATAGGCCAAAATTTAAATCCAATCCTTAAAGCAATCGAGAGAGGATACGATGAAGCAGCAGTAAAACTGATCAAGTGGAGAAAAAGAAAATCCGACAACTAAATCATTGACGTAAACAAATTCGAAAGCAATGAAAATATATTATTTAAAAGAGCAATAAATTCCGATTATGTATTACCAAAGACGATAAAAGCTTTGTTAAAGAGAGGATAAATAAAGTTCACGTCAATAAAAGAGAGCCTGAAAAAATATGGTCCAGAAAGGAAGAATTAGAAACCTTGGTAAGAGAATGGCACCGGATACAACGAAAATCTAGCGGTAGAAAACAAGAAGTTGATGACATCAGAAATGGAAGAAGAATGATAATCAAGATGTATGAAGAGGTAATCAAAGAAATAAAAAGGACAACAGCATTGAGAAGGCTTGATGTAATAAGGACCAAGACAAAAAGGACGATGAGACAAAGACAGGAAAAAAGAAGATGATAACGAAGAGGGGAGAAAACCGAGATAGTAATAAAAAGAAAAATTCAGTAGCATACAAGGAAATAAGACAACAACCAAAGCCAAATATCGTAGACGATCAGAAAATGTCAAGAGATGAAGAAAGTACAGACAAAATCTGTTGGAAACAGTTAATAGACGCACAGAAAATTCAAAATCGACCAACCCCACTACAAAGATTACAAGGATTATTGATACTAATGACGTAAGTAAGCCTAACGGATGGATATCTTTTGGGAAAATTAAGAAGTAGAAAACAATTCAGAAAAACAAAATAATAGTCGTAAATGCTGGGAAACAACAAACAAATATTACCTTTATAGCTATAGAAAAGAAACTAGTGACACCTTGCGAAAAGAGGAAACTAAACCAAAATCACAATATATTCGTTCAGAAACATGATGGAAAATACAGCGTACTTGATTTGTGTACAAAGAGAAGATAATCAAAAATGCAGAGCGATAAGGATTTGGAAAACCGGTTCAAAGAAAATGACAGCAATGCCAAGAATAATCAAAATAAAAATGCACAACAATGGTAAAGAAACTAACAAAGAAAGAGAAAAATATAGCAAAGACCAGAAAAGTGACGAAAGAAACCTAAAAGACAATGAAACGAGAAAAACAACTACAAGAACAACAAAAGAGTCAGCAAAATCAAAGCAATCTAATACAAAAATAAGAAAAACAACAACGACAAACAAACCACAAAGAATGGATGATGTCAGACACGAAGTGTCAATCAGTGTAGTAACCAACGCATGGAAATACGAAACTATACGGAAACTTCATGGAAAGTTAATCACAAAAATATGCGGGATAGGCAGAAATTCAAGAATTAAAGTAAACGGCAGAGAAATAAAGGAAGAAAAACATGACACCACGCTTGCTAACAAGAAATAATACAGAATCAATATATCAGATATGGCAAGTATTATCCCGAACCTCTTCCCAAAGGGGAGTGAGAAACAACAAAGGTGAAACTGCTAAAGAAAGCGCAACAAGAAACCAAACCGATAGTAGGAAAGTAATAAGCAAAAACGATCGTCACTTATCAGAAAAGGAAGCAAATCACTTATTAGCTGTATTTTGGAGAGTTCAAAACCACGAAAACCCAAGGATAAAGACATCGAAATTCGAAAACACAACTTCAAACATAGTTAAATTGGTAGCGATATCAGACATTGTCACAACGTGATAAGTATGTGGATAATAATTCAGCAAGTGAAAGCAACTGGAAAGTACAAACAAAAACCTATAGGAAAAGGAATGTGGCCGAAACCAGAGAACCCAGATTACAATAGTACAACGAAGCTGTACAAGTATCTAGTACCAAGAGAGAAGGAAGCAAGTCAAGATATGAACCATTACCGCCATCGATAGAGGACGACCTTCCGAGACCCTAAACCGTATCGCCGGCATTAGAGATTTGCTGAGTAAACTGTCGATCTGCTTTAAGAGAATACCTCGAGAAAATGGATATTTGTAAAATGAAACACTTTCGGATAGAGAGCGGCGGTCTCGTCCCTGTCGAACTCACGAACCACTGTAGGAGTAAGCCCCTGTGAGGCCGAAATGATAAACATGATACCGATATAATATCCAATTTGCCGAACATGAGAGAATTTTAAAAATGAGTTTAACTGCCACGTAAACAATCTTCCCTGGAAACAGAAAAATCACGAGAAATTCCAGCCAGATAAAAAATAAATAATGCTAACGGCCGCTACACAACAAACACATCGAACAATATTCCCGCACACAGCATAAAAACACTGCAACGATCCAATTTTAAGAAAAATCAATATCCAGAAAATTGAATCATTAGGATATTTATTTGCAGGACACAAAAATAAATCTAGCCACAATTATCGTCACTGAATGCCCCACCCTCACCGCATGGCGTGGCACTAATTAGAGATATAAACACCCGAAAACTACTACAATGATCATTTATTCACAAATATGTATTACCCTAACGAGCAGACAAATCATGAACGACCCGATAACAATCATGGAAATTCTAGCCGCGGAGCCCGGAAAGATCTGGACGGTAAGCATTGAGCGATATTAAACTTATTTTAATGTTTGTTTCTATGAGGACTATGTGACCAATATAGGGATATGATGAAGATCAATAAAAGCTGTCCAAGTGCGAACAACCTTCCCAACAGCAATGATAAAATTAGACCTGATAAAAATATTATGCTTCTAATTAATAAATTTATTTACTTGGAACAAAATAAATATATAAACTCCTAGTGGATTCATGCTCATGTTACGCCGGATTCGCGAAGTCATTTTATTATTGATCATCACCGAAAGTTTGCGAATTAAATATATTTCATCGAATAAATCGTCCAGCCATCACGTACACCATTGTCCCTGACGACCTTTCACGGATAGATTACTCCATTTCTTTGAGCCGAGATTTCGTTGAGTTTCAGCCAAACTTCATGCTAGATCAACCTGTCTTAGTTCGTTTCATGACGAAAAGAGTATAGCAAATCGCCATCCGAACATCCATCACTACCTACAACTACCTGCTTGACTCGTCCAACGCCACCTCTCGATTCCTCAATTTTATTTTCCCTCCGCAAATAACGACGTTAAATGATTACACGCTCATCGTGATTAATTATCTACTAGGAATTGTAATAACTTCCACCTAATTTTTCAGACAATTCTTGGATTGACGCATCTCGCGTCACAGTGCGATTTCCCGCACGATCGGCAGCCAGATATCGATAGGCCCTATGGGACGCGGGATTATCAGTCTCGCCGGTAAAGGAATCCCGTGATGGCGCACAAAGAGATGACGGAGCAGCAGACCTCCCTTTTGTGCCCATCAAAAGAGAGCCCGGCCGCAATCCAGCCCGAGAGATCCGAGGGCAAGCGAAGTTCTTACTAGCGCGCTTGGAGGAGCACCAGCGCCAGACAAACAGACAAGTAGACAGGGCTAGGTGACATCTGGCCGAGATCAACAAGGCAATGGCAACGGGATCCTCCGCAGCATGGATGGTACGCCCCTCTGTATAAATGTTATACAAGTTCGCGTTGTCTAGATTGAAGGATACGTTATACTATAACGCATCCTTCAATCTAGACAACGCGAACTTGGACGAGGAATCGGAAGCAATGAACGTGGTGGTTCTACGAAGAATATTGACCAGAGAGATGAGAGACGAAGATAGACGCCCCCACCGTGACCAAGAACACCCATACGCTCGCGAGATTCCAAGGCAATTCAGAGGCCGAAGCCGTGCAAGATACGATTAACATAAGTGTAAATTGTAAATAAAGTATTGGATTTCATTTTTAGTCTCTTATTTCTTATTCATAAAAATTAATAAATAGGGTTATAGTAAACTTAGAATCAGATTTGTTTAAAATTAAAAGATAGAGACCTGACGAGTGAAATTTCGTACCGAAGGAGAGTTTAACGTTTTATTTCATTTTGCAGATATTGAACCCCACGGAATTCTACAAGGCGAATTAGATAAAGCACAAAGATTAAACCGCGAGATGCACCAACAACTTGTACAAGTGACGTCCGAAATTCAACGTATCAAATCCAGCTGGGTAGAGTCGAAGAATGTGAAGGCTCTATATCAGAAGATGACCGCTGCTCAACGGGGTTGGGCCGAAGAAAAACAATTGAACCAGAGTCAAAAAACCCAGATCCGCGGATTAGAAGTAGCTTTATCTGCGTGCCAGGAGGGCAATGCAGTAACTTATCCGCTGGTTTTTCGCTCCAGCCCAACTAGCCTACAAGGAAGCCACATCGAACATTAAACCTGCGAACAAACCGCCCCGGCATCGACCTGGCCGGAACGAGCGTGCCAAGCGCCGAGCCGCTCAACCAGCAGAATATGACATTTTTTTTGTGTTATCTCAATAAATATTATGTTGTTTATATTGTTCTCCTAAATTACGATTTATAATGCCAAGATTTAGACAGTATAAATACGAATCAACAAGAGAATTGTTCCACGTGACAAGACAAACCAATATATGAAAATGGGACGAGAATAAACAAAAGCGCACGCAGACCTTTTATCGGTAGTGCGTTGAACCCACTTTGATGTCGGGCCAGAGTAGTTCTTTCATAGCGCTCACCTTTGGCGACCTCAAAACCAATGGTTACATTTCCAACGTTGCTTAGCAACGGGTAGCCATTGGGGGCAAGAAATAATTATATGTGGGGTCAAAGTCACACTAACCAGAAGCCCCACATGTTTAAAGAATTTAAGAAGCTTTTAAGGATTAACATATTGGTGGGTTATGGCTATTTGACCTTGGGTAACGCATACATACAAATTGGCTTTCCTGCACACTTGTTCCCAGTTGCTAGGCAACGTTGGTAATGTAACAAGGGGTTGTGAATCCAACAAAGGTGAGCTTCGTCACCAACACTACTCTGATTCGGACTCACTATGATTTCAATACGATAACTACCAAGTTTTATTAATTCTATAATATCTGAAACGTAATAATCATCGTTGAGCTAATGGAAATCGAAACCATATGAATAGCAATGTTTTGTATAGATTAAATATAGTAGAGGGATATGAGGACTATGCCCCGTGGATATTTGGCTTGAAAAAAAAATCCGAGACCCCTCCCCATAAAATTTTTTTTAATTATTTGTTTTAATGAATGAAAAAAAATATTTTTTAAATAATTTTTTGTTTAAATGTTTAAATTTAAAATTTTTTAAAAATTTTTAATTCATGATAAAAAAATTTTTTTTATCGATTTAAAAGCCTAAAAAAATGGCTTAAATCGCCTATGATTGGTAGTATTTTTAATAAAATTCGTTCAAACTTGATTAAAGAACATAAAAATATCGAATAAAAAGCCTAAGTATTTTTTCATACTTAAAAATTGGCTCAAATCACCTGTCGACTACAAATCATGAATGTTTTATTTACTTTAATTATTTGTTTAAGTAAATAATATTATTTTAATTATATTTGACTTTAATTGTTTAAGTAAATAATATTATTTATATTTTAATTATTATTAAATTTAATTATTTGTTTAAGTGAATAATATTATTTATTTTAATTATTATTAAATTTTATTATTTGTTTTAATCAATTATTTATTTTTAAATTAAATTGTTTGTTTTAATGAAGTGAATTAAATAATTATTTTTTATTTTCATTTATTTATTTATTTAATATTATTATTTAATTAATTATTTATTTCATATTATTATTATTTTATTATTATTAACATTTTTTTTTAAATTGCAAGTCTAATAATAATTTTTCATTGTAAAAAATAACTTTTAATCCCTACAAATATTTTTATTGACAAGATTAAAAAAGATTAATTTTTATTTCAAATCAAAAATATCAGAGTAATATGTTTTACGCATTTCGGCCAACAATATATGGATTGTTTGGTCACGTTTGAAATCGTGGTAACATGGACATCCATTTGAACATGATACTCTCATACTATCTTTACAAACAATGCAATTTGCAACACATCGGTCACCAGATCCCTGAACGTTGTCATAGTGAATCTCGAGAAGTTCTTCATTGTTAATCCCTGTGAAATGGTAAATTTTTGTTGCGAAAACTCTGGTGCGCAATAATCCAACGTATTTTTAATTCTTGGATAAAGTTCCTGGATTTTCTTTAAAATTACTTCAAAGAGATAAACTAAATAATAAAATAAAATACATATTTAAATATACATGATTTACCTTTTGACATTTTTTTTAATACTTAATAAATAAACAAATTCAAACAAAATATTTATTAATTTATTAACATAGTTATTTCTGATTTAATATTTTCCACATAATCATTATAATCCAAGGATTTTATTCCAAGTATTACTACTTTCCCACTTGAAAATATATTGACACATGATGGATTATATTTTTGAAGACGTAATGCTGGAAATATTTCTGGTTCAAATACACAATTCACCTTTCTTTGTAATTCATATAGATTTATAAATTTCCCAATATCAATTGTTACAGTGATTGATTGAATTTGTAAATCATGTATATTATATTTCAAATCCCAGTTTTTAGAGGTTGCTTACATCCCATTACCCGACATTTCCCCGATTTGAAAAATATTATTGGATACTTACCTGATCGATCTACAACTTGTTGTGGTTTTCCAAATGGGAATTTCATATCAGGTATAGAATATCTTCCTTTATAATTTATATTACTCAACATTTTCAAATAATTTCAATTCAAGTAATTCTAAAAATTAAAACAAATATAAACAATTAAATAAATAATTAATAATAAAATGGAATTACGAAATGATGCTGTATATCAAGTAGTTGGACCAAGTGGTTGTGGAAAGACTTTATTTGTATGCAATTTATTACAATCGAACTTGTTCAAATTAAAATTCAACAAAATATATTGGCATAGAGGAGCTGACGAAGAACATGGACTTACTCAAAATCAATTCTGTAAATTGAAAATGACAATAATTAAAGGATTTGATCAAAATTGGTCATCTAGATTACATCAAGGCGATATTATTATTATCGATGATCTATACCAAGAAGCTAATAAAGAAAAGGATTTTAATAATTTATTTACAAAGATTGCTCGACATATTGGAGTTACTGTTATTTTCATTACTCAAAACTTGTTTCATCAAGGGAGCAGTCATAGAACTCGTAATTTAAATGTCCAATATTTGGTTATTATCAAAAACCCTAGAGATGCAACCATTATAGATTTTCTTGCTAGACAAGCTTATCCCAATGATAGAAAATTTTAAATTGATTCGTTTCAAGATGCAACAAAGGTTCCCCACGGATATTTGTTCTTTGACTTTACACAACAATGTCCTGATGAATTACGTATTAGAACTGACATTTTCAAGGTGTTACGATTTATAAACAAAATTGAAATATGAAAATAATTACTTGAAATGACGTTTAAAAAAGTTATTGTTCAACGTGAAAAATCCACAAAGAAAAAAGTTACAAAGAAAAGGGTTACTAAACGTAAAATAATAAAAACGAGTATGAAGATTGTTAAAGATAAAAAGTGGATTAAAATATAAATAAAACAACTAGATGAAAAATGTATATAATATGAAAGTTGAACGTAGTCTACCATACTTTAATGCCTTGATGAACGCTCCTAATAATAAAAGAATGAATATTTTACAGAATTTTCCTTCATTTGTTATAGATGATCTAGTTGAAGTTATTGTTAATGTAGTTCGTGGTAATGTAAATATTACTAAAGTTAAAAAACTTGTATTACAAAAGCATAAAAGATCGCTTTTATCTTTAGTAAACACTAAGAATCGTCGTCTGATGCGAAAAATAATATATAAACAAAATGGTGGATTTTTGGGGGCATTAATTCCAATAGTCTTATCTGCAATAAGCACAATTTCATCATTAACTTTTTAATGGGGTACCAAGAATTCATTACCGGATAAACATAATTTAGATTTAAATATTTGGACAACATGTTGTAATAATGAAGGAAACATTAACCAAAAATCGAAACACAGTAAAAAAGCTCGAAAAAGTATGGACAGACCAAAAACATCCCGCTGGTTTTGGTGGTGTAAGAAAACTGGCTAAGGAAGTAGTTAATTCAAAGAAAGAAACTCAGAATTGGTTATCTGGGCGAATGGCGTACAGTTTAAATAAACCAATGTTGAAGAAATTCAAAACCCGTAGTTATAAAACAATGGGAGTTGATGATTTATGGCAAATGGATTTGATGGAAATGATCCCATTCTCTAAAATTAATAAGGGATATAAATATATTTTGACATGTGTTGATATATTTAGTCGATTCGCTCGTGCTATTCCAACAAAAACCAAATCAGCCAATGAAATGGCTGAAGCAATCAAGGAATTATTTATTGATGGCAAGCCTCGTAATTTACAAACTGATTTGGGTATGTAATTAAATAAATAAATTACATTATATTTATTCTTTAGGTAAAGAGTTTTATAATAGTAAAGTTAGAGAAATTATCAAAGGAATAAATCATTACTCTGTATTTTCTCAATTTAAAGCTGCCCACGTGGAAAGATTTTATCGAACTCTAAGAGATCGCTTGAAAAAATATTTCGTATATAAAGGAAATAAAACCTGGATAAATGTTTTACAGAAAGCAATTTATAGCTACAATTATTCGCCACATAGGGGTTTAAATGGAATGCGACCAATTGATGTTTATTCAACGAATAATATGGATAATTGGATATCACAACAATCTGATTCTATCATTAAAAAGCCTAAATATAAAGTGGGTAATCACGTTAGAATAAGTAAAATCAGTGCTTCTCCATTCATCAAGAATTTCGACAACAATTGGAGCGATGAAGTATTTTAAATCTCAGAAATTGATATGAATCAGAATCCTGTAATGTACTTTATCAAAGATGATGAAAACAATCAAGTTAGTGGAAAATTCTACGAACAGGAACTCCTATTGTATTCAGAATTCAAAAGATATTAAAAACCAAGAATGTTGGTAAATATAAACAATACTATGTTAAATGGCATGGATATGAAACTCCAACTTGGATATCTGAAAATCAATTAATTAAAGAAATATTATGAAAGAAAACCAGTTTTATATGATTTTACCTAGTAATAGTTGTCCTCTTATTTTTCTTAATAATGAAGCTAGTAATTTTAATGTCGAATTTCAAAAACCTATTTACTTGGATGGTGAGTGGGAAGTTGCTTTGATTGATTTTATTTTTGTGTATAAAACATTTCCGTATTATAGTAATTCTTACCTAAGTTATGAAACGATGAAGAGTGGTACTTAAATAAAATATTTGAAAATAAATAATCAAAATGAAACTTATGAATTAATAAATTCTAAACATTCCCCTGATGTCGATGTTTTTATTGAAAAATATGAGAACTTGGTTATTGTCTGTCCACATGTTCAAATTTAAAGTAACATTCCCTGACATTCAACATGCATTTAGTTTTAGATTAAAATCTATATCCGTCGTTAATGAAGATGATCATTGTCGATTAAAATTACCAAAATTTACAGATGATGGTGTTATGGAACAATTCGGGATAATTACAAGTTATGAAGAAAAAACAATATTTGAAAAAAATTTTGAAGATAATTTACTGATAAACACATTATCTGAATTACAAGGACATTTAATGTCATTTATTCCGTCTCCGTTTAAAGAACTAAAAATTGAAAACAATGAATTGGTTAAAATAAAACTTGCAGATAACATTTCAAAAATATATTTTGACAACAATTTAATCAAAACCTTAGGTTAAAAACTATGAACAAGGGGAAATTGTACAATTAGAAATGAAGAATCCAATATATTTACCAATTTCAACTTCAACAATAACAACATTGAAATTAATATTCGCGATGATAGTGGAAAATTAATTAAATTTAGTAAAGATACCAAAACACATTTATCAATACATTTTAGAAAAATAAATGAATAAAGAATTTTACATAAATCTACCGAGTAATAGTTGTCTTCTTACTCATCCAAATAATAAAGCTGATAAATTTAATGTTGAATTTCAAAATCCAATTTACTTGGAAGGTGAATGGCAAGTTGCTCTGACCGATTTCACTTTTGTATACAATAATTTTCCATTTTATAACAACTCAAATATTAAATATAGTAAGAGTACATTACATAAAGGTTATGAATATTTTTATTATAACGATGCAAAGAATGAATATACAATTAGTCACGACTCTATATTTTATCTAGTATATATTGATGGAAATACTTTAAATATTAATTGTAAATATTTTCTATTTAAAATTTCATTTGATAGTATTGCAGAAGCTCAAAAATTAGGATTTAATAAAAAAGAAATAAATTTTATTGAAAACTTGAATCAAATTAAAATTCCTTCAAATAATCGTAAAATAAAGTTTGATACAATTCGATTAACTTTAAATTATTTTTACGATGTCGAGTATACAGATAAATTTGAAGAAAATTTAATAATTACTAATTTATCACAAATAAATGATCAATTAATGACTTTTTATCCGCATCCATTTAAATCTTGCGAAATTGAACAAGGAAGATTAGTCAATATTGAATTGGAAGATGATGTCAGTAAAGTTAAATTTAGTAAATTTTTGGCTCAAAGTTTGGGATTAAGTGAAGAATCATATTCAGAAAAAGTTATTGTTGGATTACGTTTACCAGAAATTTTGCAAAGTAATCAACAAATGATGATCTATACAAATATCATTGAACCTATTCTTGTTGGTGATGTTTTGATACCTCTATTGAAATGTGTATGGGTTGAAAAACATAAAAAGGATGATCTAGTTCAACTTATAGAGAAAAACCCAATGTATTTGTCTGTATCATCAACATATATAAACAATATAGAAATCAATATTCGTGATGATAGTGGAAAATATATATTTGGTAAAGAAGATAAAACTTTTCTTACATTACATTTTCGTAAAATAAATGAGTAATCCTGACATTGTAAATTTTTATAGTAGTAGTCAATCTGGTGGAGAATTACCATATTTTATAGGTAAACAATATGGAACCGGTTGGTTGAAAACAATAGGTAGATTTGCATTACCTATTCTTAGACGTATAGGCAATTTCGGTATGAATACGGCAAATGACGTAATAAATAATAATTCTGATTTTTTACCTGCTTTAAAATCAAATGCAATATCTGAAATTAAAGAATCTTTACCTAGTGTTATGCAAACTTTACCTAGTGTTATTAATAAAGTAAGTGATGTATTTAATCATGAAAATGAACAAAAAGGAGGGACACTTAAGCGTAGAAAGATTATGAAGAAACATATAAACAAAGGAATGAGAGGATTCGGAACTATATTTGAAAAATGATTAGTGCAAAATCTAAATTATGTCTTTTTGATAGACCATCCTCTCAAGCCGTGATTGAACATGGTTCAGTTGAAGATATTTTCCCAATGAATTCAATAACTGATGCTGGTACCTCTTCGATTCAATTTTACATTAACGGATCACAAACAGAATATTTATATTTGAACGATACTTTGTTATATATTCAGTTGAAAGTTGTAAATAGCTTAGGTGAAAATATTACACAAGAAGCTGACGTATCAGCAAACAATTTCTTTTTTCAAACTCTTTTTAAAGACGCTGAATTAGTTTTTAATTCTATTAAAATTGAAGGAGCAAATGATAGTTTTGTACACAAAGCCCTAATTGAAACTACTATAAATTATAATCAAGATACTAAACATACATCTTTAGGGGGGATGGGTTACACTGAACATGATCTTATGCGAAAAACATGGATTGCAAAATCAAAAGCATTTTCATTATTTTCACCACTCCAATTTGATTTCTTTGATCAACCCAAATATTTGTTACCAGGTGTTAGTGTCCAAATTAAATTAACAAGAACAAATCCAGAAAAAAGTCTGACATATACTAAATTTATACCTAAAATAGTATTACTAGATGCAAAATTAATGGTTAGAAGAGTTCGTGTTGAACCTTCTGTTTTAGCGGGTCATCAAATAGGTCTTGCTACAAGAAACGCTATTTATCCAATGCGAAGCAAAGAAGTTGTTGAATTTTCTTTACCTATTGGATCTTCTTCTTTTTATAAGGAACAAATATTTGGTGATAAACGATTATCTAATTTTATTCTTGTAACTTTCCAGGGAAATTAAAGATTTAGTGGTTCGTTTTTAGATACATTTACTATGTTTGATCACTTTAACGTTAAGTCAATAACTTTAAGTAAAGGAAGTGATTATCGTGAAAAATATAGTCAAGATTTTGAAAATGATAATTATAGTACAAGTTATATGCAAAGTATTGTTAGGAATATTGGATATCTTAATAAAAATTTGAATTTTGGTATCAGTATGTCAGATTTTAGAAATAAGTATCCATTCTTTACATTCGTATTGGCTCCAGATTTCGATCTTAACCAAAGTCAGTTACCACAAAGTGGAAATTTAAGATTAGATATAAAGTTTGGATCACCCCTAACTGAATCTGTTACGGTAATTGTATATGGAGTTTTTGAAAAGGAGATTCAAATTACTTCCAATCGAACAGTATTAGTTTGAACTATATACCCGATTGAGAATTTTTAATTGTCAAGTATGAAGTAAGAATTTTTATTAATTATATATTTTTTTAAAATTATTATTAGTTCTATTCAGATTGATTCTATTGGTAGAAAATTATTGGGAAAAGATTTTCTTGGAGTTTTCCCTTTAGATAAGATTCCATATATCGATGTTAACAAAGCTTTGATTGTAAATACTCAATCATCTAATCTCAGTGGCGAACATTGGCTTGCAATTTATGTGAAACCAAATAAAATAAATGTATTTGATCCAATGGGTTTCTATTATCCCCCTATATTGATTAATAAACTAGAATCAATGTTAATGCCAATTGAATACAATCGAATTCGTTATCAAAAACCGATGACAAAAACATGTGGACAGCATTGTTTAGCTTGGTTAAAAACAATGAAAAATAAATGAATTTATTGAATAAAGTTTCTTTTCAAAATTGTTTTTTAATTAAAAATGTAATGAAAGATGCATTATGTAATATTCCTTTTAAAGGATTAAGTTCAGAGGATTATATGTATTTAAATGTTTTTGATGTTATGTAATTAAGTGTGTTTTATAAAATAAATTTTGATTGGTCGATCATGTAACCCCTTACATGTTTGTTAATATATAACTGAATGCATTTTTTAAAAAATTCACTTTTATCAAATACCAAACTTTAGTAAGTTTTTTATCATATATTTAATTATTTTTATTTTTATTTTTAGAAAATGGAATCTATCAATAATATAATTCAAGAATTAAAATTATTAATAAAAATTACCAACAAAAATGTTAAAACTCAGAGTCACAAAAGTAAAAGAGTTAAATGTAAGTACTATTAAATTTTTACTATTATAAAATGATAATTTTTGAATTAAATTTAATATTAACATTTTATTAATTTAAACACAAAAAATTAAAAATAATATGATAAAAACTATGACGAATAAAGTTAAATAAATTTTATTTAAATACATTTAGCTTCAATAATTTGCCAAATTGGTCGAATAGTCTGGTTTCCTTCTTTATATCCTTGAATTCTTATTTTAATCATAAAATGTAGTAGTAGGATGTGAGCCCGTCAGATACAAACCCCTCTTGGCTTACGTAATTGTTACATAACATTTGACCTCTGCACGCGCTGTTGCTACCTGGATATTGACCTTTGTCCACTAGTTGCTACCTAGTAATTGACCTTTGATCAGTGACCTAATGATTACATCACTTGACCACTGGTCAGTACACACTTATTATGTCACTGGTCACTTATTACATCACTGGTCACTACTCGGAGACTAGTTACCTAACTATTATTATGTCACGTAGTTGTGGACCAACACACCTACCTTCTAGAACCTTCCACACGCCTACCTACAGATCCGCACAGATCCGCACAGATCCGCACCCATCCGCCCCCATCAGCGCCTATCAGCGCCCAACACGCCTAAAACTACGTCTACGACTAAGTCGTAGACTTAGCAAAATCACTCATATAAAAATTTATTTATATAACAATTTTGAATTTTTTATATCGGACACAGCTCTACATGGAGCTTGCCGTTCTGAGACTCTCCAAAAGCAAAAGATCCAATTGAGTTTCGATATTTCATCTTATTGTTGAGGAACTCTTGACGCAGTTGCAATCGAATTTTCTCTAAATTGACCTCGGCTCTGATTCTCTTTCATCGGCATTTTCATCCGGCATTGAATCTCCATTGGCTTTTGATGCAGCACCTTTGTAGTGGAAGCTGATCACAAATCTAAGACATCAAAGTAGATTCGGTCTTTGGAATTCAGCATTTGATTATCGCCTTCTGACATCTGCCCAGATTTATTATTGATAATTGACATTGATTGTTGAGGTCCATTTCTTTATCGAATATTGAATCTTTATCTGCTTTTATTTCCATCCTTCAGAACTAAGTTTTGAGCAGATTTGGGAAAAATACCATCAGGCTTCTTCATTCTAGATTAATTTGCTACTAAGTGTAGACAGAGAGTTTAATTTTATGCAAAGTTAAACCTTTCCCTGGAAGAGGGTGGAATTCATTAATTAACAGAATAAATCACATACACAAGTCAAATGGAAATTTTAACTCAAACATTAATTAAATCGAAATTTTTCAAGATTTACCAAAATACCCGTCTTGTGGTAGTGCCACCGCCTAGCAGAATGTGAAATATTGCTTAGCGCACAATCTTTTAATAAACCTTTCAGGTGAGTTCGATCAACTCCAATCTTTAAAAGTAATTCAGGAGTCTTTGGAGGAAAGGAACCTAAAGAGCCGATGATACAAGTATCAAGCTCCACTTTGAAGTCAGCTTTGACATCTTGTATTTGCATTTTCAACGAATCGTATTTTTGTAAATTAAGAAGATCTACTAGTGCAAAATTATTAATTGTATCACATGGAAATTTCATGTCAACTAAAAATATTTTTTTCCGCACCATGTCAGTGATCATTAAATCTACTCGCTCTTTCGATTCCGGAACAAGTGAACATACATGGTCAACAACAACAATCAAATTTGAATTTTTCGACAAGTGAGACGAAATCAGATCAAGACAATCATTGTGCCTCTCAGAACCAAGAGTCAAATGGATTTTACAAGATTGAATAATATGCGACATTGTTTCGTCTTCAGTGTGACATAATCGACACAGTCTTTTATTACCTTTATTATGTGGTTTTGCATTGATGGACAAAGTATTTGTACGAGCACGATGGATAAAGTGCCAAGCAAACTCAGAAATGTCACCTCGATAAATAGCTTTATTAATTTTTGGTGAAAGTTTAATGGCTGAGGCAATGAAATTTGAAGTGCAGCCTTTTTCCCATTTCGAAAGATACGAGTCACAGAGAGCCATGTGCAAGACTTTTGAAGTAGTTTTACTCAAATCAGGAGTAAGAATAAATGTCTCACGTTTTTCTGATGTAATGAAGAGTGAAGGTTGACCTTTGGTGACAATAAACATAATATTAATATCATGTTCTTTCTTAAAAAAAGCAATCGCAATTCTAGCTCGCTGAAAACGAGTTTTCTTACCAGAATGCCGAGGTTTTGGCTCTTTCCCATTGATCCAATCAAACGTTTCTTGCAAAGTCGGATTGATAATACCAAGTCGCGGACCAGCTACAAAGTTCAAAGAATCAAGGTTAACTTTTCTCGCAAATTCACAACTAGAAGTAAAAAGTCGGAAAAAGTGTGTTATTGTCTGTGTGTGGTATTCGTCAAGTAGGTCAACACAGTTTGCCCCTCCGTTTTCAGTTGAATTATAAAAATAACATACTTCCGAGTGGTCAGGCAAAGACATCATTTTCCTAAAACAATTTCTTAATTGGCTAGTGATGTTTACAGTCAGATTATTGTTGGCATTGGATTTTGCTAGTGCACTTGTTTTAATCTCTCGTGTTCTAAAAGGAAATACTAAACGAGAATGTAAAAAGATTTTGTACGCTTTCAGTTTTTGCCATCCAAGTAAGTCAGAGTCAGCAATTTTCCTAGTATCAGAAACAACTTTCTTAACAATGTCATATGGACTCTGATCGGTTTCTTCACCCACAGGAACTCCAAGATATTGGTAGAATTCACTTGAAGCTAATCTTTTAATTTTAATGTCATTTATAAGAATTTGACTTTCTGTTTCGATAAGAGGAAGTTCGATATAACCGCATTTTTCAGGACGGTATTCAAAGCCAATTTCAGATGCAATTACAAGAGCAATGTTTGTTACTCTCTGTAATTCGTAAGCAGACTTTGATACAAGAGCAATGTCATCAGCGTACGCAAGGATTTTAACTGCAGATTCACCAATCATAAATGGTTCACATTTAGATCGGGATACCGCTTCAAGAACTGGATTAATTGCTAAAGCAAACAATATCATAGAGATAGGACATCCTTGCTTAACACCTTGTCTGATTGCAATATTTGGAGTCAAGATAGGACCACAACTATAGAAAGTACTTGTATCGGAATACATCCTCTCAACAATAGTCACAAATTCCTCATCAACCCCAACAAATCGAAGTAAAGACCACATGTAGGCATGAGGAACACTCCCAAAAGCATCCTTAATGTCAAGCCAAGCAATAGCAAGTTGAGAGTTCTTGCTGTATTTAGAGTGCTCTAAAGCTGACAAAAGAATTGAATTGTGTTCCACACATCCATCGTGTCTAGAGCCACCTTTCTGACCGATATGCAACAGATTGTTCTTATTTATCCAAAATGTTAAACGATTAGCTAAACAAGAGGCAAACAGTTTGTAGATAACTGAAAGTAGTGCAATTGGACGCCAAGACGACACACTATCATATTTATCACCTTTACCGGGTTTTGGAATTAGCAACGTTTTAAAGGATTTCCAGCTATCTGGTATAACCTTTTTAGAAATAATTTTTTAAATAAAAAAGTTAGTAGTTTACCCTCGGATCCAGCATCACCAGGTCTCGATATTTTATACCATCAACACCAGGACTTGTGTTGTCAGCTTTCTTGAGCTCAAATAATACCTCAGAATTCGATAAATATTTAAGTTTAAGTTTTTTATCAGAACGATTACAAAATTTAAACACCTTATCCCAAGTTCGGTCTAAAGGAATTTTGTGCTCAAAATTCGTTATAATGTTTTCATATTTAGGTCTAACATCCACATCTACATCATTAATGATCGTGTTTACAGTAGTTTTCATGTCACTGTTGAAATTTTTAATTAAATTACTTTTATTAATTTGAGATTCTACTCTTTCTATATTGCCCAAGTAAGGTTTGTGTGTTGGCACAGTTTTAATAGAAATTTGATCCAAAATTACATCGACGATTTCATCAACATTCATTTTAAATACTTTTATTAAAAGTTGATCAATTTTATTTTTACGTTCTTTTAAATTTTCACTTTCTTTATGATTTTCATTAATTATATTATTTTCTAAGGATTTAACTTTTTTTATTTCACCAACTATTGGAAGGAAGGAGCTTACCACATTACCAATTTGTCTTAAATTCAAACCAACTAAAGGCGAATCATTGGCATAATTTGACATGTAAGAACAAAACAGAATTTTGCTTACTAAACCTGAACCACGAATATCATGTGGGCATTCACCAAGATTTAATACACGATTAGGTGATTCTCTTATTTCATTAATTTTATTTCTTAGCATCTTACAAGTAGACAAATAATTATCATTTCCTAAAAGAGTTGTTGGGTTTAAAAGGTAATATTCATCAGTGTTGTAGTCTATGATAAAAAGAATTTCACGAAATTTTGGAGGTGCTACAATGGCGAATATAACTTGTGCTTTGATAATATTATCATAGTTTAAAAAATCATTTAAATAGCGAGTGCAATCATCCATAATAGCAGTGCACATTGCTGAATTTAGGAATATAAAATTGCTGGGTAAATTTAAATTTTTAAAATATTTTGTGATAACTTTATCATTAATTGAAAAATTAATTAAATTTAAATTTTTACAGATCTCATTTGTTATTTGTAGTTTAAATGATTTTAAAGTTTCATTGATTTTAGTAAATGAAAGGATATTACCAAAGAAGAATCTCTCGAGAAATTCAATAAACGCAGAAGCAAAAAAATGTGGATCTTCCGATCTAAACGAGAAGTGAGTCTGGTTATGATTAACAATAAAATTGACTTTCGCAGTAGAAATGAAGAATTTATTCAGATAATCAGTCATGCTTTCACCAATACTGACAAGTCTCTCATTTAAGACTCTGCCTTGAAAGTTTAAGATGTAGCTGCGCTCGAATACAGGGGAAAATATATACAGACACCAGTGTGGGTTGTTTGGAATGACAGCAATTACATACTTTACTCTCGTAAATTGCCTAAATGTGACGTTTTCTCTTATAAATTGATTATTATGTGCAATAAGATTCAACGTCAATTCAGGAGACAATACGGTTATATAATTTTTATTACTACACCATTCTTTTATTAAAGAAGGTACACAGGAATTCTCATTTTGGAGAGAAGCTTTATAAGGAAGTGCTACTTTTGGTGGTCTTGTTACATTTTGGAAGCGTTTAAAAATAGGCAGTGTCGTTATACCACCCCCAGAGACTTTTGGTCGATTCTGAAATTTAGTAGTTTGGAATCGATGGACATTTTTACGTATTGTTTCAATAAAGTTGTTGAGAAATGTTTGCCATTTTTGGCTTATCAGCATAGCATACGCGCAGATGTAAGGTCCACAATCGTAATTATTATCTGGTAAACAAGGTTATCATGGGGGTGAAAGGTTACAGCAGCTTTGAGATCAAAAAGATTATTTAAAGCAATCGTGATTTTAAGTGCACTTGACTTATTAATAAGGTTATGCCGTTTACGGAGAATTGGGTCAACAAAATAGGAAATTAGTAGGTAGTTAGGAGCACACTGCAACCTAAAAAAAACATAGGGGGAGGAGGGGATTATTGCAGATTAAATTTCGGATTATCTTGATTACATAATTATGTAATCAACTTAATTAATTTTGTGTGTATTAAATTTTTTTTTAGAGTTTTTGGCGCGATTTTTTTTTAAATTTATTTTCGAATTTATTTTCAATATTTTTTAAGTATTTCTAATTAAATTTTTTAAGTAATTAAAATTTTTTATCAATGTAGTTTTTATATAAGATTTTTAAAATATGATTTTTTATATATGATTTTAAGTAGAATTTTAAGTATAATTTTATCGATGAATTTTTATATACGAATTTTAAAGATGAAATTTTTTCAGTATAATTTAAAATATCATTTTTCAAAGTAATAAATTTTTAACATAATTACAAATTTTTTATACAAGGTTTGTTTTCGGTATATTTTTATGGATGAAATTTTTTATCAATTATTTTTAAGATAAAATTTTTTAGTATAATTTAAAATATAATTTTTCAAAGTAATAAATTTTTAACATCATTGAAAATTTTTTATACAATGTTTGTTTTCAGTATAATTTTATCGATGTTTTTAGTTTAAATATAAAATTTTTAGGATAATTTTTACAATGAGATTTTTTATACAAGGTTTGTTTTCGGTATAATTTTATTAATGTTTTTAGTTTAATTTTTAATATAAAATTTTTAGGATAATTTTTACAATGAGATTTTTATACATTTTGATTACGATCAAAGAAATTTAGCGTTATCAAAATAATAATAATAATAATAATAATAATAATAATAATAATAATAATAATAATAATAATAATTCAACCAATTAAAATCTTTATAAAAAACAATAAACTCACAAAATAAACTCGTAAAAGATCAAAATTTATTTACATCATCACAAATCTGCTTATAGTAAGCTCTTCTTAGCTCAGCCAACAAAATATGTACAACTTCCTTCTTCTTGTAGTCTCTGCAGCATCTGCATCTAAACGGACAAGTCAACATTGAGGGATCTGCACAAACAATACAGTCATCTAAACATTTCAAACCAGATCCTTGAACTGATTCATAGTGCATCCGTACAATTTCTACGATGTTGATTCCTGTCATTTGATAGATCCGTGTAGCCAAGTATTCAGGAGCACAATAGGAAAGTTTGTTTTTCATATTCGGAAAAAGTTCTTCCATCTTCATCAGAATTGTTTCGAATACGTATGCTTCTTGCTCGTCGATCATCTTTAATTTTTACAATCGTCAGAATTGAATCTATTTAAACACAATCATTGCTTAATAAATAATCTAGTATTTCTTCGTCGGTATTAAGATTATTAATTTTTGATTTTATAAAGTTAAATATTTCTTGTACTAGACTGTTGTATTGCAGTGTTTTTATCCCCGCTTGCAAATACATTCACACACAGTGGATTATACTTGACAAGTCTTAATGCAGGAAACAGTTCCGGTTCGTAAATGTTTTCTGTTTTTGTGGACAAATCATACAAGTTGATTCGACAACACATGTCAATATTCAATGATAATGATTGAATTTGTAAATCTTGAATCTGATATTTGAGATCTCCTTCCTGTAATGGTCTTTTACAACCCATTACTCTGCATTTTCCGCTCTTGAAGAATAAGATTGGATATTTTCCACTTCTATCAACTACATGTTGTGGTTTTCCGGTCGGGAACTTCATTCCAGTTACTTCACATCTGCCTCTATAATTTATATTACTAATCATTTTCCAATATCAAAATAAATGAATCAGTATATCAAATTATAAACAAATTAAATTAAATTAAATTAAAATTAAATGGAATTAAGAAATGATGCAGTATATCAAATTGTAGGACCTAGTGGGAGCGGAAAAACTTTATTTGTATGTAATTTATTGCAGTCAAACATGTTCAAATCAAAATTCAATAAAATATATTGGCATAGGGGTGCAGACGAAGAACATGGATTGACACAAAATCAGTTTTGTAAATTGAAAATGATAATAGTTAAGGGATTTGATAAAAACTGGTCGTCTAGGTTACGTCGAGGCGATGTAATAATTATAGATGATTTGTATCAAGAAGCAAATAAGGAAAAAGATTTCAATAATTTGTTCACAAAAATCAGTAGACATTGTGGAGTTACTGTTATTTTCATAACTCAAAATTTATTTCATCAAGGAGGAAGTCATCGAACTCGTAATTTAAATGTTCAATACCTAGTTATTTTCAAAAATCCTCGCGATCAAACGATTATCGATTTCTTAGCCAGGCAAGCCTATCCAAACAATAGAAAATTTTTAATTGAATCATTCCAAGATGCTACAAGCGTTCCCCATGGATATCTATTCTTTGACTTTACACAACAATGTAGTGACGATTTACGTATCCGAACAGATATTTTTAATGAAAAAGGGGTTACGATTTATAAACAAAATTGAAAACAAATAAATGATTATCAATCATGTCATTTAAAAAAGTACTTGTCAAAAATCAAATTCAACCCAAAAAAGTTATTCGTAAAACCAAATCAAAAGTAAAGAAGAATCTAAAAAAGAAGAAGATTTTAAAAAAGAAGTGGATCAAATTATAAACAATAATAATTAGTTGTAATTAGTAAACATGAAATTTGAACGTAGTCTACCATATTTCAATGCATTGGTAAAGGCTCAAAATAATAAAAGAATAGCAATTTTACAAGCTTTCCCTTCATTTGTTATCGACGATTTGCTTGAAGTAATTGTAAATATAGTTCGAGGTAATGTCAATATTAGTAAAGCTAAAAGAGTGGTATTACAAAGACATAAGAGATCCCTTTTATCATTGGTAAACACTAAAAATAGACGCTTAATGAAAAGAATAATGTATAAACAAAGGGGTGGGTTCTTGGGTACATTAATTCCTATAGTTTTATCTGCAATTAGTGCAATTTCATCACTAAGGTCTTAATGGGTTTACAATACTCTAAACCAGATAAAGTTGTACATATTTTAACATCTTGTTGTAATAATGAAGGATCAATTAACCAAAAATCCACTCAAAACAATCTGGACAAATCCAAAAGATCCAGATGGTTTTGGTGGTGTAGAAAAATTAACAAAAAGAGTGATTAATTCTAAAAAAGAGACTCAAAAATGGTTATCAGACCAACTAGCATATAGTTTAAATAAACCGATGTTGAAAAGATTCCCAACCAGACCATACAAAACAAGAGGAATCAATGATTTGTGGCAAATGGATTTGATGGAAATGATACCTTATTCGAGAATCAACAAGGGGTACAAATATATTTTAACATGTATTGATGTTTTCAGTAGATATGCCCGTGCTATTCCAATAAAAACTAAATCTGCTAATGAAATGGCCATTGCAATTAAAAAATTATTTAAAGATGGACAACCTCACAATCTACAGACTGATTTGGGTAATAAATTTAATTAATTATTTATTTTAATGTATTTTAGGTAAAGAATTTTATAATAGCAGAGTAAAAGAAGTTATCAAAGCCAATCATTACTCTATATTCTCGCAATTCAAAGCTTGTTATGTTGAAAGATTTAATCGAACTTTGAGAGAAAGATTGAAAAAATACTTTGTGCATCAAGGTAATAAAACTTGGATACATGTTTTACCAAAAATTATTTTTAGTTACAATCATTCGCCACATAAAGGATTAAATGGTCTCAGACCTGTTGACATTACAGACAACAACAGAAACCAAACTTGAAAGAAAGAAAAAATCGATAAGCCAAAATACAAGGTTGGTGATCATGTAAGAATTAGTAAAATCAGTACTTCTCCGTTCATCAAGAATTTTGACAACAATTGGAGCGATGAAGTATATGTAATAAAGAAAATAGATACAAAACAGAATCCTGTAATGTATTTAATAGCAGGTCATGAGAATAAAGAAATTAGTGGAAAATTCTACGAACAAGAACTTCAAGTCATTCCAATCCCAACAATATTTAGAATTCAAAATATTTTAAAAACTAAAAATGTTGGTAAATATAAACAATACTACGTCAAGTGGCATGGATACGAAACTCCAACTTGGATATCCTCATCTCAATTGATTAAATAAATATTATGAACGAAAACCAGTTTTATATGATTTTACCTAGTAATAGTTGTCCACTTATTTATCCTAATAACGAAGCTAGTAATTTTAATGTACAAGTAAATTCTGTCTACTTGGATGGTGAATGGGAAGTTGCATTGATTGATTTCACTTTTGTGTATAATCCTTTTCCGTATTATAGTAATTCTTGTATACGTTATGAATCGGTAAAGAGTGGTAGTGAAATAAAGTATTTGAAAATAAATAATCAAAATCATACTTATGAAATAATAAATCCAAAATATACTCCAGATGTTGACATGTTTATTGAAAAATATGAGAATTTGGTTATTGTCTGTCCACATGTTCCATTTAAAGTAACATTCCCCGATATTCAACATGCGTTTAGTTTTGGACTAAAATCTAGATCAATTATTTGTGAAGAGGATCATTGTCGAATAAAATTACCAAAATTTACAGATGATGGTGTTATGGAACAATTTGGGATTATAATAAGTTATGAAGAAAAATCAAAATTTGAAAAATATTTTGAAGATAATTTATTCATAAACACTTTATCGGAATTACAAGGTCATTTGTTGTCATTTAATCCTTCTCCTTTTAAAGAATTAAAAATTCAAGATAATGAATTGGTCAAAATAACACTTGCAGATGACATTACAAATATATCTTTTGACACAAACTTAGCTAAATCTTTGGGATTAAAGCTAAGTAACTTTACAGGCACTATACTAGGCACTAAAATTCCGAAATTATTACATCATCATCAACAAATGTTCATTTATTCAAATATTATCGAACCAATAAATGTTGGTGATGTTAGAGTTCCACTATTAAAATCAGTTTGGATTAAAAAATATGATCAAGGAGAAATGGTACAATTAGAAATGAAGAATCCAATGTACCTTCCAGTATCGTATTCAACTATAAACATCATTGAAATTAATATTCGAGATGATAGTGGGAAATTAATAAAATTTAGCAAAGATACCAAAACACATTTATCGTTACATTTTAGAAAAGTAAATGAATAAAAGAGATTTTTACGTGAATTTACCCAGTAATAGTTGTCCACTTACATTTCCAAATAATGAAGCTGGAAAGTTTAATGTAGAATTTCCAAATCAGATTTACTTGGATGGGGAATGGGAAGTTGCTTTAACTGAATTCACTTTTGTGTACAATAATTTTCCATTTTATAACAATTCTTGTATCAAATATATCAAGAGTACATTACATAATAGTTATGAATATTTTTATTATATTGAAGGAAACTATACAATTAGTCACAACTCTACATTTTATCTGATATATATTGACAATAAAATTTTGAACATTAATTGTAAATATTTTCCATTCAAAGTAACATTTGATAGTATTGAAGAAGCTAATTGCTTGGGATTTAATAAAAAAGAAGTAGATTTTAATGATGAATTGAATCAGATACGTATACCAAATAAAAAATCAAAATTAGATACTATACGATTGACTATAACTTATTATTATGATGTAGAGCAGCGTTTCCCAAAGTGGGTTCCGCGAACTGATAGCAGGGGTTCCGCGAACTTTTTGTAAATATATTTCCAAAAAATCTTTATAAATAATTTTTGATTCCATACAAATCCAATTTAAAATTCTTTTTCGATTCCATTTGATATTGCCTCAAAAAACATATATCCATTCTATTTTATATGTCGAATATGAGAACTTGATTGAAATAAACTCCGACGAACAATTAAAATACAATTTCAACACTGTCCATCTGACAACATTTTGGGGAAATCTAATTTCGGAACATAAAGTTTTGGCCGAACGTGCAATACGGGTGCTTTTACCATTTTCTACTACATATTTGTGCGAAACTGGATTTTCTTATTATACTTCGACGAAAACAAAATATCGCAATAGATTAAATTGTTCGGCAGACATGCGCATACAACTATCAGCAATAACACCAAATATAAGCAGGATTTGCCAGGAAAAGAAGCAACAACACTGTCCACACTAATAACTTACTCATTGATAAGTTTATTTTATTTTTGATATGTGATTGATCAACAATCAAATGAATTTATTAATTTAATTTTTTGTATTATTGTTTTTTTGTTTTAATAAATACTATAATTTTCTATAATAATATATAGCTCATATTAATATTTAAAATTAAAATTCGAATATATTAGTATATAAGGGTTCCGTCAAAAATTTGAAATCAAAAAGGGTGCCGCGGTGAAAAAACTTTGGGAAACGCTGATGTAGAGTCATTTAAAGAAAATTTATTCATTACTGAACTTTCACAAGTCACTGATCAGTTAATGACATCTTATCCCCATCCTTTCAAGTCTTGTGAAATTAAACAAGATCAACTTGTTAAAATTGAATTGGAAGAAGATGTTAAAAGTGTTAAATTTAGTAAACTGTTGGCTCATAGTTTGGGATTAATTGAGGAATCTTATAGTGAAAAGATCATTGTTGGATCTAGTTTACCAACTATAATGCAAAGAAATATACAAATGATGATTTATACAAATATTATTGAACCAATTCTTGTGGGTGAATTAAGTGTTCCCCTTCTTAAATGTGTTTGGATAGAAAAACATAAAAAAGACGACCTTGTTCAATTCATTGAGAAAAGTCCAATGTATTTACCAGTATCATCCTCGTATATAAACAATATAGAAATCAATATTCGTGATGACAGTGGAAAATATATATTTGGTAAACAAGACAAAACTTACTTGACATTACATTTCCGTAAAATAAATGAGTAATCCAGACATTGTAAACTTTTATAGCACTCATCAAAATGGTGGGGATTTACCTTATTTTGTAGGTAAACAGTATGGATCTGGTTGGTTAAAAACAATTGGGCGATTTGCACTACCTATTCTTAAACGTATCGGAAATTTTGGTATGAAAACTGCTAATGACGTAATAAATAATAATGCACAACTCTTACCTGCTCTAAAATCAAATGCAATATCTGAAATTAAAGATTCTATGCCCTCTGTAATGGAACACTTACCTTCTGTTATTAACAAAGTTTCTGATGTATTTAATAAAGAACAAAAAGGTGGAACAATTAAACGTCGAAAAATTATCAAGAAACATATAAACAAAAGAATGAAAGGATACGGAACTATATTCCAGTAATGATTAGTGCAAAATCAGAATTATGCATCTTTGATAGACCATCTCCTCAAGCAGTAATTGAAAATGGTTCTTTTGAAGATATTTATCCAGTGAATTCAATTACAGATCCAGGAAACACCTCAATTCAATTTTACATTAATAGCTCTCAAACCGAATACTTGGATTTGAATGATACATTACTCTACATTCAAATGAAAGTTGTAAATAACAATGGGGAAAATTTATCTAATGAATCAGATGTTACCGCAAACAATTTCTTTTTCCAAACTCTTTTTAAAGATGTTGAAGTAATTTTTAATTCTACTAAAATTGAAGGAAGTAATGATGTATTCGCACACAAGGCAATGATTGAAACTATTATTAATTACAATCACGATACAAAACATACTTGTTTAGGTGGAATGGGTTACGATGAAAATGACACAAAAAGAAAAATTTGGATTTCAAAATCAAAACCAATCAGTGTTTGTTCCCCACTTCAATTAGATTTCTTTGATCAACCAAAATATTTATTACCTGGTGTTAGTGTTCAAATTAAATTAACAAGATCCAATACTGAAAGAAGTTTAACATGTACAAAAATAATTCCACAAATAATATTATTAGATGCAAAGTTGATGGTTAGAAGAGTTCGTGTTGAACCGTCAGTTTTAGCTGGTCATCAAATTGGGCTTGCTAATAGAAATGCAATTTATCCAATGAAAAGTAAGGAAGTTGTTCAATTTTCATTGCCAATGGGCTCATCTTCATTTTATAAGGAGCAAATATTTGGTGATAGACGACTACCAAATTTTATTCTTGTTGCTTTCCAAGGGAATAAAAGATATGGAGGATCGTATTTGGAAACATTTTCAATATTTGAACACTTTAATGTCAAGTTTTTAACATTAAGTAAAGGAAATGATTATCGTGAAAAATATAGTCAAGATTTTGCCAATGATAATTATAGTTCTAGTTATATGCAAAGTATTGTTAGGAATATGGGTTATCTTAATAAAAATATGAATTGTGGTATTACCTTGTCAGACTTTAAAAATAAATATCCCTTTTTTACATTTGTATTGGCACCTGATTTTGATCTTAATCAAAGTCAGTTACCTCAAAGTGGAAATTTACGATTGGATATAAAATTTGAAAATCCATTAACCAAATCAGTATCAGTACTTGTATACGGAGTATTTGAAAAAGAAATTCAAATCACATCAAGCCGTGCAGTACTTGTTTGACAAACATTGTTGAACACACTATAAACCAATGTGTTATTAGTTATGGTTAAAAATGAAGTAAGTATTTTAATTAATTTGTTAATTTAATTAATTTTAGTTCTATTCAGATACAAACTATTGCTAAAAACTAATTGGGAAAAATTTTATTGGTGTTTTTCCATTGGACAAAATTCCCTATATCAATATCAACAAAGCTTTGATTGTAAATACTCAATCAGCTAATCTCGGTGGAGAACATTGGCTTGCTATTTACGTGAAACCAGATAAAATACATGTATTTGATCCAATGGGATTCTATTATCCACCTTTATTGATATCAAAACTAGAATCAATGTTGATGTCAATTGAATATAATCGAATTCGTTATCAGAATCCGTTGACAAAAACTTGTGGCCAGCATTGTTTAGCTTGGTTAAAATCAATGTTCTCTAAATAAATTTTTGTATCATTGTGTTTATTACCTAATATGGTTTTTTGTAAATTGGTAATGTGTGTGTTGATTAATACAAGTGCAGATGCATGATTTTGATTGGTCAAAAATAAATGCACACATTTGAATATATCGATAAACATTTTTATAATTTATCATAATTTACAAACTCGTTTAATTTGTAAGTTTAATTTTTTTAAAAATTTTTAATTATTATTCAATTTTAGAAAATGAACAACTATAATAACGAATATGAATCAAGTAATTTAAAATTTATATTTTAATACAAATTTACCTTTTATTTTAGATAATTTATTATTTCCACAACGTAATGGATTTTATCCCCAAACTTATGTTGAAAATTATCATTATCCACAAAACTACGGTGGAAATGAATCAAGTAAGATTTTAATTTTTATTTAATAAGTGTTAACTTTATTTTTAGTTAACCAACAATTTTATCCCCAAACTTATGTTGAAAATTATCAACAATTATATCCACAAAACTACGGTGGGAATAAATCAAGTAAGATTTTAATTTTTATTTAATAAGTGTTAACTTTAATTTAGTTAACCAACAATTTTATCCACAAAACGACGGTGGAAATTATCAACAATTTTATCCACAAAACGATGGTGGAAATTATCAACAATTTTATCCACAAAACTACAGTGGAAATGAATCAAGTATTAATTTTTAATTAACAATTGATTTAATATTTCTTAAGATACAAATTTGCCATTCACTGATTCTCAAGAGGACAATGCAATTAATGTTCAAAAATGTAAGTATTTTATTATTAAGATATATTATTTAAATTATATATTTTATCATAATGAAGGACTGACGACCCTTTATTATTGAAAATTAGGGCAGACCCCTTGATTTTGTTTTTTTTTTGAATTTTAATACATATTTTTTAACAATAATGAAGGATTGATGCCCCTTTATTATTGAAAATAAGGGCAAACCCCTTGATTTTTTTTTATTTTAAATTCTCATGTTATATTTAATCATAATGAAGGACTGAGGACCCTTTATTATTGAAAATAAGGGCAGACCCCTTGATTTTTTTTTTTTAAAAAACATATTTTTTAATATTGAAGGACTGACGACCCTTTATTATTGAAAATAAGGGCAAACCCCTTGATTTTTTTTAATTTTAAATTCTCATGTTATATTTAATCATAATGAAGGACTGACGACCCTTTAATATTGAAAATAAGGGCAGACCCCTTGATTTTTTTTTTAAAAACGTATTTTTGTAATAATGAAGGACTGACGACCCTTTATTATTGAAAATAATGGCAAACCCCTTGATTTTTTTTTTAAAAACGTATTTTTGTAATAATGAAGGACTGACGACCCTTTATTATTGAAAATTAGGGCAGACCCCTTGATTTTGTTTTTGAATTTTAATACATATATTTTTTAACAATAATGAAGGATTGATGCCCCTTTATTATTATAGATTGAAAATAAGGGCTGACCACTATATTTTATAAGAGAACAAGTTTTTTGAATATAATTTGTCAACTATTATCCCCGCTCAAAAATTTTTTATTAAAATACTAGAGGTAAACTTTTTTTTTTTTAAAATAACATGTTTACTATTAATTACAAATTATAAAAATAAACAAAACTTTACAAAAGATAAAAAATTTATTCAACAACATTTAGAATTTTCCAAATAGGTTTGATAATAGAATTGTTAATCTTGACTCCTTTAATAATTATCCGTATTTTATATTTTTTATTATCTTGTACTTGATCCTTCAATTGACTTTCACAATTAATAAATGAAAATTTTTCATTAAAAACCATTTCGTTATTCAACAAATGTAGTATATCTGAAATATTTTTTCGATCTTCCTCTTCAATATTTCCAATCATAATATTGTAATCATAAGCTTTTAAATCAACTGATTCCTAAAAAATAATTAATCAAATTAAATTAAAATAAACATTACTTTGAACGTATATGTAATAGGAAAATTTAAATAGTTCATACTGTATTGAAGGTATTGAACAGGAGGCTTAAATGCCATCCCAATAACTGCTGTACTGTTTTCTTCTAGGAGTATTTCATATACTTTTGACATTGTTGCTTTTTCATCAAAAATATTTTTATTTATAGCAAATAAATGATTTTTATTGGTTGCATACATGCACATTTATTTTAATAATTAAATTAATTTTTATTTTATTACTAGGTAAATTATATTCAAACTATTGCCAATTAACTGTGCATAATAAAATAAAATGTCACAAAAAAATGGAAGAGTATTATGGTAAAAAATATCATAATACAATTTATTTTATATGTCCCGTATGCATAACTTCCCAACCCATTCCCTATTTAGACTTTTATGAACATCATAAAAATCATTTGCGACAGTTTAATGTTAAAAAAATTAAATTATTTAAAAGACCCGTAACAAATAAATTAAGCAGCATCCAAATTACCCCTATAAGTGAACCCATTAGAGAACATACAACTGATTTTATAAATAGTATTTTTGAATCTGTAAATGATATTGGAATGGTGAATGAAACAATTGAAGCGGACGAAGTGGACGAAGACATTGAAGCGGACGAAGCGGACGAAGTTGTTGAAGCGGACGAAGCGGATGAAGCGGACGAAGCGCACGAAGCGGATGAAGCGGACGAAGCGGACGAAGCGGACGAAGCGGATGAAGATAATGGATCGATTGATTCATGGCTTAGAGCAATTGAAGAGATTGAAGATATTGGATCGATGGATTCATGGGATGGAGAGATGGAAGAGGTCCAAATGGGGCAAAATAACAATATACAAATAGGAGGAAATTTACCTATAATCCAAAGTGACTTACGAGGTATACATAAAATAATTAGTCTAGATACGACCAACTTGAACATTAAAGAAATTGTTTTTCCCATAGAGATAATAAACAAATTAAGAGAGATAAAACATGAACTTAGTTATGTAAAAATTCAATTTGGAATAGAAATTGAATTTGAGAAAGATGGAGAAATAAAATTAAATAATATAAGCAACAGTGCAAGACCACTTACCCAATCATTCTTTGACGACGGTATACAGAAGATCAATGAAAAGATATCTTCAATAACAGAGTTAGGGAGTAGTTGGGTTATTAGAAAAATAACTGAAATTTACTTTATAGTAACAAAAATAAGTAACATCAGTAGGTTAAGTGGTAGAAGTTATATTAAAACACCAAAAAAATTGGCTAACAAAAAGTGTATACTAAATGTAAAAAATAGTGATAATTTATGTTTTATCTACAGTATATTATCAATACTTAAAAAAGATGAGATTATTAGTCAGCATAGAAATAGAATTTATAGTTACACAAAGTATCTAAATGAATTAAATTATGACCCAAATGATATGCCCATGAAATTAAATGGTATTCTAAAATTTGAGTCCAATAACGAAGGACTAATAATTAATATATTTAGTTATGATGAAACAGCTAAACCCGAACATGATGACTTTGTTTTAAAACACCCATTTATAAACATAATACATAGGTCCAAAGTTTCAGAAGGAACAATTATTAATTTATTGTTATTAAATAAAGGAGAACAATATCATTATGTTGGGATTACATCACTCAATAGATTATTGAATTGTCGAGATAATAATATAGAAAGAATTCAATCATTATGGTGTCATAGATGTTTGAATGGATTTAGATATAAAAAAGCATTGGACAAACATGAGATATTATGTATGAGAAATCAGTTAGGGACAACTTTATATACTTTCCCTGAAAATAAGTTTATTAAATTCATAGATTGGTCCAAAACTGTAACCCCGCCATATGTTATATATGCTGATTTCGAATCTGTTTTGCCAAAGGACGATGTACACCATCAAATACATTTACCCATTTCGGCAGGACTTTTGTTAATAAATAATTTTGATGGGAGTACAATATACAAAGAATTTATAGGTGAAGATTGTGTTGAACAATTTTTAAAAACAGTTGAAAAAATAGCAAAATATACAGTATTACCGTATTATTATAAAATGGGAAATCAAACAATTAAGGAATTAACCAACATATAACAGATTCAATTTGATACATGTATAAAATGTTATCTTTGTTTGAAAGATATTGTGGATCCAGTGAGAGATCATGATCATTTTACTGGGGAATACTTGGGTGCTGCTTGCAATGAATGTAATATTAATAGAAAAATAAATAAAGTTTTACCAATTGTTTTCCATAACTTAAAGGGATATGATATGCATCATATATTAAAATATGGATTGAGTAAATTTAAAAATTGGGCTTTAGGATGTATTCCAATAACATCTGAAAAATTTATTTCATTAATTGCTCACTTGGGAAAAATTAGTGTGAGATTTATTGATTCGTATCAATTTGTAAATGATTCTTTAGCAAAAGCGGTTAAAACTCTGACAACTTTACCATTGACTCGATCAGCTTTTACAGGGACTATAGTAGATGAAAAGGGAATCTTTCCGTACAATTTTGCTACTAGTTTAGATGTTCTTCACGATACTTATGAGTTACCACCGATTTGGAAAGGTGTCACTGAGGCTGAATATGAAAAAGCTCTGCTTATTTGGGATGAAACTAATTGTAGGACTTTACTTGATTATATGAAAGTTTACCTGAAACTAGATTGTTTTCTTTTGGCAGACTTTTTTCAACAATTTCGAGCAAAATCTATAGCACATAATAGATTAGAACCTTTAAATTATTTTGGAATTCCTGGAATGTCGTGGTCTTCTGCTTTAATGTCCTTGGATGAACCTATAGAATTAATCACTGAAAATGAAATGTTTAGCTTTTATGAGGGAGGTATTAGAGGTGGTCTTACTTTTGTTAATAAGCACTATGTTAAAACCGACGAAAACACAGATTTACTATATATTGATATTAATAATTTATAGGGTTGGGCTTTAAGTCAACCATTACCTTGTGGTGAATTTAATTGGATATTTGAAGGATTTGATACAATATTATCTGATTGTTTGACTTTGGATCTTGAATCTTTGTCATATGGGTATACACTTGAAGTTGATCTTGAGATTCCTTCGGAACTTCATGTTAAGTTAGATGATTTTCCAATTGCAGCTGAGAAAATGAAACCTGAGGGTTCAAAGGTTGAAAAATTGTTGCTGACTCATTATCCTAAATATAACTATGTAATTCATTGGCGATTATTAAAATTATACATGTCTCTTGGTGTTAAAGTGACACATGTTAATCGCGGAGTAAGATTCAAACAGTCTAATATTTTTAAAAAGTATATTGACATAAACATTGAACTTCGAGCTAAAAGTACAAATACACTTGATAAAAATTATTATAAGTTGTTAAATAACAGTTTATATGGAAAAACTGTTGAAAATCTGAAAAAGAGAATGAATTTGCGTCTTTGTACAACTGATAAAAAACTAGTCACTTATACTTCAAAACCTACCTTTAAAAAATCAATAAAAATTGACAATGATCTTATAGCCGTGTTGTTAAATCCGGATTCGATATGTTTAGATCGACCAAGCTATATAGGACAATCTGTGCTTGACTTGTCGAAACTTAGAATGTATGAGCTTTAGTATAAGGACTTGGAAAAATATCGACAACAATTTAATTGTGAGATCAATATAGTTGCTGGAGATACAGACTCTTTCTTCTTGGAGATTAAAAATTGTAAACTAGATGTTCTTTTGTCTGAAATGGTTAAGGATAATCTTTTGGATACATCTAATTACCCTTCTACTCATCCACTTTATTCTAACAAACTTGATTCGGTTATTGGAAAATTTAAGGACGAAAGTAAGGGAGAAGGTTATGACGAATGGGTTTTCCTTAGACCAAAATGTTACAGTTTGTTAGGTAAATCTTCTTGTCTAAAAGCTAAGGGTATATCGTTAAAGGATACCGGTCTAACACATAAAACTTATAAAGAGTGTTATGAGAAAAACTCAGTCTTTTCGGTACCACAATTTAGAATAGGATAAAAAAATCATCAACTTTATAGTTTTAAAAATAGTAAAGTTGCACTAACAAATAGAGATGATAAAAGGGTTTGGGTGGGTAAAAATAAAAGTTTAGCATACGGGCATATAAATATATCTGAAGAAATTGACGTTGATGAAGAAATTGTCACTGTTGATGAACTTATTGAAGAAATTATTGAAGAAAATGCATCGGGTGACGAAATTACAACAGATGAAATTCAACAACCAAACTTTGAGGAAGAACTAATAGATATAGACGATGTACAGTTCTCTGACGATGATGAAGAAGATGAAGATTTTTATTAAATAAACATTATAGTATACATTTGTTTTTTATTTGTTGATTTATTAAAAATTAGTAAAAAAAAAACAATTATGAAGTTTAAATTTATTATTAAATATTATTCTTTTTTCTGAATCGAATTGAACAATGTTGTTTGATCGATTCCCGAGTCATCTGTCGATTACTGATTATTTAATAAACTTTCTCGTAATTGAACATTGAGTTGAGTTAAATTGTTCACCTTGATTTGAAGAGCAGAAACTTGATCTCGTAAACTAATATTTATATTAGTTTGTACAAAATACAAATCATTTAATTTGTCACAATATCTTTGTGTGTTTTCTAATGCATATTGTAAATTAGAAATAATTATTTCTTGTTCTTCAATAATTTGGTTGATATTCATTACTTTTTAATAATAAATATATTATTGTAATTTGCAAACAAAATATTAAATAATTATTTTTAAAAAATTAATTTATTAAATATAAAATTAATTAATTAAATATTTTTAAAATACTTAATAAAAATATATAATAATTTTTAAATAAATTATCAAACTTGTATGATTTTTCCACAAAAACATTTAAGAACTGGAACTGTTTCCTGCATTAAGACTTGTCAAGTACAATCCACTGTGTGTGTGAATGTATTTGCAAGCGGAAAATTTGTTGTCATGGGGATAAAAACACTGCAATACAACAGTCTAGTACAAGAAATATTTAACTTTATAAAATCAAAAATTAATAATCTTAATACCGACGAAGAAATACTAGATTATTTATTAAGCACTGATTGTGTTTAAATAGATTCAATTCTGACGATTGTAAAAATTAAAGATGATCGACGAGCAAGAAGCATACGTATTCGAAACAATTCTGATGAAGATGGAAGAACTTTTTCCGAATATGAAAAACAAACTTTCATATTGTGCTCCTGAATACTTGGCTACACGGATCTATCAAATGACAGGAATCAACATCGAAGTAATTGTACGGATGCACTATGAATCAGTTCAAGGATCTGGTTTGAAATGTTTAGATGACTGTATTGTTTGTGCAGATCCCTCAATGTTGACTTGTCCGTTTAGATGCAGATGCTGCAGAGACTACAAGAAGAAGGAAGTTGTACATATTTTGTTGGCTGAGCTAAGAAGAGCTTACTATAAGCAGATTTGTGATGATGTAAATAAATTTTGATCTTTTACGAGTTTATTTTGTGAGTTTATTGTTTTTTATAAAGATTTTAATTGGTTGAATTATTATTATTATTATTATTATTATTATTATTATTATTATTATTATTATTATTATTATTATTATTATTATTATTATTATTATTATTATTTTGATAACGCTAAATTTCTTTGATCGTAATCAAAATGTATAAAAATCTCATTGTAAAAATTATCCTAAAAATTTATATTAAAAATTAAACTAAAAACATTAATAAAATTATACCGAAAACAAACCTTGTATAAAAAATCTCATTGTAAAAATTATCCTAAAAATTTTATATTTAAACTAAAAACATCGATAAAATTATACTGAAAACAAACATTGTATAAAAAATTTTTAATTATGTTAAAAATTTATTACTTTGAAAAATTATATTTTAAATTATACTAAAAAATTTTATCTTTAAAATTCGTATATAAAAATTCATCGATAAAATTATACTTAAAATTCTACTTAAAATCATATATAAAAAATCATATTTTAAAAATCTTATATAAAAACTACATTGATAAAAAATTTTAATTACTTAAAAAATTTAATTAGAAATACTTAAAAAATATTGAAAATAAATTCGAAAATAAATTTTAAAAAAAATCGCGCCAAAAACTCGAAAAAAAAATTAATACACACAAAATTAATTAAGTTGATTACATCATTATGTAATCAAGATAATCCGAAATTTAATCTGCAATAATCCCCCCCCCTCCCCCTATGCTTTTTTTAGGTTGCAGTGTGCCCCTAACTACCTACTGAAATTTTAGTCAATTTACAGTAAACAAAAAGGATCCAATGAGATCCATTGATGTTAAGAGGGCATAATATTATTTGCGCTTTAAAAAGATTATCTGGCATTGGAAATATTTCGTCTTTGCAATTCGAACTTAAAATTTCGACGATAAAACATTTGACCGGTGCAAAGTTTGGATTACCGATGTGACTCTCAAGATAATAGTCAATATCATCATCGGTAAACCAGATTTTGGGGTCGCGTTCAGGAAAAAAGTAATTAATTATAGTGCTATCTGCATCAGTCTCTTCAGAGATTGGAACATATATTGAAACTGATGCAGGCACTTCCCTTCATTTAGATTTTTGTGCCTTGGGTTTTACAGCTTGTTTTGATGTTATTTTTTTCAGAGGTTTATCTATAGTAACTGGCTCAGTTTCGTCAATGTCTGTTGGGAAAGTATCCAACTGACCAACTATAACTGTGTCAGGAGTGGGATTGACCGGTTCCACTATTAAGATATTTAAGTTTTCATTAGGAGATACGTCAATATTATTGTCTACAACTGCTTCTCGCTCTTCAAAAAGTTCATTTGACTGAATGAGTTTAGTTATGAAATCACTCATTTTTAGTGTACAAATTTTTCTACAATTGAAGGGTATGCGATAGTTAAAATTATCTTTATTTAGAAATCGTTTTTTGCCCCTAATAATAAAATAAAGCATTCTCTTTGCTTTAACCAAATCATCTACATCATTGTCGATTTTTATGTTATTAATTTTTTCACCTAAACTAGTTAGAAATTTCAGTTGGTCGGATTTGGAAGTATAAGATTGGTCAATCACCCCAAGAAAGTTATTGATTTCAATTATAGTTTCAGGACAAATGATATTGTGGATTCTGTCAATTTCACCAGACAATTTCCATTGTTTGAGCTTCAAAAGTTTTTCTTTACAACTTGAACTATAATGGAAAGAAGAAGGAATCAATTCAATCAATTTTGGAACCCACAATTCAATATTATCAAGATTTAAGAAAGCACAAGTCTCAAGATCTAGAATTGAGTGCATTAACAAACAATTAACAATATAGTTTTGAACATAATTTTCATAAGTTCCGTTTGTTGAAGTATCAAAATTGCCTTTTAAATTTAGGTAATTTAAATGAAAAATTATATCAACCAGTTTCTCTGGAGACTTTGGTTGACATAAAAGAGAATTTAAAATATTATCATATTCAGATAAACCAAAGAGACTAAACAAACCAAGGTTAAACATGATATCGGATTCAGATTCCACTTGTGGAAACTGAGAATCATTTAATTTATCAATCTTAACAAATTTACCCCCCACAAATGAGATCTGTTGAGGAAATGTTTTTTTCAATTTTAAATTTATTAATTAAATTTATTAATTTTTCAGGGTTTTCATCTATGCTTTTTTTTTCGATGAAAAAAAGTTCCTCAATTTCAGGGAATGAGTTAAATAGTTCTTTAATTTGTGAACGGGACAGTTCAGTAATTTTTTGGCCCAACTCACTCTCGATCTCAAAACTATTTAACAAATCCAACATTAAAAAATCACCATCCTTATATTTAATTTGGGATTTAACCAAATAGTCGGGTAGGCTATTTTTAATTTTTAATAAAGTAATTATTTTATTTATTTGTTCCTCTCTGACTGTGACATTACTAATATTAGTTGTCTCAGCCAGTTTATCTGAAAGAACAAATAAAAACTTCTTTATCGATAAAGAAGCAGGGATAAATTTATTCGTATTGTAATTTTTAACAATCTTTGAGTTTATTAAAGATGTTTTGATTTTTAGGTTTTTAGTAATTTTAGATTTTACTTTACTACTATTGTAAAAATCAATTGTAACACATATGTTATTATTTCTAAAAAAGAAATTTTTAAATCCAGCTATATTTAGGGGATTATCTATTTTAGAAATTTTGGTCAACTCGATATTTAATACCTCAGATTTCTTTTCTGATTCTTTACTTTTCAATAAAGCAAATAAATTGGGAAATAGCTTAAAAAACTGTTGCCTCTCTTTGGAATCCTAAACTATAACAAATAGCGAAAATTTTACTCTAGAAGTATGCTCTATTGTCTTTTTAGAAACTTTCTTAGAAGGAACAATTTTAGTTGGTATTTTCCTAATCAAATCTTCTTCTGATAACTTAAGACAAGGAACCTTATCTTGGACTAAAAGAGCTGAAGGAAGTTCACTAACAAGATTAGTCTTAACAATTGAAAGAGGTTCCTTAACATGACTAGTTTTAAAAATACAATTTAATTTATTATTATTGTCAAAACCACCATTCAAACCAGATATAAGATAATTTAAAGTATTAACAATAGAATCCATCTTACCGTTCAGAAGCACATTACTTCTTTCCAATGCATGAAATCTTTCATTAATCTGGAAAACAGGCATATCTTCAGAAGGCACACGAGAGCCAGGCACTGATTCATTCCGAAATTCCTTTTCCTGCTTCGATTTTGCATTAAGTTGTTCGAAAAAACACTGAAAAAGAGCAGCAAATTCTCCGATTTCGATTTTCATAACGTTAATTTTAAAAATAACGTACAACTTCTTATGTAATATTCTAAAATCAAAAGGATTATTAGGTAATAAAAAATTTACGTAAGATTTTTTTTCTTTCAAATTCCATATATCGATGTTAACAAAGCTTTGATTGTAAATACTCAATTATCTAATCTCAGTGGCGAACATTGGCTTGCAATTTATGTGAAACCAAATAAAATAAATGTATTTGATCCAATGGGTTTCTATTATCCCCCTATATTGATTAATAAACTAGAATCAATGTTAATGCCAATTGAATACAATCGAATTCGTTATCAAAACCGATGACAAAAACATGTGGACAGCATTGTTTAGCTTGGTTAAAAACAATGAAAAATAAATGAATTTATTGAATAAAGTTTCTTTTCAAAATTGTTTTTTAATTAAAAATGTAATGAAAGATGCATTATGTAATATTCCTTTTAAAGGATTAAGTTCAGAGGATTATATGTATTTAAATGTTTTTGATGTTATGTAATTAAGTGTGTTTTATAAAATAAATTTTGATTGGTCGATCATGTAACCCCTTACATGTTTGTTAATATATAACTGAATGCATTTTTTAAAAAATTCACTTTTATCAAATACCAAACTTTAGTAAGTTTTTTATCATATATTTAATTATTTTTATTTTTATTTTTAGAAAATGGAATCTATCAATAATATAATTCAAGAATTAAAATTATTAATAAAAATTACCAACAAAAATGTTAAAACTCAGAGTCACAAAAGTAAAAGAGTTAAATGTAAGTACTATTAAATTTTTACTATTATAAAATGATAATTTTTGAATTAAATTTAATATTAACATTATATTAATTTAAACACAAAAAATTAAAAATAATATGATAAAAACTATGACGAATAAAGTTAAATAAATTTTATTTAAATACATTTAGCTTCAATAATTTGCCAAATTGGTCGAATAGTCTGGTTTCCTTCTTTATATCCTTGAATTCTTATTTTAATCATAAAATGTAGTAGAAGGATGTGAGCCCGTCAGATACAAACCCCCATGGCTTACGTAATTATTACGTAACATTTGACATCTGCATGCGTTGTTGCTACCTGGAGATTGACCTTTGTCCACTAGTTGCTGCCTAGTAATTGACCTTTGGTCAGTGACCTCATGATTACATCACTTGACCACTGGTCAGTACACACTTATTATGTCACTGGTCACTTATTACATCACTGGTCACTACTCGGAGACTAGTTACCTAACTATTATTATGTCACGTAGTTGTGGACCAACACACCTATCTTCTAGAACCTTCCACACACCTACCTTCCAGAACCTTCCACACGCCTACCTACAGATCCGCACAGATCAGCACAGATCAGCACAGATCAGCGCCCATCAGCGTAGATCAGCGTAGACTTAGCAAAATCCCTCACTAGTACTATTGGTATTATTATTATACTTTTTACTTCATATAAACGTATGAGTTTCGTTTACCTCATTGATTCATGTTACTTGCATGTGATATATTAAAAAATTATATTTACATGAAATTTTCAATTATTAATTATATTATTACATAAAAAATTATAAAATAATCATTAAACATAATAAATTAAGATCAAACTCGTCTTAAAAATAAATGTTCAATTCTAAATTATTTAGCTTACTGACTATTTCGTTAGTAGGATATTACATAACAATTTTATCAAAATAATCATAAAACTTAAATAATTAATAAAAAATTATATTTACATGAAATTTTTAATTGTTAATTGTATTTTTACATAAAAAATTATAAAATAATCAATAAACATAATAAATTAAGATCAAACTCGTCTTAAAAATAAATCTTCAATTCTAAATTATTTAGCTTACTGACTATGTTGTTAGTAGTATATTACATAATAATTTTATCAAAATAATCATAAAACTTTTATAATTTTCATGAAAATTTAAGTTTAAAACCACTATAGTATATTGATAGTTTATTTAATTAAAATCAAGTCACTAAAACTTAAATTTTATCACTGGATTTACAATATTTTAAGAAAATAATTTAACAAGTTTAAAATTTCAACTTAACTAAATATAAAAATTATACAAGACTTACTTTACCAATTTCTATAAAATTTTAAATTTACATCAAATAAAATATATAGATTTATATTCTAATAAAAAATTTAATTATTAAAATAAAAAATAATTCGCCCATGATAGGAGTTGAACCCCCAAACGAATTATTACCGACACCACTGATGTAAGAATTTTGAAAATAACTCATTCAAGATAGGATTTAAACATTGGATTAGTTTATGAAAATATTTAATAGGATTATTTACATGTAAATACTTAACCAAATTCTTTAAATTTATAGCAAATATACTGTTTCTAATGAAAATTCAATATTTTGATAATAATTCACCAAGTTAGTCGGATACTAATTTACAAGTTCATTCGACTATATAAATTATTAGCGATACCATCAACTAAATTCGTTGTGTTTTTAGTGTTTTTATGAAAATAAGTCACTGGGTTTACAAATGAAAGTAACCGATAATTTCGGACATTAAAGCTTTATGTAGCCAAAACTGATTAAATAACCATTAAAAATTCATCAGGTGATACCTATTAAATATTTCGATAATTTATGATTCAAACTAGGTATATTATAATACTTTTCGATAAATTTATGGATAAACTATTACATGGTTTGTTATAAAGTTATTTAAAAGGTTAAGAATTTTAACCCTAAATAACGAAAGATAACTTTTAACCCTAAAAGATGAAATATAACTTTAAACCCTATGTGATTAAAAGTTATAACATTATGTAAACCAATAATTACTAAATATCGAGTAAACACATGTCTTTAATAAAGAGTAGTATGTAAAAAACATACATATATTTAAAAATCGTTGACAATTTTTAAGTACCTGTTAAAAATGGTTTGAAAATATGAATAAATATTTGAATTTAAGAATATTAAATTGAAAATCTCTATTGAAATTAAAAGGTATATAAATTTGTTAATCGTCAATTAAAATAAACTCGTAAAATTATTGATTGATTAAATGCAATATTTAATTAGAAATATTATTGACTGAACTTATTTTTTATTCTTGAAACAACATAAAAATCATATTTCAATAACTTTTCTTTAAATTAATTTTGAAAAAGTAGAAACCACATACTTTATTTTGATTGGCTGTTACTATTGACAAAGACATTATTTTGCGATAAATTTAATCGCTAAACTCAAAATACTAATAAATTTATTAAAATTATTACAGTTTTCTTAAAAATAATTTGAAAAAGTAGAAACAAAATACTTGATTTTGATTGGCTGTTACAATTGCTATTGATAACGACATTATTTTTCGATAAATTTAATCGCTAAACTCAAAATACTAATAAATATATTAAAATTATTACAGTTTTCTTGAAAATAATTTGAAAACATACAAACTATTTTTCAATAAACTTATTATTATTTAACTAAAACCGGTTGTTGAAAATACTAATAAATTTATCAATTAAAATAATTAAAATTTTAATGAAAATAATAATTTGAAAATGAAATTATAGAATACTTGATTTTGATTGGTTAATTCTATTTATTACCAATGACAACGACTCAAATTAATTCAAATTTTAATGTTCAAATTATTTTCTAAATATTATTGGTACCGCATTGATAGGAAATCATACTATTTAATCGAACATAATTTCATTAATCTTTTTAAATAAATCAACAAAAGTCATTTAAAATTAATATAATGTTGAACTTATTGCTAATCACCGACTTATTTAAAATTTATCCGAATCTAATTAAATGCATTGTAAAACACTAAAGGTAATAATTCTTTGATGCTCCTATTGACATTACAACTTTTACATGCTGGACCAATACATTTTCCTGTAAAATGGTCTAACCTTATCTACTATGTTTTTATTACACAAATAACAATATTCACAATTATCAAATGAATATTCTTCAAAATTCATAAACGTAGTTTTAACCAATGAAATGATAGTAACTTGTCATATCAGTGTTGTTGATTAATAAGAATCCATCAGAAATTGGCAAATGTTTTTGAAAATGTTATCTTTTGGTAAAATAGATAACGAAACTAGGTGTTTTGACCAGTTTTTGAACTCCAAATATTTATCTTTTGGTAATGTATATAGCGTAGTACCCAACTGATTTTTCTTACATAATTGGTGTTTTTCAAAGGATTTTGGCTTACGAAATCCATTTAAACAATTTTCACACCATTTGCAACAAATTCGAACATTACAATCATTATTTTTATGACAATTCATCAAGGATTGTAAATTAGTTACTGCTGTATAATGATATTTTTCACCCTCCTTTATCAATAATAAATAAATTGGATCCAATCCAGTTACTTTTGTTCGGTAAATTATATTTAAATATGGATGCTTCGTTATAAGTTCTTCTCTATCCTCAAAATTTTCGTTAAATCATTACATTAATTGCTAAACCAGGATATTTCTTCACAAAAGTTTGGATATCACACAGTTTCATTTACATATCGTTAGGATCGTATATCAAGTCATTCATATACGGTAAATCTTTTCTTGGTCTATCTTTCTTGATTTTATCAGATTTCAATACAGCCAAAACATTATATATGAAACATAAATTATTGGTATTTTGTACGTTAACTATTACCTTTTTACATATTAGAGCTTTAGGTGTTGGAATATAACTATGTCCAGATAACCTAGATATATTAAAAACTTTGGTTACCTTGAAATTTACTTCTAATATTCGGTTTATTTTCAAACTACTTCTGTTCATTCAACAATCTTTTCATTTATTTTCTTTGTACCAATGTCAAGAAAAGTTGTAGTCACTGAAGCAGCGTGATTTGATATACTATCTACTTTGAGTTCCCATCTTTTTCAAATTCTACTTAAACTTCAAATTGAACTTTTGAATGTTTCATTTCATTTAATGTAATTTTTCCAAAAGAGAAGAACTATTTCCTTAACATTATATCTTCCGATGTTCACTTTTATAATTCAATGTGAGCGTAGTAAACCATATTCAATTTCTGGTTCAACAATAATGTCACTTAACCCTAGTCCAATTTGTAAATCATCTTTAATAAATATTTTTTCAAGTATTTCAGATTTTATGGTGGTTTTTCGTTTCAAACTGTGTTTAAACAATGATTTTTTATCCGTATAAAATTGATATATTACTGAGCATTTCATGTAAAACTCTACATTTCTCTGCACATACTCAATATTTAGCGAAAATATCTACTTTAAATCGATATATTACTGATCATTTTCATTAAAACCCCTATATTTATCTGTACAAACTCAATATTTAGCCAAAATATCACACTTTAAAATTGATATATTACTGATCATTAAAACCATATATTTATCTACACATACTCAATATTTAGCCATAATTTATCCCTTAAAATTGATATATTACTGATAATTTTCATGTAAAATCTAACATTGAATGATTATTTCTACTCAATATTTACCTTTGATTAATTTCTTTTAAGACTGTATAAAATGATATACAAATTATTATTATGTCATAATAAATCGATTAAATTTCTCACTCAATATTTCCCTTAGTAAATTACTACATCTAAACTCGATATTCAAACTTGTAAAGCATACTAGAATTGATCAAAATCCCAATCCATAGTGATAAATCTAACCTTTCAATTATATCTAAAACTCTGAAATATTCATATGTTGGAATACTCTCTCTAAAATTGATGCAGTTCTCTTAAAAGTTTACGTCAAATTCTCAATAAATTCTTCAATTGAACTTCGATTAGATATAAAATTCATGAAAACTATATCGAAAATCCTAAATTTAAACTAAAGTATTTAACAGTCTCTATATTATAATAAGTGGACATATATGATAAATTAATATACTAGCTATTATTCAATACATTATTACAAGTTTTAGTCTAATTACCGTATATTTTGGCGTATAAGGCGACCGTCAGATAAGACGAGGTACAAAATTAGAGCAAATTTTGGTAATGTATATAGCGTAGTACCCAACTGATTTTTCTTACATAATTGGTGTTTTTCAAAGGATTTTGGCTTACGAAATCCATTTAAACAATTTTCACACCATTTGCAACAAATTCGAACATTACAATCATTATTTTTATGACAATTCATCAAGGATTGTAAATTAGTTACTGCTGTATAATGATATTTTTCACCCTCCTTTATCAATAATAAATAAATTGGATCCAATCCAGTTACTTTTGTTCGGTAAATTATATTTAAATATGGATGCTTCGTTATAAGTTCTTCTCTATCCTCAAAATTTTCGTTAAATCATTACATTAATTGCTAAACCAGGATATTTCTTCACAAAAGTTTGGATATCACACAGTTTCATTTACATATCGTTAGGATCGTATATCAAGTCATTCATATACGGTAAATCTTTTCTTGGTCTATCTTTCTTGATTTTATCAGATTTCAATACAGCCAAACATTATATATGAAACATAAATTATTGGTATTTTGTACGTTAATTATTACCTTTTTACATATTAGAGCTTTAGGTGTTGGAATATAACTATGTCCAGATAACCTAGATATATTAAAAACTTTGGTTACCTTGAAATTTACTTCTAATATTCGGTTTATTTTCAAACTACTTCTGTTCATTCAACAATCTTTCATTTATTTTCTTTGTACCAATGTCAAGAAAAGTTGTAGTCACTGAAGCAGCGTGATTTGATATACTATCTACTTTGAGTTCCCCATCTTTTTCAAATTCTACTTAAACTTCAAATTGAACTTTTGAATGTTTCATTTCATTTAATGTAATTTTCCAAAAGAGAAGAACTATTTCCTTAACATTATATCTTCCGATGTTCACTTTTATAATTCAATGTGAGCGTAGTAAACCATATTCAATTTCTGGTTCAACAATAATGTCACTTAACCCTAGTCCAATTTGTAAATCATCTTTAATAAATATTTTTTCAAGTATTTCAGATTTTATGGTGGTTTTTCGTTTCAAACTGTGTTTAAACAATGATTTTTTATCCGTATAAAATTGATATATTACTGAGCATTTCATGTAAAACTCTACATTTCTCTGCACATACTCAATATTTAGCGAAAATATCTACTTTAAATCGATATATTACTGATCATTTTCATTAAAACCCCTATATTTATCTGTACAAACTCAATATTTAGCCAAAATATCACACTTTAAAATTGATATATTACTGATCATTAAAACCATATATTTATCTACACATACTCAATATTTAGCCATAATTTATCCCTTAAAATTGATATATTACTGATAATTTTCATGTAAAATCTAACATTGAATGATTATTTCTACTCAATATTTACCTTTGATTAATTTCTTTTAACACTGTATAAAATGATATACAAATTATTATTATGTCATAATAAATCGATTAAATTTCTCACTCAATATTTCCCTTAGTAACTTACTACATCTAAACTCGATATTTAAACTTGTAAAGCATACTAGAATTGATCAAAATCCCAATCCATAGTGATAAATCTAACCTTTCAATTATATCTAAAACTCTGAAATATTCATATGTTGGAATACTCTCTCTAAAATTGATGCAGTTCTCTTAAAAGTTTACGTCAAATTCTCAATAAATTCTTCAATTGAACTTCGATTAGATATAAAATTCATGAAAACTATATCGAAAATCCTAAATTTAAACTAAAGTATTTAACAGTCTCTATATTATAATAAGTGGACATATATGATAAATTAATATACTAGCTATTATTCAATACATTATTACAAGTTTTAGTCTAATTACCGTATATTTTGGCGTATAAGGCGACCGTCAGATAAGACGAGGTACAAAATTAGAGCAAATTTTGGTAATGTATATAGCGTAGTACCCAACTGATTTTTCTTACATAATTGGTGTTTTTCAAAGGATTTTGGCTTACGAAATCCATTTAAACAATTTTCACACCATTTGCAACAAATTCGAACATTACAATCATTATTTTTATGACAATTCATCAAGGATTGTAAATTAGTTACTGCTGTATAATGATATTTTTCACCCTCCTTTATCAATAATAAATAAATTGGATCCAATCCAGTTACTTTTGTTCGGTAAATTATATTTAAATATGGATGCTTCGTTATAAGTTCTTCTCTATCCTCAAAATTTTCGTTAAATCATTACATTAATTGCTAAACCAGGATATTTCTTCACAAAAGTTTGGATATCACACAGTTTCATTTACATATCGTTAGGATCGTATATCAAGTCATTCATATACGGTAAATCTTTTCTTGGTCTATCTTTCTTGATTTTATCAGATTTCAATACAGCCAAAACATTATATATGAAACATAAATTATTGGTATTTTGTACGTTAATTATTACCTTTTTACATATTAGAGCTTTAGGTGTTGGAATATAACTATGTCCAGATAACCTAGATATATTAAAAACTTTGGTTACCTTGAAATTTACTTCTAATATTCGGTTTATTTTCAAACTACTTCTGTTCATTCAACAATCTTTTCATTTATTTTCTTTGTACCAATGTCAAGAAAAGTTGTAGTCACTGAAGCAGCGTGATTTGATATACTATCTACTTTGAGTTCCCCATCTTTTTCAAATTCTACTTAAACTTCAAATTGAACTTTTGAATGTTTCATTTCATTTAATGTAATTTTTCCAAAAGAGAAGAACTATTTCCTTAACATTATATCTTCCGATGTTCACTTTTATAATTCAATGTGAGCGTAGTAAACCATATTCAATTTCTGGTTCAACAATAATGTCACTTAACCCTAGTCCAATTTGTAAATCATCTTTAATAAATATTTTTTCAAGTATTTCAGATTTTATGGTGGTTTTTCGTTTCAAACTGTGTTTAAACAATGATTTTTTATCCGTATAAAATTGATATATTACTGAGCATTTCATGTAAAACTCTACATTTCTCTGCACATACTCAATATTTAGCGAAAATATCTACTTTAAATCGATATATTACTGATCATTTTCATTAAAACCCCTATATTTATCTGTACAAACTCAATATTTAGCCAAAATATCACACTTTAAAATTGATATATTACTGATCATTAAAACCATATATTTATCTACACATACTCAATATTTAGCCATAATTTATCCCTTAAAATTGATATATTACTGATAATTTTCATGTAAAATCTAACATTGAATGATTATTTCTACTCAATATTTACCTTTGATTAATTTCTTTTAACACTGTATAAAATGATATACAAATTATTATTATGTCATAATAAATCGATTAAATTTCTCACTCAATATTTCCCTTAGTAACTTACTACATCTAAACTCGATATTTAAACTTGTAAAGCATACTAGAATTGATCAAAATCCCAATCCATAGTGATAAATCTAACCTTTCAATTATATCTAAAACTCTGAAATATTCATATGTTGGAATACTCTCTCTAAAATTGATGCAGTTCTCTTAAAAGTTTACGTCAAATTCTCAATAAATTCTTCAATTGAACTTCGATTAGATATAAAATTCATGAAAACTATATCGAAAATCCTAAATTTAAACTAAAGTATTTAACAGTCTCTATATTATAATAAGTGGACATATATGATAAATTAATATACTAGCTATTATTCAATACATTATTACAAGTTTTAGTCTAATTACCGTATATTTTGGCGTATAAGGCGACCGTCAGATAAGACGAGGTACAAAATTAGAGCAAATTTTTATGATTTATCATATATCGGGTTTTAGATATGCATAAAAGTAGTATAAATACAACTACCTGTACTGTAATACTTTCTTTTATATCGGTTGTATAAGACGACCCACAATTTTCAAGGGTGATTTTTTGACTTTAAGGGTCGTCTTATACGGCGAAATATACGGTAAACACAATTTCCATATTGAAGCCAATTTAACGATAAAAAATATTTAATCGAATATCAAAAGTTGATAACTAACTCTTAAATAACCAAAGAAGTAGTATTTTCAAATTGAATACTAGTATTAAATTCGAAACTAATTAAACTAATTAACTCTCACACAACACGATGACGCAATCTCTTCCGATAGTGGAAGATCAATTTGCATCAGATCAATTGAATAATAGTTCATCAGAACTTGTTATTTTCAAGACAATTCTACAAAATCAAATAATTTTTTCCCAGCAATTATTGGATTTTATTTCTCAAAGATCAAATGGACAAAATCAATTGCCACTTTCGGCGAAGCCAATTCATCCAGATCTATCGTTGGATTTAGTATCAAAGAAAGCGACTCGTGATAATCAATTGCCACCTTCAACGAATGCAATGGATCCTGAAAAATCGATCGACGAATGTGATAAGGAAGCACTTTCAAACAAAATATTGCCACTTTCGGCGAAGCTAATGGAACTTGAAGAGCACATTTTGCGAATGAATAGTAAGTTTGATATTGTTTTGAATAAATTAAGTAATTCTGATTTTAATGATAAAAATTGTAATTTAAATATACTAAATAAAATTAATGTCGATAATAATGATGACTTAAATATCTCATCTAATTATAATCTTATTTCAGAAAATGCAGAAAATAGTCCTTTAAATCCTATTAATACACAGCTTAAAAATTTTAAAGTTACTAAAACTAAGGATGCTTTAAATATGAAAAGATTTAACTGCAATTACCTTTCACGTATTTTAAATAAAAATGAGCGTCGTAATATTATTAATAATTATCCATGCTTCATAAGTTTATTGAAAAAGAAAAATTCTAGGACCAAGTTTGATCTTATTAATTATGAACTTTCCTTGATTAATAAATCGAAACTTAATTTTAAAATAAAAGATTGTGATAGTTTATTCTATAGAAATGGAAATCTCTGTATTTCAATCAAGTTAAGTGAAATTAAAAAAACAGATGCTACTAAAAAGATAATTACAAAATCAACAAATTTTCAAAATAAAAATAAAACCATTATTTCGAACCTTATTAATACTGATAATCATTGTTCCAAGCTGATTAAAGCTCCATTAGCAATAAAGAAATTTTTATTTGTCTTTTCACATAAATTAGCCGAAACAGTTTCTATTAAAAACGAACTGCATAAAAGAGCTGTCATTAATAAAACTTTGGATAATTTAAAATTTCAAAAACAATTACCATACTTTCTTGTAAAATCTGACTTAAAATATGCTGATGGTGACTTTATTATGAAGGATCTTTTAACTTCTGAATATACTGATAATGAATCTTTTAATATTGGGTCATCTAATTTAACAAGATCGCAGCTTGATAAACTTTATTTTGATTTTCCAGAGATTAAAGAGATGTTCTTTACTGAAGGCATGCACAAAGATTCTGATAAAATAAGTAGTTTAATTAATCACTTAAAGGTAAATAAAGAATTTCCAAAAGATATTTCATTTTCTGGTGGTAAATTCATTACAAATCAAAAATCAAATAAAATAGAACCCGATTTAAGCAATGCTTCTGACGTTAAGTTTTAATTTTGGATATTTCGACTTATTTAAGATATCTAAAGACGATATAGAACTTGAAAGGCTTATTTCATTACCTGCTTCTTCAAATAAAATTGTTGAAATAATTTTCCACCTAAATTATTTAAACTTAAAGGGTAATATAAAATATTTAGTAACATAACATATGGTACTTATGTTTTAAATTATTTCCGTAATGTTTTACTATTACATTCTATTATTGATAGTGAAAAATGCAATTCGTTGATAATTGATACTCTTGAAATATGGGGGTCTGAATTAACTGATCAAATTCCTTCTACTTCCTATTTTAAATTTAGTTGTCAAGAAAAACTAATTAAATATAAAAAGTGGTTACTTAATGGCGAAATTGATAAGTTAAAAAATATAATTTCACCACTTACAATTAAAAGAATAAATAATTTATTTAATTTATTTAATAAAACAATTTCGGAAAAAACTAACCGATTGAGTATGATAGACTCGCTCCTTACTTACATCAATGATTTTCGTCCTGAAAGAGACGATAATGTCACAGTTACGGCAAAAAGATTATTGTATTTTGTTATTAGAGATAAGAAAAAATTTCTACTTAAAAATAGAGACGACTTTCAGATATCAATGAAATGTCGGAAAAACTGTACTAAGGAAATGAGCTTGATTATTTTTGATCTCATTGAATCTCTTGAAAATTTGATAACTTATGAAGAACATGTTAACTCTGTCGAACTCACCGATGAAATTGATAGCTTTAATAAAGGAAGTAGTTCTAATGTAACAAATAACGAAAAAAAAGTAGTTTTACCTGTTGATATTGACGAGGAAGCTGTATCTTCTTTGGAATTAAAAATTACAGAAAATAAAAAAATGATGACTAGACAAAATCTAAAAGTGTCAAAGGCAATGTCCAAGTGAAGGTACGTGCCAGCATCAGTCTTAAAATCTGCCACAATCTCTGAAGAGACTGATGCAGAATGCACTAAATTAAAAAATACTAAACTTCGTGATCCAAAAGTGTGGTTTACCGACGATGACATTGACCAATACCTTGAACGGCATATCAGTAATCCTATATTTGCACATTTACCGTGCTTTATTATTAGTATTCTATCTTCAGACATTAAAGAAAATATTATCTCAATTTCAGATGCAGTATTTAAAGCTGAGGTTATTCTTTGTCCGCTAAATATAAACAATGCCCATTGGATTTTATTTGTGTACAGCAAATCGTTGCTTGAGTCATATTTTATTGACCCAATATTTGCAAATAGAAATCTGTTTAAAAATAAACAAGCTACTCTTAAGATTAACATTGCTTTAAATAAGATTTTCAAACTTCAAGTGGCTTCATCTTGTCACCCTTTCCAAAATCTAATATATCAAGAGAACAGTTTTGATTGCGGTCCTTTTATTTGTGCTTATGCAATTCTTATAAGTCAAGGTTTGGACACTTTTCCTAACAATTTTATAGATGGGATAAGACGAGAGGTGCATGATTTTCAAATTTTTGGCTCAAACAAAGTATCCCAAGTTATCGGTGGGGCCTTCCTAAAAATAATTTGATGGGAATCAATTTTAAAAAAGCAATTGCCCTTACTCTTGAAAAACAAAAACGAAACATCAATAACAGTATTAATATTAAACCAAAATTTCAAAAGTCATGTGTGTCATTCCTCTTAAGTAAATGGTTTAAAAACAATACTAATATACTTGTTCTTTCCCCGGATCTAACTATCAATTTAATAGCCCAAAATAATAATTATATCATTGAGAACGTCAACTTTCGGCAGTTCAAAGACGTTCAACATGTCATTAGCATAATTCCCAATGAAAATTATTGGTGTTTACTTCTCTATTCGACCCGTCGTATGACTTGTAATATTTTCGATTTTCGAAAGACTGATATTTCTGATAGACTAACCGAAATAGGAGGAAATTTTACGGATTATTTAAATAGTTTTTTCTTGAGTATGAAAATAAAATTTCAAATAAATCATGGTATTCTCCACCGCTGCTTCATTTCAGATGATCCAACTTTTCATGCCACAGCTTTCATTGTGTTTTTGGAAAAATTGATTTTAGATCGGGATTTTCAACATGATAAAATATATAAGCTACTTGATGATATCAACACTAAAGAGTGTGTTGAAATTTCATTAAATTTAAATCTAATAAATGGAAAGATTACCGACAGCATTTTAATAAAATATTTTAATAATTTAAGTTTATCAACAGACTTCGTTCTTTTGGGTTTCACAATGTGTACTGCTATTCTTGACGATTGTACTCATTATTTGAATGAACATTTGAATTATAAGTGCCTCCAAAACGCGAAAGTTGTATTTGCCATTTTTGCTCCACCAAAGTCTCGGGAAACACTAATGGTAATTGATTATAACACTGACGAGCATTACTTTCTGGATCCAACAACACTTGATGTCAGCCTAAACTATACATTTATTTGTAAAGTATTAGTTACTAAAATAAATGAAATAAGAAACTCACGTGGTTGTGCCATTAGAGCAGGCAAATGTCCACATGATGTTCGTGGTTCAGGTTTGCTCAGTAAAAATTCTAATATGTGCTTTCATCAACAACTATGCGCATGATATGTCCCTTGAAAACATTAATTTGAGAGAAATAGCAAGAATTATCAACTCTGTTCTTCCAATTGTTTCTGAGATCAATAACAAAGATAAAGAGAAAACTTTAACAAAAGCAAAAGAAACAATTAAATTTGACTTACAACAGCGTAAAAATAAAGTATTTGAATTAATTATTAGTTTTGAAAATACTGATGTTAACCAAATAGTTGAAAGCATTATTCGACAAATTCCTCACTTAAATAATTTCACTGAAATTAAATCCCACGAACCATACCTAGGAAATAAACAAAACTCAAATATAATAAGTAAATATAAAAGTAGATCAGAATTTTTAATTAATATGAAATTAACTTTTTATAAAATTATTAATGACTTACCAGTCACTGTCAGGCCTGAAATTCAGGATATTCTGAACCAATTTAGCCACGAGGACCCAGTTTCGAATTCATGGAATAAAATTTTTAAAGATTGTCGAAGCACGACAAATGTTTTCAATCTTGTAGATATTTTACCGTTTGAAGTTATTTACGAATTAAAGAGAGCTGATAACACTTCACCGGGTATTGATGGTATTCAATACAAAGATCTTGCTCTTCTTGACCCTGAAGATATCTTGTTAAGTTTCCTGTTTAATAAAATCATCAGTAGTAAAATCATTCCGACTAGCTGGAAAACCTTCAAGACTATACTAATTCCGAAACCTGATAAGACAGATAATTATGATAAAGTTTCATCTTGGCAACCAATAGCTCTGCTGTCTATTATTTATAAAGTCTTTGCGTCTATTTTAACTACATGCCTAACATCATGGGTGATTTGTAACGATATTTTGCATATTGGGCAAAAGGGTGGCTCTGTCCATGAAGGTTGTGTCGAGCACAATTCAATACTTTCTTCTGCATTTGAGCATTCGAAATATAGCAGGATTCCCCATTAGCTATTGCTTGGTTAGATATTAAGGACGCATTTGGAAGTGTTCCTCATGACTACTTGTATAGTGTTCTGAAAACTATTGGCGTTAGCGAAGAATTTATTACTATTGTCAAATTACTTTACACCGACACTCAATCTTTCTACAGCTGTGGCCTAATTGTAACACCTAATCTTTCAATCAAAAAAGGAGTTAAACAAGGATGTCCTCTTTCAATGATTCTTTTCTCGATTGCCATTAATCCTGTTCTTGAAGCAATAAGTAGATCATGTATTGAACCATTTATGATTGGTGATTTGCCCGTTCAAGTTCTAGCTTATGCAGATGACATTGCACTTGTTGCAAACAATATCGAGAACCTTCAAAAACTTGTTGATGTTGCTGTTGAAGCTGCTACAGAAATAGGATTTGAATACCGACAGGAGAAGTGTGGCTACATGCAGCTTCCCAGAGTTAACATCAATGGTGAGATCTTGATAAATGAAAAGGAGATCAAAAAATTGTTGTCAAAAGAATTTTATCAATATCTTGGTGTTCCAGTAGGTGAGGACAATTATCAAAGTCCCTATGCAATTCTTGATAAAGTTGTTAGTGACACAAAAAAATTGCAGATTCCGGTTTATTTGGTTGGCAAAAACTCAAGGCCTACAAGATTTTTATTCATTCTCGACTAACATTTGCATTCCGAACACGTGAAATTAAAACTATGGCTTTATCAGCTTCTCAAGGAAATACTAATCCCTGTGGCAATATCTCAAGTAAATTGCGTGGCCATCTGAGAAGAATTTTGAACTTGCCGCATAATTCTGAGACAGTTTATTTATACAACTCAACTGAAAATGGTGGAGCTTCGTGTGTCGATTTGCTTGATGAATATCATACTCAAACAATTGTGCACTTTTTCCGACTCTTTACTTCCAATTGCGATTACTCGAGAAAAGTTAATATTGACTCTCTAAAGTTTGTAACGGGTCCTCGTCTTGGAATCAAAGAGCCTACATTACAACAAAGTTTTGATTGGATTAATGGTGCTGAAACTAAATTGAATCATGGTGGAAGGAAAACGAGATTTCAACGTGCACGTACTTCAATAATTTACTTTAAAAGAGAACACTCAATTTCCGTATCTTTTCATATTGTTAAAGAGCAAGTTTTTTTACATCTGATAACAAAGAGTTATGGAACTTTCATACTTACGACTAAGTTTCGAAAAGCAATTTCTAAGATATTTCACTCTGCATTGTACGACTCATATATGCAAAAGTGGCAACTGAGTAATAAAAGCGACATGATTGCAGCGGCTATAAAATTATCTCCTCAAATAAATAAAGCAATTTTTAAAAGTAAACTTGGCGAATTTGCATGGAACTTTATACATCGAGCGCGAACTAATACACTTAACATCAATGCAAAGCCTAATAGAAAAGGGGATTCTAGACTTTGTAGACGTTGTGAGAAAGAGGATGAAACTATGTCTTATGCTTTACAGTCATGTAAGATTCACCAAATACTGACATTAGAGAGACACAATGACTGTATAAAGATAATAACGAATAATCTAAAAAATCCTAATTTTATTGTCGTGGTTGATCATTCTTGTTTTCTTGTCGTGAATTCTAAACAACGCGTCGATCTTATAATAACTGATACTGAAAGAAAAAGAATATTCATGATTGATATTAAGTGTCCAATGGATTCTGTTTCACATTTTGAGTTGACTGATAAGGCAAATATTGAGAAATATAGCTTGCTTCAGAGTGAATTACAGGTAGCCAAACCTGATTATCAGGTAGAGCTTTACACTTGTATTATTGGTGCATTAGGGTCGATTCCTCCATCAACTTATGATCTGATTCGTAAACTTGGCATTGAACCACTTCAAACAGAAGGTCTGCTAAAAGAATGTGCAATGAGCAATATCCTGCACTCAGCTAAAATATGGTATTACCATGTGCACGGCATTCTACCAGACTTCTGCAATTAATTTAAAATTATGGATATTTAAACTAACTTAAACTTTTTTATTGAGATCAGAATTATTTATTTTGTTTGAAATGATTCAGACTACATTCGTAATTTATCTTTAAATTCAATATTATTAACCTGACTTTTGCCTTTGTAAAAGTCGTAATTGAATTTAGAAAACTTAGAAAATCAAATCGTAGTATTTATTACTGCATAATTTATATTTGCAATGCCGGATGACGACGCCGATGAATCCTCATATCAGATCAAGCAAAAGAAAATTCAGAAGACGCCGATTGCAGAAGAGACTGATTGATCAAATACTTGATAACTTACATGTGAATTCATCCTTCTCTACTACGATTGCAGTATGAATTGCATGCTTCATGTTGAGCATATTCTTTTCACTGTGAAACAAACTTGTTATATTTAATAAAATTTTGAATAGTACTAGTGAGTGATTTTGCTAAGCCTACGACTTAGTCGTAGACGTAGTTGTAGGCGTGTTGGGCGCTGATGGGTACGGATTGGTACGGATTGGTTCGGATGGGTATGGATGGGTATGGATGGGTATGGAAGGGTATGGATCTGTGCGGATCTGTGCGGATCTGTGCGGATCGTTGGTTCGTGTGTATAATGTTAAAGAACCAAAGGTTCTAGAAGGTAGGTTTGTGGAAGGTTCTAGAAGGTAGGTGTGTTGGTCCACAACTACGTGACATAATAATAGAATGGATTGGTTCGGATGGGTATGGATGGGTATGGATGGGTATGGAAGGGTATGGATCTGTGCGGATCTGTGCTGATCTGTGCGGATCGTTGGTTGGTGTGTGAAATGTTTAACAGCCAAAGGTTCTAGAAGGTAGGTGTGTGGAAGGTTCTAGAAGGTAGGTGTGTTGGTCCACAACTACTTGACATAATAATAGTATGGGTGGGTATGGATGGGTATGGATGGGTATGGATGTATATGGATGGGTATGGATGGATATGGATGTGTATGGATGTGTATGGATGGGTATGGATGGGTTTGGATGGGTATGGATGGGTATGGATCTGTGCGGATCTGTGCGGATCGTTGGTTGGTGTGTGAAATGTTTAAGAACCAAAGGTTCTAGAAGTTAGGTGTGTGGAAGGTTCTAGAAGGTAGGTGTGTGAAAGGTTCTAGAATGTAGGTATGTGGAAAGTTCTAGAATGTAGGTGTGTGGAAGGTTCTAGAAGGTAAGCGTATGGAAGTTTCTAGAAGGTAGGTGTGTTGGTCCACAACTATGTGACATAATAATAGTTAGGTAAATAGTCTCCGAGTAGTGACCAGTGATGTAATAAGTGACCAGTGACATAATAAGGGTGACCAGTGACATAGTAAGTGTATACTGACCAGTGCTCAAGTGATGTAATCATGAGGTCACTGACCAAAGGTCAATCACTAGGTAGCAACTAGTGGACAAAGGTCAATCTTCAGGTAGCAACAGCGCATGCAGAGGTCAAATGTTACGTAATAATTACGTAAGTCATGGGGGTTTGTATCTACGGGCTCACATCCTAATACTAAATGTTCATTTTCTTTTTTATTTTCATAATTACATTCTTTTTCACAATTCATAAAAGTGAATATCTTTGTTGATGGCTCGTAATAACTCTGTTATATTTTTTTGATCAATTTCACCAATTTCACCAGCTTTCATATTATATAGGCTTTGTTTCAATGTTGTTGGTTCCTATTAAAATTTATTAATAATATTACTTTTAATAAAAATACTTACTCTAAATGAATAGATGATTGGAAATTTTATATATTCCATTGAATATTGTAAATATATTACTGGTGAATTTCTGCTTAAACTGATAGCATTTATGGAATTTTCCTCAAGAATTAACTCGATAGCTTTTTTTCTAACCGAGGTTTCTATAAAAAACAATTAATGAATAATTACATAATATAAAAACCATTTACTTTTATTCATTTTATGATTTTAAACTATTTTAAACTACTTATATAAGATTTTCAAAATAAAATTAACCAATCAAATTCATTTATTCATTGTGTGTAAAATTAATTTAATGTTTATATTTAGTGATTTATTTTAAGTATTTTTAATGATTTATTTTAATGGTTTTATACTTATATATTTAAATTTTTCTTTTATTATAACAGGTAACCTTTACCCAAATTTTTGCAATTCTCCACAACATGATGGAAATTGTGATACGATTATGGAGAATTATTATTCTCATACCTATAATCACATCGCCTATTTTATTTGCCCCACGTGTAAAACCACCCATAAAATGAATTATACCGACTTTTATTTAAACCACAAGGAACATTTAACACAGTTTAACTGTAAGCGAAAATATATTTTTAAATTACCATTGAATGATAATAATAATAATATTAATAATAATAATAATAATAATAATAATAATAATATTACAAAAATTAAAAGAAAAACAAATAATATTAATAATCCACGCTCTTCGAAAGTTCCTAAAGTTATAGAAACTATCATACTTTCAGACTCTGACGAATCAAAGATGGATGATGATGTAATAACCATTTCTGATTCAGATGATGTTTTTCCTGTTGATATTCCTTCTGTTAATCAATATGGTGGCTCGATAGCACCTATTGTTAATTTTGATTTAAATCAATAACATGCCATTGTTAGAATGGATGTTTCGAATTTAAATTTAAAGTTAATTACAGTGCCCACACAGTTAATTAATAAATTAAATAATGTTATCAATCAAATGGGATCTGTTAAGATTCAATTTTGTATTAATGTAGGGTTTGAAAAAGATGGAGAATTTCAATCTTTCATCATTTCAAACTCTGCCAGAATAATGAGTGATTCATTTTTAGATGAAGGTGCTACTCTTCTTGATGAAAAAATAACATTAATTAATGATAAAGGTAGTAACTGGGTTATAACTAAAATAAAAGAAATTCATTTTGTTCTTACCAAGTTTTCACAAATAAATCGGTTGAGTGGTCATGGATTTATTCCAACACCATTATCATTATTAAATAAACATTGTACTGTAAATGTTGCTAATTCCGATAATTTATGCTTCATTTACAGTATTTTAGCTATTTTAAATCATGAAAATATAGGTAGCCATCATAGAAATGAAACCTTTAGCTACAACACATCTGAGCTTGACTTTTCACCTTCGGATTTACCTATGAAACTTTGTGACATTCCAAAATTTGAAGCTAAAAATCAAAATCTTTCAATTAATGTTCTTACGTATGATGAAAATAATTTAATTAATGATTTTTCTAACCCTGAAGTTTTCAAACACCCTTATGTCGAAATAATTCATCGTTCTAAAGTTGTTGGGGGACAACCCATTAATTTAATTTTATTAGAAAGCCTTGATTCCTATCATTATATCGCTGTTACTAAATTAGATAGGCTTTTAAATTATAGGAATCATTCTTTTATTGATACTAGAGTTCAAAGTATATGGTGCCATCGATGTCTAAATGGTTTTCGCAATATAATTTCATTAAATAAACATAAAGGGTTGTGTGATAAAAATCAATTAGGCACAACTCTTTATACTTTACCTTTAAATAAAAATTTAGAATTTAAGAATTGGGCTAAAACTGTTACTCCTCCTTTCGTCCTTTACGCTGATTTTGAGGCTATCTTACCTTCAGATGACATACATTTTCAAAAACATATGCCGATTTCAGCCGGTTTACTTTTAATTAACAATTTTACAGGTGAAAAATCATACAAGAGTTTCCTGGGTGATGATTGTGTAGTTAATTTTCTACTAGAAATAAATAATATTTCAATTAATACTGTTTTACCCTTTTATCAAAATAATTATAAAAAGAAAATAATATTAACTGACTCAGACTTTCTTTCGTTTTCTTCGGCAACTTATTGTTATTTGTGTAATAAGATTTTATCAGTACCGGTTAAGGACCATGATCACTTTACTGGAAAATATTTGGGAGCAGTTTGTTCAAAATGTAATATTTCTCGACAAATAAGGTTTGAATTTCCAGTTGTTTTTCATAATTTGAGAGGGTATGATCTTCACCATATCCTCAAGTATGGTATGAGTGATTTTAAAACGTGGGAAATAAGTTGTATTCGTGTAACAAGTGAAAAGTTTCTTTCTTTGTCAGCAAGAATCAGTGGATTAACTGTAAAATTCATTGATTCTTGTCAATTTATTAATAGTTCATTAAGTAATGCAGTTAAAACATTGACAACTCTTCCTTTAACTCGTTCGGAATTTGTATGTAGTATTACCGATACTAAAGGCATTTTCCCTTATAACTTTGCAACTTCTCAAGAAGTGTTAGAAACTACATATGAACTTCCACCGATTTGGGAACATGTAACTGAAGCCGAATATAGTAAGGCTCAATCTATTTGGGAAGAAACCAATTGTAACTCTTTACTAGATTATATGATGGTTTACCTCAAACTTGATGTTTTTCTTTTGGCTGACTTTTTTCAGCAATTTCGTTCAAAGTCCTTAACTCATAACCGATTGGAACCACTTAACTTTTATGGAATTCCCGGTATGTCTTGGGCATCGGCTCTTATGACTCTTGACGAACCAATTGAACTTCTCACTGATATGGAGATGTATAATTTTTTCGAAGGGGGAATCCGTGGTGGATTAACCTTTGTTAATAAACATCACGTAGTATCTGATGACAACACCAAACTGCTTTGCATTGACATCAATAATCTCTATGGTTGGGCTTTAAGTCAACCATTACCATATGGAAATTTTGAATGGGTCACTGATACTAATCAATTAAATAATTTAATTAGTTTTTTGAATAAGGATCTTGAATCACTGTCATTTGCTGTCACATTTGAAGTAGATTTAGAAATCCCAACAGTTCTTCATGATAAACTTAATGATTTTCCATTAGCTGCTGAAAAGATGTGCGCTCCGGGTTCTAAGGTTGAGAAGTTAATGCTAACGCATTATCCAAAGAAGAATTTTCTTCTTCATTGGAGACTTTTGCAGCTTTTTGTTTCTTTACAAATTAAAATTACACATGTACATAGAGCCATTAAATATAATCAAAAATCAATATTTAAAAAGTATATAGACACTAACACACAACTTAGAGCGCAATCAACCAATGACTTAGATAAAAACTATTATAAACTTTTAAATAATAGCCTCTACGGAAAAACCATTGAAAATCTTAAAAAACGAATTAATTTAAGATTATGTAATTCTGCAAACAAATTAATTAATTATTGCTCAAAACCAACTTTTCGAAAATCATTTAAAATCGACAATGATTTGGTCTCTATGTTATTTAATAAGGAATCGGTGTGTTTAGATCGACCGAGTTACATTGGACAAACTGTACTCGATTTATCTAAACTTAGGATGTATCAATTACAATATATAGAGTTAGAAAAATATCAAAACGAATTCACTTGTGAAATTAATATAGTTGCTGGGGACACCGATTCCTTTTTTCTAGAAATTAAGAATTGTAAGTTAGACATTCTTTTATCTGCTATGGTTCGTGATAATCTCCTCGATACTTCTAATTATGACCCAAAACATCCCTTGTATAGTAGGAATCTTGATTCTGTCATTGGAAAGTTCAAAGACGAGAATAAAGGACGTAAATACAAGGAGTGGGTGTTTCTTCGTCCAAAATGTTATAGCCTCTTGTCTGAAGTTGAAAGTATCAAAGCTAAGGGTATAACATTGAAGGGTACTGACTTAAAACATAAGTCATACCTAGATTGTTATAACAAAAACTTAATTTTTTCTGTACCACAAACTCGTATTACTAGAAAAAAACATCAATTTTTTACAATTAAAAACAGTAAAACTGCATTAACAAATAAGGATGATAAAAAGGTTTGGGTGGGGAAAAATTTAAATGTAGCATATGGTCATTATAGAGGAGGTGATGTGGTTTTAGGTAACAGTACAGAAGAATTTTCCGAGTTTAATGAAGAATATAATGATTATGAAGAATTTTGAATGAATAAATTATTTGAAAATATTCTTTGTTTTTGTATATTTTTGTTGATGTTTATAATTTTTATGTTTTTAAGTTAGTATAATTTTTTATTAAGTATTAAAAAATGTCAAAAGGTAAATCCATATATTGTTGACCGAAATGAGTAAAACATATTACTCTGATATTTTTGATTTGAAATAAAAATTAATCTTTTTTATTCTTGTCAATAAAAATATTTGTAGGGATTAAAAGTTATTTTTTACAAGTAAAAATTATTATTAGACTTGCAATTTAAAAAAAAATGTTAATAATAATAAAATAATAATAATATAAAATAAATAATTAATTAAATAATAATATTAAATATATAATTAAATGAAAATAAAAATTAATTATTTAATTCACTTCATTAAAACAAATAATTAAAAAAAAATTTAAACCCCCCATCTTAAAAAATTTAAGGGGGGGTCTCGGGATTTTTTTTCAAGCCAAATATCCACGGGGCATAGTCCTCATATCCCTCTACTAAATATCCATGGAAACATGAATGAAAACGAAATAAATGGTATATTTTATTATTATTATTATTAAACTTAAATTTAATTTTATAGAATTGATGAACAACTGAAACAATATGAATGGAATTAATATGATCAGAAATAACATGAATGGTATATTTTTATTATAATGAAATTAAAATGTATGTTTATGTTATAGAATTTATAAACAATGGAACAATGGCTGTAATAATTTGATTAAATGGAAACGGAAGTGATTTTAATGCCACAAAATTTCAAAAAAGAATAAATAAATATTTTAAAATTTTTTATAATGTATTCCATTTTTAAAATTGAATAATGTATTAATGTTTTTTAAACTTATTTTGTTAATGTTTTTATTTAATTACCAATAAACTTTGATAAACTTTAACCTATATCATAATTGGTCAAAAATATTATTATTATTATTATTATTATTATTGATAAATTTTAAAATCTTTTTTGTGTCCGTAGCGGAATAATTTATATAAATAAAATTAAAACAAATAACAAGGTTAGCCATTTTCCTTAATGTTTATTCATAAAATATGAAATATTTTGGCCGACATACAGCCCTGATGACTCATAACCAAAATTTAACTAGACTTTCGCTTTCTCCTCTTCTCTGATTGATATTTTTTTCACTCAAATATATCCAACAAATATATTTATTTAAACAAATTTCCAAAATTTTAAAATTCTATTTATCAATATTATAAATTCAATAGATCCGAATAAAAATTCTTAATTTTATAAAAATCAGAAATTATTTATTCAGATTTAAAAAAAACATTTTAAATATTTAAAAATCGAATTTGCACTTCAGAAAAATGCAAATAAATATATAAAAAATTTTACTATTCTTTTATTAAATTTTGGATTTTGGACATTTAACTTTGGCAGAGGTTTGTTTTGATAAACTTTAAAAACTTTTTTTTGTCGGTAGCCGAATTATTTATTTTAATTATTATCACTGATTCTGTTAAACTGCGTTTCAAATCGGCTCAAATCTGCTTCGATTTCCTTTACTGCTTTTTCGTGTCCCAACTCTACGGTGTGCTGTTTCAACTAATTAAATTCTCCCACCACATCTTTATATTCGTCTTCATAAGTTTCTATTCTTTTTTGTTCTTCGAAGATATAAATTCCAACTATCATAGCTCTGTTTTTTAGTCGAGCTAATGAGATCCTTATTCCTCTTCTTCTTCTGTAACTATTCTCAAATTCTGAAATGGTTACATGAGCTCCTCCTGATAGCCTTAAAAAGAAAATGTATGGTCAACCATTTCTGAATGTTATAATGTAATAACGTATTTATATTTATTAACTGCTTTCCCTCAAATATTATTCTTTGTTTATCATGTGGAATTTTATATATAATTTTTGTTTTAACCTGATCTATCGCTTCACTAGATTCAAATAAATAGTAATTTTTTTCAGTTAATTTTCTTACAAATATTTGGTACGTTCTTTCTCCCATTTAACTCAAGGGATAAAACATTTATTTTATTCATTCTTGTTAAAGAAACCCACAAGGGAAAATGTTACGCCTTTTATACTATTTATTAAATTAAAAATTTCAAATTATTCAATAAATACGATAAATAACCAGAAAAACGCTCTGCTATCATGATTTTCTCTCTGGTAGAATAACTAGAGCCGTGATTTATTATTTGACTGATAATTGTCCCCGAATTTTCCCCCCAAAGCTACACAGCTCAAATGTTATTTGTAGTGTTTGTAAGTTCGTTAAATCGTGTTTTGATTAAGGTTTTCACTGTTAGAATTTTAGCCAGTGTTGACTTCGTAATTGAACAAATTTCAAGGGGATGAAATTAGGTCAACCAAAACAATCCCACACTTTAGAAAACGCAAAAATTATTATACAAAATTTTCGTGAGCACCGAATCTGGTAGTCACATAGACCTTCCTTATCTGGTTATGATATTTTTATACTTGGTGCTATTTGTTAACATCATATTCCAATATCTAAATTGAATTTTCATTTAAAATTATTTAGTTTGATTGGATAATAACTTTAAATGTTGATATTAAATGTTTACATATTGCAAATGGTAACGTCCAATAAATCCAGCTATAATAGAGAAATACATTAAATCAAGCAAACAATCGATTAGGGAGTTTTAGAAAATCAGTAAAGTACAATTATGTTGTCTTTGTTGCAAAATTTGAATTTTGTATTATTATAAGATACATTTTTCTAATAGACTGTAAAATTTTGAAAATTGATTTTTATAAAATTATATTCTTTTCAGAATTGAAATTACTAGAAAGATAACAATCTCAATAATAGATCTCAACTGAAAACTATATTCAGAGAATTTTTTTAATATCAAATCATTCTTTCCAAATTAATATCATTTTCGTTAGGCTTTTGTTGATCTCTTTGAAAGAGATATTCTTAAAAGAAAGATAAGTCACTAATTCATCAGAACAAAAAATGAATAACACAGAAAATTTTTAAAGATTATAAAGAGTGACAAAAATTGTTTTAGAAAGATTGTTAATATTCTTTTAAAAATTTCAGGGTTTTGAATAAATAAATAATAAAAAAATTATTTTGAGGTTTAAAAGAAAAAAAGAGCATTTCGTAAAAAATTGAAACCCAAAAAACTACAAACTTCAAAAATAGAAGATCAAAATCTACATATTCTACAAGCAATTTAATGAAGCAAATTTTAAAAGACTATTTCATATTAGAAAATAGTAGTATTTGGAACTTCTTAAAATATATAAAAATAATAATAATAATAATAAATAATATTTTTTATTTATAAAAGACATTGTATTTTCTACAAAATTTGACTGTTAATCAGATTTATTCATGAATTTTTGAAAAGCAATAAAACAAAAACTCGCTTAAAAAGTCGTGTCATCTCAGAAAAAATAAATTGGTATTACAGTGACAGGTCTCTCACTGTATCTTCTATTGGTGGTTTAGAGAAGTAAGAGTATAATTGGATAATGGTAGAACCAATAAGAATAGTACCATCAGTATTAAACTATTGAACAGTATTCCTACTTATCGTCTATATAAGGATAAAAGTTTAAATAAATAATGTCTAAGAATATTTACACATATAATAATCATATTACCACATTAATATGACTTTCAATCATTATAATAATTTAAACTTTATTATTTAAAAACAATATAATATTAAAACAACTTATTATTAGTTAATAAGTAACATTTTAATGTTAATTAGTACCACGAAGAATAGTAACAATCGGTGTATACTTAAAGATGTTTAAGGAAATTAAGGGGGAAAATGCAAATCTCTAAATTTAACTAATTTTTTTGAATGTTATATTCCAGATGAATCGTATTAGATATTCTGATTATTGTACGGGAGAAATACAGGTTCGTTTTCTGTTAAAAAATAATAACTTAGACACAAATCTTCTTCATTAAAAACTACTGTATTATTTGATTAATTTTTTTTAAACACACCAAATTAAGAGTTGATCAACAACTTTTCTCCTTGAATGATATTTAGTTTTCTAATCTGCATTCATGAGTATTATATATTTTTTCAACAACTTTTAATAACGGAAATTCCCATGCAAAATATCTAGAATAAGTGCAAAATAATCGCATAACTTCTAAGACTTTTAAAAAATTAGCTTAAAATCGTTTTGAAAAACCGCATAACTTCAAATATCGCATAAAAAAAGAATTGAGTGTATTAATAATAATAATAATAATAATAATAATAATAATAATAATAATAATAATAATAATAATAATAATAATAATAATAATAATAATAATAATAATAATAATAATAATAATAATAATAATAATAATAATAATAATAATAATAATAATAATAATAATAATAATAATAATAATAATAATAATAAAAATAATAATAAAAATAATAATAAAAATAATAATAAAAATAATAATAATAATAATAATAATAATAATAATAATAATAAAAATAATAATAATAATATAAATAATTGAACTGAATATGCTAAATCTTTAAATATAACTCAAATGCTTAATTTAAAGGCTTACGTTTCAATGATTTCCGGGTCTTCAGTACAAGAAAGACTTTTAACAATTACTAATTTCTGATCGAAGGATGCTTTGGGATTATGTAAAAATTTCAAAACATTGAACCAATTTGATTTATCTCCAAATCTAACCCCATTACACAATATTGATCCATAAAGGTACAAAGGTGCACTAAATAAGAAATTAGTAACTACAATTGAAGAAATAAAATGTACGCAAAATAATGATCTTTTAAAAAGTATTCGAAGTATGCTTCTGTTCTCTCTTTACAATAAGGATGGTCGAATCGGCACGCATAAGTAAGCATCAATTCGTCTCTCATTCTAAAATGTTAATTAAAAATCTTCCAATGAATACTTAGTTGTTTAAATATAGAATAATAATGATTATAATTATGTATTATGTATTATGTATTAAAAAACGTATAAAAAAATTTAAGAGATTCGAATAAAATTAAAAATTCTTATAAAAATTAAAAATTATTTATCTAAAAAATGTTTATTAAATATTTTAAAACCGAATTTGCATTCTGTTGGTGTACTGGGTAGAATTAATTTTGTTTAAATCTACGCTCCTCTATTTTTATCTAATTACTCCACTAACTCTTGACTTTTCTAGAGTATTATTATTATTATTATTATTATTATTATTATTATTATTATAATTATTATTATTATTATTATTATTATTATTATTATTATTTTTATTAAGTAAACACTAACTGAATTGTAAGTGTTCGGTAGTCTGATTTCATCCAGTCTATTTGGTATAATAATTTTCTGATCATTTTGTTCATAAATGCTTTGAAATATTTATAAGATGGCCTCATGTCGAAGAATGATTTCAGTAAATCAAAAATGGTTTTACTGTATTTCCAAATAGTATATTCTGTCTCATTTTCCAAATAAGAAATCACATCAAATATTGTTTGAGCTCCAAGAATTTGGCCCTTACTTTATATAAAAAAATGTAACTCAATTTATTTTCTTAATTAAATATTATCGTCTTTCATTTATAATAAAGCATGTATCTTACCTATAAAATTCAAACATATCACCAAGTATTTGGAGTCTTGCAATTGGTGGAATAGCCTAAAAATAGGGAAAATCGTAATTATAGTTTTAATTCATTAAAAAAAAAACGATTATTAAATTAAAAATGTTTTACATTATGATTAGAGCGAAGTTGATGATTTAGAAGAATCCAATTTGACAGTTCGTAATTGACTCTATAGAATCCGATTTGATCTGGATTGAGAAGGAACCAGTCGTCGTCAGATATCACCTTTTCCATCTCAATTAATTTAGATCCTTAAATTAAAGAGTTCTTTAATTTTGCTGTTTCTTTTATTATAGATAATATACTATAAATTTTACAGTTTTAAGCTTTAGAATTCCTGTTAACCCGTTTCTCAGTTTACTCCTATATAATATTTCATAGGTGACTGTTTTCAACATATTTCTTCTTTTATTCTCTTAATTTTGTATACCTTTCAATATGTACTTGTCACTACTACCCCTTGAAGGGATTTTTACAGTGACATTTCCATTGCTCATAATTTTATAAATGTTCTAAAGAATTTCAATGTTTATTATTGTTGGAAAATTTAAACTTATTAAAGGCACCTGAAATGATGTTTATTCTATTTCCTAACTACGTGTCTCACAACTTTGTCTCACAACTTTGTCTCACAACTTTGTTTTCAATATTAAATTTATAATATAATAATAAGGACTTTAAAATCATTTTGATTACATTGTCCCATTTCGCCAATCCCAAGTACTTTATTGTCTCGGATTATACTAATAAAAAGTCATTGCCCTATAACAAATCCCCAAAAATATTATAGAATAATTGCAATGGGAAAGACATAACGAACTTACTCTCTTTCAACCATATAACTGACCTAAAATCTGTTTTTTCTTCTCCATTTTTGACCAAATATGTAATCGGAACTGGCCATGTAAATCTAGGAATTATAATAAAATCAAATCAAATCAAATGCTCATTTTACTCTCTATTATCTGGCTGATTTCCATATTGAGTAATCTCGATAGATCTCCTGCTTATCACTTTCGTATTAATAACCGGAAATCCTCTTTTAGATTGCCAATCACGCATTATAAAGTCTATCGAGATTTTCAAATCTTTATGTTTCAAAACCTAAAAAGTATTATATTTATTATTATTTTTAGGAACCTAAAACCAATTTAAATAACAATAATGCGACAAGACTAGGCAATAAAAACTTTGGAAATTGCTACAAATAAAAGAAGCTCTTCACAAATATTCTTATGAATAGTGGAATCATTTATAATATAAATTTTATATTATTAAAATTAAAATAAATAACAATGTTAACCAATTTCCGCAATAAAATGAATTATGAAATCTTTCGACCGGAAGTCAGAAATGATCACTCATAACCAAAATTTAACTAAATTTTCGCTTTCTCCTCTTCTCATCTGATTGTTATTTTCTTTCACTCAACTGTATTAAACAAATACATTTATTTAAACAAATTTCCCAACTTTTCAAATTCTATTTACCAATATTAAAAATTTAATAGATTCGAATAAAATTAAAAATTCTTATAAAAATTAAAAATTATTTATCCAGATCTAAAAAATGTTTATTAAATATTTTAAAACCGAATTTGCATTCTGTTGGTGTACTGGGTAGAATTAATTTTGTTTAAATCTACGCTCATCTATTTTTATCTAATTACTCCACTAGCTCTTGACTTTTCTAGAGTAACTTCTATCTCACCCAGATGCCCCACAATTTTGACCTTAACACTGTATACCCACGAGCAAGCTCATGTTGGTGCTATATACAGCAGCCGAAAGTCCACAAGCAGGTGAGCCTCATTTCTAAGACTACTCCTTGTGATAATCTCGCTTTCGGGTTTCTGACCGCCGATAGAAGGACTTACGTCTATTTAACTCCTCTGACTCCCTTGATGTTAATACGCCCCTTTCCCATTCTTTACTGTCGATTTTCTCAGGGTCTCTTAGTTCATCGTTAAATATTAGTACACATTAGAGATTGAAGCATAATTATCTGACACTGGGTTACCTATTCATCATTTAATAATTTGATTTAGACATCATTATTTTAGATAATTAGTCAATAAAATTTAAATATTGTGATTTAGGAATTTTCGAAGGAAAACTTTTGCTAATGAGTTTTTAAAATCTAATTTCTTTAATTATCTAAATTTTAGGGTTAAATCCCCCGATTTACTAAAGGTAAAATAATATTTTTAACCTAGAACCTTGTTTTAAATTTGTAAAATTATATCCTAATTAACATGTGGTAATTCGAAATTTTATCTAAATTATTAAATTCGCTGTTAGATCAGCTATTTTTAAGTTTAATACAATTTTCTTTTTAATTCAAGGAAAAATAAAGTCATCCTAAGATCCATGTCTCATTTGTTTTATTTACCATTATTCTTTAACTACTAAAATACTCATTGTAAAAGGTTAAAATCGATTTTTCCAAGAACTACAATTATCCCATTTCAGCTCTCTGAGCTAAATAAACCTTTCCAATCATACTTCTCACATACATTAGGCTTTATTAACATTATACTACACTCTGACAACACTACAAACATCAATCCATTATTTATTTATAAAAAATCAAAGATTACCAGAAATTTTACAATAATTATAAAAATTCTATTTTATCAAATTACAAAAATTACAAAAGAAAATAAAACTAAAAATATAATTAAGTCATACATCGATTAGTAAATTTTAAAAATTCAGTTCTTATTGAAATCCGGCTTTTATTCGTCGATGTCGACTGGGAATTTCCGCTTTCTGAGAGGTTTGAATTGGGTGGTTCCGACCTGAGTAACGGAATGGCACAACTCATCCCTGAACTCATCGGTTCAGTAGCCTACAGAAGTCGACGATCTTCGATTTTCATCGGTCATAGAGGTGGGGGTTGTAACTGGCGATATGTTCATGCAGATTTGCATATCGTCCGTTTCGTCGGCACAGATTTGAGGTGTGGATTCTACCGATTGCACTGATTTTTGTGGATTTTTATCCGTCTTGACGAACTCGGGATGTTGTTCGGCCACCAGTGCTGCGGCTTCTTCGAACACCTGTGCTGCGTTATTCAGCAGCGTGACTCCCTCGGCTCGACGTCGTTCACGGCGACGCCGATTTTTGCTCGGGTTGTGCTTCTTGCTGGTTTTGGGCGTTTGTGCTGGGCCAATTTGGTTTCTTTCTGGAAGGTGATTTGTGGGTATGAGGTTTAGTTTCACCGCCAGGTCACGGCCGGCTAACCGCTTGGTTAACTCGGTTTCCGTGAATGATGCAATTAGAACGGCGCTTTGATCGTTAATGACGATCCTTTGAGCCCGAATTTCGGCGATTAGATCTTCCCGACATCTGGTTAGCCGATGTATCTGCTTGTGCAGAGCATTTACTGCTTCGGGGGCGAATCACGTGCTGAGCGTGCGTTCGTGCTTCGTGAATAGTTTATTATATTTTTGTTGGCATTCTACGTGGAAAGAATCGTCATTTTTGAGATTGGATTGTGTAGGTTTTCCTGGTTTTGGCGGCGTTATTTTTGGGATTTTATATCCTGACTGCATTTGGACGGCTTTGAGGATTTTCGCGAATGATTTCGACGAGAAAATTTTCTTTACGACGTTCTCGGAAAAGAAAGAAACTAAATGGGGGAAATTGCGTAGTTTAAATTTATTTAATTATAATAATGAATATAATAAAGAAAATAATTAATTAACATGCACAAACAATCAAATTCTCCATCAATCTCATAATTATTGTCACTTATCGGTGTATTTTATTTAACGTCAAGATTGGTCGTTAATCTAATAATAATAAAATTCAATAGACAAAATGAAAATACTGATACTCCGGTGATTACTCGACTTGCAATTATTTTTAAATTTTATATTTTCTATTTATTCTCTATGGAATATGCTTTAATTGATTTAACAAAAACAAAAATATAATTTCCATTGGTTTATTCGTTAATTTCTATACCTAACCCTAGTCGATCCCATCAATGTAATTAATTTCGACAAGAAATTTGAAAAATATATCGTATTCCGACAGTGTCCCACCCCGTGATCAGTGCAACAAGGCCTGACCGAACTAAGCAGACACCGAAGGGTGGTTAGTGATAAGGTAACACGTCAACGTTCTACAAAATTAACTGTAGAAATTGAATATTACCCTACCATTTTCCACAAACTAATAAGCATAAAAATATTTTAATTTAGGGGGACCTGTCGTAGATACTAAAAAGTATCGCGGCCATCCATGATAATAAATCAATTAAAGTTAAAATTCGTTACATAAACATGTATTTAAAATGTACAATCCACAAAACTTACAATTAAATCGATAAGATCACAAAATTCTCAAGGTTCAAAAATTTGTAAATTTTAAAGTTTTTCAAAGGTTAAAAACTATGAAAATGGCTGTTATATATAGTGTTTTTTTGCGCGTGTGTGCGACCAATCAGCGAATTTTATATCTTTTTTGGCCATTTTTTCGAGTTTTTAAATGCCTTTTATTTTTTTTAATAAATTTTTCTTTTTCTATTTTTTTTCTTAATTTTTTAATATTAATTTCATTTAAATTTACATTTTTTATCTTTTTGCTGATTTCTATTTTTATTCTGGTCGACACTTCTGCCTGTGTATTTTCTAAACCTTATTTTGCAAGGTTATAGGCGGTTTTGTGTTTTACTTTATTTTTCTATATGCATTGCGTGCGAAATTTTATTAATTGTTTGTTTTAATTAATTACGTTATTTTGTATTTTGTTTTAATTGCTGTTTTTTATTTAAATTTGTTTTCTGTTTGCGGTGTATGCTTATGTTATAGCAGCCATTTTGATAATTTCTCAACATGACTTTACATAGTCAATTTATTTTGTTTAAATGATGGCTTTTAGCCCAACAATTCTAGAAAAAATGAAAATAAATGTATTAAGACTTTAACATTCTTTTACAAAATTTTGGATTTTCGACATTTACCTGGCGGCGGTTTGTTAGAAAAACTTTAAAATCTTTATGATGTGGATAGCGGAATCATTTATATAAATAAAATTTAAATAGATAACAATGTTAGCAAATTTCCTCAATGTTTATTCAAAAAGGAAATATAAAATATTTCGACCGAAAATCGGCCCTGATCACTCTTAACTAAAATTTAACCAGACTTTTGCTTTCTCCTCTTCCTGACTGATTGATATATTTTTTCACTCAACTGTATTCAAAAATGGAAATGAATAAATATTTGTTAGAAATGTCAACAAATTGTTAGAGTTTTTCTTTCCTACCTTTAACTTTGTAATTTTTTTTATTGACTCCTTTTGTAAAGTCTATTTTTATTCTTAAATTAATTTGTCATCATCAATCATGATGATAATAATAAGTTGTTCAAAATTCTTTACAAATTGTAATAATGATTTCATTTTTTTCAATTAATTTATTGTTTGCTAATTAAGTTTTATATTTTTATTGTTAGAATTATAAGGAATACATAAAAGAACGTTAAGAAGAATGTTGGAATCAGAGAAAATAAAGAGAACTTCCATTGATAGAAACTAACCAATATTAGAATTATCTTAATAATGTTACGAATGAGTTTTGTTTAAAAGTATGTGTAGAATGGTGGATTAAAAATTCGATTGTGCAAATAAAATCTAAAGAGGATGCTCATATTAAAAAATTGATTAATTTGAGTAAAATATTTTTGACTGATGAAGAAGAGCGTGTTTGAAAATTTGGTCCAAATCACTGTATTAAGAATCGCTTGGGTGAAACAAAATTGTATGCAAAAATTGAAAGTTTATATTTTTATGTATCCCGATCGATGAAAGGCAATAATGGTAATTAAATAAAGAGCTCGTTAAGTGCAAGTACGATGGAGTATATCGATAAAAAACAAAAAGCAGAATATTAGGGATTTTATGACTTTAAAAAATTTAGTTAAAAAAAAAATAAATATCTGTAAGTTTGACAAAGAAATGGGATAGTTATTCTTGACCATGATGTGTCTGTAAATAAGTTGAATGATTTGTTAAAATTCTCTTCAGTTTTGAAATTAAAAAAGCTTAGGAAGAATGGAAAATTGCCTCCTCTTAAGGATGAAGAGTTTGTACAAAAAATGTTAAATGGTTTTATTGAGAAGAAGCTTATTGATGAAGAAGTAGGTAAGTCTATTCGTCCAATAGGATCGCAGCCAGCTAAACTATATGGGCTACCAAAAATCCATAAAGATGGTGTACCTATGAGACCAGTTTTGTCGATGGTTGGTACTGCCCAGTATAAAATAGCAAAGTTTTTAGATGGATTATTAAAACCGTTAATGCGATCAGAGTTTGAATGTAAGGATAACTTTGAGTTTGTGTCTTGTATTTCACAGTTACAAAAACGAAGTATGAATGATGTTATGGTTTCGTTTGATGTTTGTAGTTTGTTTACGAATGTACCACTGGTTGATCCAATTGACTTATGCTGTTCGTTGTGGGATGAAAATGATTCTGAACACTACATTTTGGATAGAAGGATATTTTGTAAACTTCTTGAATTTGATACTTCAAATGTCAATTTTCTTTTCAATAATGAATGGTATCAACAAATAGATGGAATCGCTATGGGTTCCCCTTTAGCACCAACGATGGCATCAATATTTTTGGCTAGTTTGAAAAAGAAAATTGCTTCCACCCAATTTGAGAAACCCATTTTTTATAAAAGGTATGTGGATGATATTTTTCTTGTATTTGAAAATCAGAAACATGTAGAGCCATGTTTGCATTTTATGAACAGTTTACATAAGAACATTATATTCACATGTTAAACGGAGAGAAAGTCATCGATTGCGTTTTCGGATTTGTTAATTCAACGCAAAGATAAACATTATGAGACAGAGATTTATAGAAAACCAACTAATACTGGTCTTTATACTTCTCCAGAAAGCTTTTGTGAATTTAAGTATAAGAGAAATGGGTGAAGGGATTAATTAATCGTTCATGATTGAGTTGTTGATGAAGAATGGGTATTCTAAATCATTTTATTGTTGATGATAAAAGAGACTGTTGACAAATTGATTAAAAATCGTAAGGATCCATGTTTTGGAAAGTCTGAGTGTAATTTGACAAATGAGTGTGAATTAAGTGTTGATTTAAATAATAGTAAAAAAATGGATATAAAGAAATTGAGCCTCAATTTGTGTTAGTATTGCTGTACTCTGAAGGTTTTACATATTATAAAAGGAAGTTAAGTAAACAGGTGGGAAATTTAGAATATAAGATCCTCTCTAATTCATGTAAGGTACGCAATATGTTTATTAATAAATCAAAAACTGTGTTCTGATGTCGTTTATCAATTTACATGTAATGGGTGTAATGCCACATACATTGGAGAGGCTTCCCATCATATCTGTATTCGAGTTCTAGAGCATTGACGATTGAAGGGTTTGACCAATATTAGTGACCATATAGAGGCTGTAAAAGTGAAATAGGAATGTCTGATTTTAGAATTTTGTTGAAAAGTTTTAATAATTATTGGGAACGCGTGATATGGGAAGCATTGCTGATAAAGTCATTGGATCCAAAGATTAATGTGCAAAGTGCAGTGACTACGAATGTGTTGAGTGTTTTTAAATAGTTTAAGTATGTTAAATCATGTTTATGTATTGTTTTTAAAAAAATTTAGTATTATTAAAATAATTTAATTTATAAATTACATTATTTTTAAAATTATAATATTTATATAAATAACATTTTAAAATTAGTTAAAAGTATTTGAATATTTTTTAAGTGTTTATTTATTAGAAAACTAAATTAATATAAAATAAATAATTTGTTTAAATGATAAGTTAATTCGTGATATTTTTAGTTGGTTTTGTGTACCTGAAGATGACAGTTATGCTGTCGAAATATATCGTACGAAGAGTGTTTTATTGGCGTTATCTTTTAATTAAATCGTTGCCAAATTTATTTAATTATTTATAAGGAATATTCGTAATTATTATGTTATATTCATTTATTTTATTGTCTCCGATTCATTTTCTCCCTTTCCCTAAATCTAATAATTTCTTTTCGTAGATTTAATTTATTAATTTTATGGTACCCTAACAAAATAAATCTTTTTAATAATGTCAAAAATTTACAAAGAAAATATATATATATATATATATATATATATATATATAACCATTGCTGATTTATTTATTAATCATAAATTAAGGAGTATGGATGTCAACCCTTACCAACGATCCATCCGGGTATTTCTGAAAAAAATTGTGAAAGACAAAAAAAATTTTAGTTTTGTTTGAGAATATTACAGTAACTTCATATTATATAAGTTTGTAAAAATGATATAATAAAAACTAAATATAATAAAATCTAACTGTCTATATGACGCCATAGATCATTGGCAGACAAAGGTCCAATAGTCTCATCCTTGACGATTTGCTATGAAATATTTAAGAATTATGTTTTGTTGAAAAGGCTGCATTTATATAATTGCAAATTGTACAGAAGTTTCTTACTTGCATTGCGTATTGAAAGTTATGCTCGCCTACGACGCCGTCAATCATTTTGAAAAGAGAAAAGCCCTTAAAAAATTTAATAGTATTATATTAACTGAATTAAAATTTAAACAATTGTAAAAGCATTAAAAAAGTTTTAATATTTCATCAAATATTTCAGTAAGTGAACTAAATTGACTTATTCAAGCTATTCAATTTGTAGGTTTGCAACATAGGACTTTGTGACTAAATTATTTTTATTAAACTACTTTTGTTTCGTATATGAGTATGTAGGGCTTGAATTATAATTAGTTTTAGTTTTTACAAACTAGAAATCAAATTTTTTTTAAACAGATATGAAAAGTGCAGAAATCAATAAATGATTAATGTTTCGAATTTCAAGCTGAAAATGTGACAGACAAAGAAGCTGTTGGGCTATAAGCCATCATTCAAACAAAATAAAATGACTATGTAAAGTCATGTTGAAAAATTGAAAAAATGGCTGTTATAACAAAAGCACGCACCGCAAACAGAAACTAAAAATATAATAAAACATTAAATAAAAAATAACATAATTAATTAAAACAAATAATTAATAAATTTTGCACACCATGCATATAGGAAAAATAAAGTAAAACACAAAACCACCTATAACTTTGCAAAATAAGGTTTAGAGAATACACAGGCGGAAGAGGTGACCAGAATATAAAATAAAAATCAGCAAAAATAAAAAATGTAAATTTAATAAAATTAATATTAGAAAATTAAGAAAAATAAATAGAAAAAGAGAAAAATATTAAAATAAAAAAAAGCCATTTAAAACCCCGAAAAAATGGCCAAAAAAGATTTAAAATTCGCTGATTGGTCGCACACAGGCACGAAAACAATATAAATATAACAGCCATTTTCATAATAACTAACCTTTAAAACCAATTTTGAAAATTTTTGAATTTTGAACTTTGTGATTCGAATCAATCGTAAGCTTGTTAATTTGTTTTAATATATTTTCATATAACATTTTATAGTTTTTAATTCAAATTTTTATCATGGATGGCCGCGATACTTTTTAGTATCTGCGACAGGTCCCCCTAAATTTAATTTTTTTATATGTATATGTGTTAATAGCGTTAATATGCGTTAACACCGGCTGACTAGATACCGAGAAGACCTAATCGCTGAAAATCGGGCTAAACGAATCATTATTAACGATCAGAGCGCCGTCCTGATAGCTTCTTTTACTGAAACCGAACTAACCAAGCGGTTAGCCGGCCGTGACTTGGCAATAAAATTAAACTTGATTCCCGCCAATCACATTCCCGAAAAAGCAGCAACAGTCCTCCGCAAACTCCAAAAACCAGTAAGAAACACAATCCCAGCAAAACCGGCGTTGCCGTGAACGACGCCGAGCTGAAGAAGCCACCCTACTAAACAATGCAGCCAAGATACTTGAAGAAGCGGCAATGCTAGTCGCTGAGCAACACCCTCAATTTGTTAAATCTGATGAAAATCCGCATAGATCAGCGACCCCAAAAGAACCTTCTCCCCCAGATCTGTGCCAACAAAGTGGACGAACTCCAACTTTGTTTGGACATATCTTCAGTACCAACCACTCCATCGACAATTGAAGAAGGCAGAAAATCGTCAACTTCTTTCGGTTACTGGACCGACGAGTTCGGGGATGAGTTGCGCCATTCCGTAACTCAAGTCGGTACCACCCAGTTCAAGCCTCTCCGAAAACGAAAGTTTCCCGTAGATATGGACGAATAAGACGAGTGTTCACTAGCGGATTATTACTGTGTCCGATCGACAATGATTTCATTTCTTATTTATATATAAATTTTGTTTTGTATTTTCCTTTATTCGCATTGTAAATTCTAACGAAAATAAAATTTTTGTATTTATTAGTAATTCTCTGGTAATTCTTGATTTTTCTATTAATAAATAATGGATTGATGTTTGTAGGCTTGTCTGAGTAAAAAGTAATGCTGGTGAAGCTTAATGCATGCAAGAAGTATGATTGGGAAGGCTTATTAACTTAAAATGCTGAAAAAGGAACAATTATAAATTTTGTAAAAATCTATTTTCGCCTCGTATATTAAATATTTTAGTAGTAAAAGATTGTCTATAAGTAAAAGATGAAGTACGAATCTTAACATGATTTTATTTTTCTTTAAATTGAACGAGGAAGCTTACTAAAATCGAAAAACAGCTGATCGAACAACTAAACAAATAATTTCTGTAAATTTTCAAATTGGCGTATATTATTTTAGATATAGGGTTGATAATTTTAAACAAAATCTCTAGGTTAATAAATTCTATTTATTTTGTAATTATTCAGGGAATTTAACCCCAAAATTTCGATAATTAAAGAAATTAGATTTGAAAAACTCTTTTTAGTAAAAGCTTTCGCTGAAAAAATTGCTAAATTACAACATTTAAATTTCATCAATTGAATACTAAAAATTAATGTTGTCTAAAGTAAATTATTACGGGATAAATAGGTAGCCAAGTTTCAGATAACCATATTTCAAGCTCTAAATTGTATTATTACTTAACGAGGAACTAGAACGATCATGGGAAAACCTTATTCCGAACGTATGCATAAGATCGAGGCTAAGGAATGAGAAATGTGAATATGACGTCGTAGGAGTCGGAAGAGTTAAGTAGACGTAAGTCCTTCTATCGGCAGTCAGGAATCCGAAAGCAAGATTATCACAAGGAGTAGTCTTAGAGATAGGGCTCACCAGCTTGTTGACTCTCGGCTGCTGTATACAGCACCAACATGAGCTTGCTCATGGGTAACCAGTGGTAAGGTCAAAATTGTGGGGCGTCTGGGTGAGATAGAAGTTACTCTAAAAAAGTCAAGAATTAGTGGAGTAATTAGATAAAAATAGAGGAGCGTAGATTTAAACAAAATTAATTCTACCCAGTACACCAGCAAAGCGGTAATTATAAAAAAATGATTTTGTCTGAAAAAACATGGAAGATTAGGAAATATAAAAATTTGTACAAAACAAAAAATGCTAATAATTAATTAATTGGCAGAAAAACTCGTTCAAACAACCGAAAATTAAATAAATTGGAATTTTGTGACTCATTGCCGTGACCACATGATCAAAGGTAGTCTAAAAATCGATTTTCTCTATCAGATGATGTCTAATTTGTCCAACTTCAATAATTATCTTTTTAAAGACTGTTAAACTTTATTAATTACTTAAAACTAATTTTAAATAAATTAAAATTTTATTTATAGTAACAGTTACTAAATTTGGGGAAAATATAATTTCATCGACTTCTAATTTAATTTTACATTAATTTTAATTAATTAATTAAACTTAAATACAATATTAAGTTAAGGTATATGAAATTAAAATAGAGAAAAAAATAAAGCACGTAGGATAATTAAAAATTTGTTTGGAATGTGCTTTAGTGTGTGCTGTTTATTATTATTATTATGTGGGAATAAAGCCGTTTTAGAATTGGTACAAAATTATTTAATATTTTTAAAAGTCATAAAATATATATATTTTAGAAAATTAATTTTGTTCAAATTGGTAATTTAAAATCTAAATAGTTTTCTTTTGATGATGTTGATAGTGAATATGTCGAAATATAAATTATAAATTATGTTCGATTGACGTTTTTAAATATTTAAATCAGTACCATGGTTATGTTAATATTATAATCAATTTCAGAGGTCCCAAATGTTTTAGAAGGCCACAAAAAAAATTTCCCTGAGTTCAGTGGAGCGTATATGTATTTGAGGGCGCTAAAAAAACTATCGAGTTGACCATAGTTTGAGGACCCCTGATTTATTTAAGTCGTATAAATATCATCTTAGTACTTCTAATATTACTATGTATCGTATAATGTCATTCACATAAGCTTATAAATTTAAAATTTAAAAATCTTAGAAATAAAAGTAAATAGTTCAAAGAAGTATTTCAAGGATTTTGTTTTTGTATTTTTTGATGATAGATAACTAAGTTATCATCATTGAAAAGTAATCAAATATAAATTTAAATTAACATAAAATTTAATTTATAGTATATATGTATCTAGATATGTAATTAAAATTAATTTGAAAAATGTGTAAGATTGTTTTATTTTGAGAACATTTTGTAAAATGTAAAAATCATCATTATCATTTCTATCAAAAAAATAAATCAATTTTTAACATACAGTTTTCTTAAATTAAATAAATTTTTATAAAACCTAGAAATTTCTTCTAAATTCATTGAAAACATTGAAATTAAGATTGGTGGAATAACACTGTGTAGCGAATAGGGTTGGTTTTTTATTTATTTTTTCTAGGGGTTTTTGTGCATCTACCCCCTAAACGCCATCACGATTATTATTCTATCCCTCCTATGTACCCATGGTGATTTCCATGTTGGTACTGTACATAGAGGTTGAAAATTCATGAGCAGGTGAGCTCCATTTCTAGAACTACCCTTCATGATATTTTCACTTTCGGGTTCTGGACTGCCGATGGAAGGTCTTACGTCTTTCTTTTTCTATATCCTGGTCCTTACTCGTCTATTCCTACAATTCTCATACTTATTTGTCATCTTTACCCGTTATTTATAAATGTATCCTTCAAAAATTTGGGCAGCTTTCCTCCCTTATTTTTTGGTAAATTTCCTATTTCATTAATTTCATCACGGTATCGACTACATTCTTTCTAATTTACCTTTAGGTTTCCCTAGATTAAAAATTTGTTTAACAGGTCCTTAACTCTTGGTACATTTCCCATGATTTTAAGTAGTTACAACCCTCTGCGGTCACTTTAATAAACCCTACTCTATTCTGCCATATTATATCGTTCAACCTTTGGAAAACTACTCTCAATTTTTCATTCCTACACTATCCTATTCTTTCCTACTTGATTTTCTGATTAATTTTCTGACGATGTTTTAAATTTTCCCTACAAAACTTTATTCCCCCTTAACTGAAGTCGCACTTCCAGAATTTTATTTTCTACTCGCCCCGGCCACTTTTCAGCAGTCGCTACGAGTTATACAACGATGCCCTGCGTGGAAGTCCTGTGCAATTGCCACACCCTACTGCGGACTACCGAGGTATCGACGAGGCACGACCCACGAGCTCAACTAGGGAACTTAATCCACCAGCCGGCACGCGATCCGTCCCATCGATGACTATTGAAATACTTATTTTAAATAAGATTTTAGGGGGATTTGTCAGTGGCACCAAAAGATTTCACGACCATCCAGAATAAAATCAAAGTAACAAGACTTCGAAATATATATTTATACAAGAAAACATTACTTACAATCCACAGTCATGCAACCAGATTTGAAAAATTGACATAAATTGGCATAAATTGGCATAAACACTTTGTCTAAAAACGTCTAAAAATTTGTAGTCTAAAATTCTGTAAGTCTGTCTAAAAATTGTGAAAATGACTGCCGTATATATAGTATTTTTGTGCCTGGGTGCGACCAATCAGAGAAATTTGAGCCTTTTTCGGGCCATTTTTCGGGGGGTTTTATTTGTTTTATTTTGTTTTAAATATTTTGATAAATTGATTAAAAATCCTAAGGATCCATGTTGTGGAAAGTCTGAATGTAATTTATCGGATGGGTGTGAATTGAATGTTGATCTGGGTGATGGTAAAAATGGATATAAAAATAAAAAAATTGAGCCTAAATATGTGTTAGTATTGCCGTACTCTGAAGGCTTTACAAATTATAAGAGGAAGTTGGGTAAACTGATAGGAAATTTAGAGTATAAGATCGTCTCTAATTCGTGTAAGGTACGCAATATGTTTATTAATAAATCAAAAACTTCGGTTGGATTGTGTTCTGATCTCGTTTATCAATTTACATGTAATGGGTGTAATGCCACATACATTGGAGAGACTTCCCGTCATCTCTGTACTCGAGTTCTAGAGCATTGCCGATTGAAGGGTTTGACCAATATTAGTGAACACAATAGAGGCTGTAAAAGTGATATAGGAATGTCTGATTTTAGAATTTTGTTGAGAATTTTTAATAGTTATTGGGAACGAGTGATATGTGAAGCATTGTTGATAAGGTCATTGGATCCAAAGATTAATGTGCAGAGTGCTGTGACGAATGTTTTGAATGTTTTTAAATAGTTTACGTATGTTAAATCATGTTTGTTTTTTTAATATTATTAAAATAATTGAAAATTTTAAATTAAATTAATTTTTAAAAATAAGAATATAAGTATAAAACAAATTTAAAATTTAAAATTAATTTAAAATATATTTTTAAAAATATTTATTTATTAAAAAATTAAATTAATAAAAATAATTTGTAGATGATAGCTGTGCTATCGAAATATATTGTACGAAAGTTTTTTATTGGCGTTATCTTTTAATTAAATCGTTGCCAAATTTATTTAATTATTTATTAATAAATATAAATATATTGATAATGATAGTAATAAGAATAATAATAGTAATAGCAGTGATAATGGATTAGAATAATACATATAATAGTAACAATGATAATGCTAGTAACAATAATAAGGAACGTAGTAGTTATAATAGGGATAAGAGTAAGAGAGATACTGTGAGGACATTTAACATAACAAAGGGTGTACAGACCGTGGTAAAAGTTGATAATACGAACAACGACAAGAAGGACTATGTTAATGGACATAACAATGAATGATATAGCGGTATGGATCAACATTTGAAGAAGATAGGAGAACAATGGGACCTAAAAATCGAAATCGAGCACAGGCCTTCTATCGGCAGCTCGTTGGACCATGGATCGTTCGGTCAATAATAGCATTAGTAATAGCGCTCACTTTTTGCGGACGATCCACCTACTCGAACACAGTTCCAACGTTGCTTAGCAACGTGTACCGAGTGGTAAGCGAAAATATTTGAATAAGGTTGTCTGGGTAACAACCATATAGCTTCAAAATATCAACACCCAGAAACCCACCATATAAATTTGGGGACTCAACAGGATGAAATGATTTGTTTTAGGCAAACGATCAAAGAGCACAAGATGCAAGAATCTGGTTTGCAAGGTATTAATCGTAGCCCAGAAAGGAGTTCGGTACAAAATCCCGGATACCCACACCGAGTATCGAACATCTAAACGGCGGTGAGATAAGTGTAATCGGTAAAATGCGCTATCAAAAGACGACCAAGAATTTAAGTCAGTGTGAGGCCTCCAGCTTGTCAGATTAGACAAGTTACCCAACAGGTCACTGATGCATTCAATTAGGAGAGGCGCAGATAATAAAAGGCCATAGAGCGCAAGCGGTTAAAGGATAAGGAAACGATTTTATGATAAATCAGAGAGATATAGGAAAAATAATTAACGAAATGAATAATGATATGATTGCAGCTATTTATTTAATGAAAATATAGATAATTGATGCGACTATATAGATAACTGATAAGACTATATAGATAATTATTGCGAGGCAAATAGATAATTGATGCGAAATATAGATAATTTAAAATAGACTTTAAATGATGGGGGGTGAATCAAAAGGAAAATGATCACAGCGGATAAAGTTTAAAGAAAAAAACAAGATAATTTAATTAAAAAGGCCCATAGAGTGCCAGAGGATAAAGTTTAAGGTAAAATACAAGTGGATTTGATTAAAAAGGCCCATAGAGCACTAGCGGATAAAGTTTAAGGAAAAAAACAAGAGGATTTAAATAAAAAGGACCATAGAGCGACAGTGGATAAAGTTTAAGAAAAAGACTAGAGGATTTAATTAACGAGACGATTGTTGATATGTTTGTGATGATTTATTTGATAAAAATAGTTAATTGATACGACTATATAGATAGCTGATGCGACTATAAAGATAATTTATACGAAGCAAATAGATACTTGATACGAGTTATAGAAAATTCAAAATAAACTTAAAACGAAAAAACAAAAAATAAAAAGATAAAGAAGTTGACGCAGCGAAAAGAATTAAAATTAGGAGAAGCAATGAGAATAATACGATAAAATTAATGCAAAATTTATGTGGAATAATAAGTACTAGAAGTGTTATTTATTTTTAGATAATTGACAAGAGTAGTGGGATACCGGCCATCTAGCTCACATACCTCCCCGGCAAAAAAACATTTTTTTCTAAGTTTAATAGTACAAAATTTTTTTAGAACAAAGACAATGACTCATCAAAACTTTTCAAGGTCATTTAAACAAAGACCATGACTCATCAAAAAAATTTCAAGGTCATTTAAACCATGACTCGTCCAAGGTCATTGGATGAGTCATCAAATTTTTTCAAGGTCATGCAAAAGTAGGTCAAGGTCATTAAAATTTTCTTAAGGTCATATTATTTTTAAACATTTTTTAACTTGAATATGTCTACTTACTTTTATAAGTAGTATATATTTTGTAAATTTTATTCTATTTTATTATTATTTTTTAGAAATATTATTATTTTTATTATTATTATAAAAAATATTATTAATTTTCAAGATCATTCAAAAGTATGTCAAGGTCATTTAAAAGTAGTTCAAGGTCATTCAAAAAAAATTTTCAAAATTTTTTCTTTGTTGAAAAATACACGATTTCGAAATTTTTCGAAATTTTTTCAAAATTTTTTCTATGTTGAAAAGTACACGATTTTCTATGTCACCGCTAGACCAAAAACAGAAAAATTTTCTAAATTTTTTCTATGTTGAAAAGTACATATTTTTTCAAGGTCATTCGAAAGTTTTTCAATGTCATTCAAAATTTTTCAAGGTCACGGAATTTTTAATCATTATTAATTTATATTATGTCTACTTACTTTTATAAGTAGTATATATTTTGTAAATATTTTTTATTATTATTTTTATAAATATGTTTATTATTTTATAAACTATCTACTTACTTTTGTAAGTAGAATATATTTGTAAATTTATTTTATTATTAATAATATTATTATTATTTTTATTATTTTTAATATTATTTTTATTATTATTATTGTTATTATTATTTATACATATTATTAATATATTTTACCAATTAAATACATTATTATTATTATTTTTATTCTTCTTCTTCTTCTTCTTCTTATTATTATTATTATTATTATTATGATTAGTAATATTATTAATTAGCATGATTACTTAATAATATTGTTTAATTACTTTTATTTTTATTATTATAATTGTTATTATTAATATTATTATTTTTATTATTAATATGAATAATAATATGATTAATTAGTATGATTACTTATTTTTCTTATTATTATTTTTTCTTATTATTTTTCTTATTATTTTTATTATTATTATTATTATTATTGTTTTCAAGGTCTTTGGATGACTCATCATATTTTTTCAAGTTCATTCAAAAATTTTCAAGGTCATAGTATTTTTAAACATTTTTTAATATAAATTTTCTACTTATTTTTATAAGTATTGTTTTAAATATTATTATTTTATTATTATTATTATTTTTACTATTATTATTACAAGTTAATATAATTTACTACTTATTTTATAAGTAATGTTTTAATATTTTAGGGGAATTATATTATAATTTAAGTAATATTTAGTTTTACGAGGTATTTATTTTAGTAAATTTTAATTATCTTTGTGAATTTTATGGTTTTCTTTTGAATTTTAATGGATTTAGGGTTTGATTATGTTTTTATTGAAATTATTGAAGAAATTAGGGTAAATCTAGAATTTTAGAAACAATTAATTTCTTCTTAATTTATTAGATTTGACTTGATTTTAGGATTATTTTAAATAAAAGTTAAATTTAGGATCAAAATGTTTATGAAACATCTATTTAAGATAATTATTTACCAATTAGAATCCAATTTGACTGATAGATAGATATTGAATAGTAATTGATATTTTAATTATAATTTTATGTTCTATTTAAATAGTTGATTAAATCAGTTAATTTTTAAAAACATTTTAGTGAAACCTAAAATTTTAATTGATTTTACGGTGTAAAAAAAAGGGGGTCAATAATTACTTTCATTTTCAATTCTGATATTGATTTCATGGATATCAATCACAAAAGTAGTATAATTTAGAGGTTTTTAAGGGGATGCTCAGTGTGGTTATCAGTATACTTATGTAAATCATTGAATTATCTCTAATGGTTGACTGGTAATTTGTATTGAATTTATACTTGATATACTGATTAATTTTAATGAGCAATATGATATATATTTTGTGATTTTACACTAATTTATTTTATGCGGAAAACATAGATTTTATTCGATTTAAGTCATTTTTGATGAATTTTTTAATTGCTCGAAATTGTTGCCAGAACAAAATTGTGGTGATTTTCGATGGAAAATGATGGGTATCGATAACAATTTTGTAATACTTTAAAGAAAATTTATTTTTATTGGTAAAATTCAGATTTTTATGATAATTTTAAGGGAATTTGATTGGTTGAATACATATAGTAAATATGATTCGAATGATGGATTTTTAGGGAGTAGAGTCGGTTAAACATAGATTTCTAAAGAAATTTTACCTTGTAGATTTTTAAAAAATATGTATATTATTGGTGCAGTGGGGGGATGTTATTTCAATAGAAATGATTGGTTAAGAGATGAATTCTATTGTAAGGCGACCTCAAGAAATTTATTCGGTTGAAAATCGATATAAATCGGTAATTTTTATGAAAATAATGAATATAGCTTGGATTATTGTCATTTAAAGAGAAATGATTGGTTAAGAGGAGAATTTATGATAATCTTAAGGTAATTTGATTGGTCAAGAGAGGAATTTATTTTAAGGGGATTTCAAGAAATTTATTCGGTTGAATATCGATATGTCGGTGATTTTTATGAAAAATATTGAATATAGTTTGGAATATTGTCGTTTAAAGAGAAATGATTGGTTGAGAGTAAATTTTATTTTAAGGGGAAACAATTGGCTAAGAGAATTTATGATCTTTTAAAGGGAAATAATCGATTAAGAACAGATTTGTTGATATTTTTAAGGGGTGGAGTTGGTTAAGTTTCGTTATTTAATAGGTGATTTTTATAAAAATAATGAATATGGTAAAGTAGGGGAAAGTGCTATTTGATGGGAAAAGATTGGTCAAGAGTGAAATTTATTTTAGTGAAAATAGTCGATTAAGAACAGATTTGTTGATATTTTTAAATGGTTGAGTTGGTTAAATATTGTTATTTAAATGGTAAATATTATCTAAATTGGGAATTTATGATATTTTTAGAGTGATACGTGTTCAGTTCTAAGAAATTGTTCGATTCATGTATTCAAGTATTTATTTGATTTTATTATTATATTTGTAATTTAATTAAAAACTAAAATTGATTAGTATTTAAAAAATTACCAATTACCCATTACTTATGTTGTTATTGACAATTTTCTGAATAATTTAAATATTTATGATTATTTCCAGGAATGAAGAGAAATTGTACGATTAAAAACTATGAGCTGTTGATAAAATACATTAATTTTCATTCAACAAGTACCTAGAACAATTACCTAACAATCTTAAAATTTTAAAAAATCTAACAAATTTTTTCAATTATTTTACAACTTAGTTAATTTAATTAACTGATAAGTACTATTTTCTTTACAATTTGCTACTGTGTTGAAACGTTTTTTTTAAAATTCTTATTCAAAGTACTAACAAATTTTATTAAAGATCTATCAAGACATGTCAAAAATTATAAAACTTTGGTAATTTTAATAAATATTACTCAATAACTACTATTTTCTTACCAATTTGCTGAAGATCTTATTTTAAAATTTCTTCAAAGTAATAACATTATTTACAAATTAATCCGTTTTATTTCAAATTTAACAACTTTCTCACAACTTTAATCAAATTCTAATCCCATGATAATCATAAATTTCGTGTATTTTCTTAAAAATTGTCCATAGTTTTCCTTATATCGGTAAAACAAACACACATATTTCAATCAAAAACACGTGTGTATCATAAATTATATACATTATCTTAACAATCTCAAACTTTACATAAATATTGAACTATTTTTATGATTAAACACATACACATTATTAGCCATAAAATAAATATTTAATAAATTCTTGAAAAATAACACATATTTTCATTAAAGTTTTTCCATAAAAGTAGTGGGATGTGTCACCGCTAGATCATGTCACCGCTGGATCAACCCCCCCGGGGGTGGGGGTAAAAATTTTTTTTTTCTAAGTCTAAAAGTACAAAAAATTTTTAAGACAAAGACAATGACTCATTCAAGGTCATTGAAACAAAGACCATGACTCATTCAAGGTCATTGGATGACTCATCAAACACTTTCAAGGTCATTGAAACAAAGACCATGACTCATTCAAGGTCACTGAATGACTCATCAAACACTTTCAAGGTCATTGAAACAAAGACCATGACTCATTCAAGGTCATTGGACGACTCATCAAACACTTTCAAGGTCATTGAAACAAAGACCATGACTCATTCAAGGTCACTGAATGACTCATCAAACACTTTCAAGGTCATTGAAACAAAGACCATTACTCATTCAAGGTCATTGGACGACTCATCAAACACTTTCAAGGTCATTGAAACAAAGACCATGACTCATTCAAGGTCATTGGATGACTCATCAAACACTTTCAAGGTCATTCAAAAATTTTCAAGGTCATTCAAAATTTTTCAAGGTCATTCAAACAAAGACCATGAGTCATCAAAAAAAAATTTCAAGGTCATTCAAAATTTTTCAAGGTCATTCAAAATTTTTCAAGGTCATTCAAAACTTTTCAAGGTCATTCAAAATTTCTCAAGGTCATTCGAAATTTTTAAGGTCATTCAAACAAAGACCATGACTCATCAAAAAAAATTCAAGGTCATTCAGAATTTCTCAAGGTCATTCAAAATTTCTCAAGGTCATTCGAAATTTTTCAAGGTCATTCAAAATTTTTCAAGGTCATTCAAAATTTCTCAAAGTCATTCGAAATTTTTCAAGGTCATTCAAAATTTCTCAAGGTCATTGAAAACTTTTCAAGGTCATTCAAAATTTCTCAAGGTCATATTATTTTTAAACATTTTTAAATTTAAATTTACTACTTATAAAAATAAGTAGTATATATTTTGTAAATTTATTTTATTATTATTAAATTAAATTGTTTGTTTTAATCAAGTCAATTATTTTATTATTATTATTATTATTAATATTATTAATATTATTATTTTTATTTTTATTATTATTTTTATTATTATTTTTATTATTATTATTTATTATTATTATTATTATTATTATTATTATTAACATTATTATTATTATTAACATTATTACTATATAATGAAAACCACGACATATACAACAAATTTATAATAAAGAGATAATTCTACTATAGTAGTATTGTCGAAGACCTTTATTCAAAGCCCATTCCACATACTTCCGATATCTGGCAGCGCAGCAACGACATCCATCACCACAAGGTTATTCGGGTATCATATCTTTGGACAAATTGTTTTGTTCGATATCCCATAGGAACTCATCGATTACAGTAAATATCCATATTGATGTATGATTGAATATCAAGTCTGGAATTATTGATGCAGGCTTATCCATGATTCCATGTATTTCTGGATAATAGAATTCCAGACGTTTTTTAATAACTTTAAAATAATCATCTAAAAAACAAGTTATAATAATAATAATAGTAATAATAAATTACCATAATGTTTAATTTCATTCATAGCTTGAACTGCGCTCGGTACAATCATTTTAATGATAAAAATTGAAATAACAATTACTTTTATACTAATTTAGACACACACACACATCTTAAGCTATAAACAATAAATATTAATTTATAATGTTTTGAAAATGATTAAAGAAATTTTAATAATATTATTAGTTTTTAATATGGCCAACTCAATTGTTGTAACCGTTCAAGGTAAAAATTCAACAAGATGTGTATGTCCTGATACCGCTGTATTGATGGATATTTTGTATATGATAGATAGGCCTAGATATTTGAAAACTCCAGTCAAAAGATTATCTGAAAGAATGAGTAATTTAGAATTCCGATTTGAACATACATATGAGACTTTAAAAAGAGCTAAAAACGAATTATATGATGATATTATATATTTAAATAAGACCATTGGTACTATCAAAAATGAATTAAGAAAATCAATATTAGAATTGAAAGAAAATCATAAACTTAATGAAAAAATGATGAATCAAGTTCAATATAGTATAAAATTTTATTCTAATAAAACAACTGATCAGTTCAATCGTATAATGAAATTACAACAACACCCAGTTAACAGTGGCGGCAACAGCTTGAAAGAAGTTAACAGGGCCAACAAATCATCATTGCCATTTCCATTATATATTTTTACATATTTTCTTAGTATTACATGATTCTGATTGGTCGAATATAGTATAAATAAGCTTACACTTTCATATATTTTTATAAAATGACAGAAACTAAATTTTTTATAACTTTGTTGAATGAGCTGGTCTCTAATAATAGAGAAGAAGATGAAATCATTAAAAACATGAAATTTATGGTAAACCGTACCGAGAAAATCGTTGAAGACATCCCATTCGATTATGAAAAAATTCTCAATTTGCCACCATTGGAGAGAAAGAAGGCATTCCAATCAATATTTAGTTACATGTTTGATGAAAATAATAAATGGATGCGAATAATAGTAGGATTAATGTACATGAAACACATGATATTAAAATCTGGATCCGACTATGAAAATTATTTCCAATGGTCTATAGAGGTATATTACTTTATATTCTTATTAATTTATTATTATTTAGGTGATAGAAACAAAAATTGATCCGTGGGTAGAATCAAACGGTGGATGGACAGCTATTATTCAAGTGGCCGCAGAAGCCAAACGCTCTGATATTTATATCGAGAATTGCAAATTTTTATTAAAACTATTCACTGGAGTATCTGTTTTATATTTATGTAACAAGGTTTATCATAGATTTTTATAAATATTTCTTTGTTATTTTTATTAATAAAAAACTATATTTTAAAGATTTATTGATTATTACATGTACATTCTTCATCACCACAAGATTCTATCATAATATTTTCTATAACATGATCAATACAATTCTTAAATTCGGTAGGCTCATCTTTAATAATTTCGGTAGCTTCTTCAACATTAATAATTTCTTCAGAATCATTAATAATTTCAGTATCTCCATCATTAACAATTTCATCACTCTGACATTCAGAATCGCAATCCGATTCTTTACTCAATGCTTCAACTAGAGTCAACATATCTCTAATTTTTACACCGGTTATTTCTTCAAGTTTATCAAACAAAAAGTTTATTAAATATTCTAAACGAAATTAATTAATTATTTATATTTTATATTTTACCTTTTTCAGACATCATTTTAACACTATTTTAAAACTACTTATAATTTGTTTATAGAATAACAAAGAAACATTAATACATTTATTAAACACTATACATTAAAATAACTGTGAAAGTCTAGCAGTAACAATTTTCCAGATTGGAGAAAGCACATCATTTTGATCTGCTTTATATCCTTGGATTGTTATTGTTATATACCAGTTTTCCTGTTCTTTGAATCCAATTTCTGTAAATGCATCATAATATCTGGTATATTGACTCGTGAAGAAAGAATTTTCATTGCATTTTAAATTGGAATTGATCTTTTTGAATGTATTATCAATATCCTTGATACCTAACATTGAGAGAGTACCAGCAAGAGATTGAAATTGCGTTTTATTAAGTTTGACTGGATTTGTCAATTGCATATTGATAGGCTCCTTTAAAAAATACATTTTATAATTGTGGAACATCTGAACTGGTTGGACACTTATTTTCTTAGTCATGTTTGATTTATGATCTTTATAATGTGGTGACGCACTTTTATACCCTTGACAGATACTGATTAACCAATCAGAATCATGCATGATCACAAAGACAGTGCATGATAAGTGCGTGATCACAAAGACAGTGCAAGATAAGTGCGTGACTGGAAAACTGTATGTAAATTAACCCGTTCAGTTTACATATATGATTTTACGCATATCATCTATATAAAATGTATTATTAATATCACGTGTTTTATTATCATTATTATTATTATTGTTATTATTTTAATTATCATGATTTTTATTATTATTATTATTATTACTATTATTACTATACTAATAAAATTACTATTTTTATTATTTTTACCAACATCAAAATAAAACTATTACTATCAAAAACATTTATTATTATTATTAATATTACCAAAAATAAAACTAACAAAACAACAAAAATACAAAAACATTTATTGCCAACACTAAAACTGTCAAAACAAACAAAAATAAAATACAATTATTTTCTTAACAGTTTCATTTTTTGAAAATTTCGTATTGAATTTGTAAGATTCCATTCCACATAGCGTTGATATCTGAAATCACAACAGCTACACCCCAGAATGCAGGGGTATTCAGTTTCCAACTCCTTGACCATTCGGTTTATTTCATTATCCCAAAGAGCTTGCTTAATGAGATTGGAAATATCTATTCTTGTTTCATTGTATATTAACTGTTGATGCATTGACGGTTCTTTATTCTTCAAAATCTCCTTTATTTGAGGATAGTAATAAATAATGCGATCTATTATCATTGGGACATATTGGTCTAAATAAAATATAAAAAATGAAATAAAAAAAAAAAAAGATAAATTTATCGTATTCAGCGATATTTTTCTTTGGCATAGCATACATAATATTTTCCATTTTAAAAATGAGATCAAATGAATAAGCAAGTAGTTTTAAACAATCATTGGCCAATCAGATATCGACCAATCCGGTGATTTCATTTTGTATGTCACAAACAATATTTTTGTATTCTAGATTTCGCACCCCTAATATAACTATTTTGTCACTAGCAAACACGTTAGCACACATTGGGTTGTATTTTAAAAGCCTCAGTGCAGGAAATAATTCTGGTTCGAACATACAAAGACATTTTGTTGACATGTTGTATAGATTGATAGATTGTCCCATATCCATGGTAACTGTAATTGACTGTATTTTAATATCCTTTATTCTATATTGTAATTTATTGACATCTAAAGGTTTCTTACATCCCATGATTCTGCATTTGCCTGATTTGAAAAATATTATAGGATATTTTCCACTCTTATCTACAATTTGCTGTGGTTTACCATGTGGAAACGTCATTTTTGATACATCAAAAGTTCCTTTATAATTTATATTTGATAACATAATTAAACAATAAAGAAATATTAAGCTATATATACGAGTTTTTAGGAAGAGTTCATTAAATCATATAATATAAACAAAAACCTATAATTATACAAATTAATAATGGAATTAAGAAATGATGCGGTATATCAAATCGTTGGCCCAAGTGGTAGTGGTAAAACTATGTTTGTATGTAAATTACTGAAATCTAATTTATTTCAAACAAAGTTCAACAAGATTTATTGGCATAGGGGTGCAGATGAAGAACATGGATTAACTCAAGATAATTTCTGTAAATTGAAAAACATGAAAATAGTAAAGGGTTTCGATAAAAACTGGTCAAGTCGATTAAGGAAAGGTGATGTCATCATTATTGATGATTTGTATCAGGAAGCTAATAAAGAAAAGGATTTTAATAATTTATTCACAAAAATCAGTAGACATGTTGGTGTTACTGTGATCTTTATTACTCAAAATCTATTTCATCAGGGTGGCGCCCATCGAACAAGGAATTTAAATGTTCAATATTTAGTTATTTTCAAGAATCCTAGAGATGCAACAGTTATTGATTTTCTTGCTCGACAGGCATACCCTAATAATCGTAATTTTCTCATCAGTGCATTTCAAGATGCTACAAAATCACCACATGGATATATATTTCTTGATTTCACACAACAATGCAATGATGATTTACGGGTAAAAACCGATATTTTCAATAAAGAAGGTGCCATGGTATATAAACAAAGTTAAAAACTTTAACATGTAAAAATGTTTATGAAATCCAGGCTTAAAAATATCCGAAAACTTAGGCAAAGTATTAAAAAGACAATAAATAAAGTTCCACCAAAAACCAGTTATACACCATCTAAAAAGCTAATAACCGAGAATTACCCTGCAATGAATCTTATTTCGAAAAACATTATTAAAAAGAGTAAGAAAACAGATAAAATTGTAAAAAATCATAGGAGTTTCCCATATTTTAATGCATTGTTAAAGGCTTCGAGTATGAAAAGAATGTCTTTTTACAATCATTTCCAACTTTTGTTGTCGATGATTTACTCAAAATTCTATTAAAAGTAGTCAGAGGTAAAATTAAAATCAGTAATTCTAAAAAACTAGTACTGAATAAACATCGTAAGCCTTTGTTATCACTAGTAAATAATAAAAATCGACAGCAAATGAGAAAAATCATATATAAACAACAAGGTGGTTTTATCGGAGCAATGTTACCATTAGCATTATCATTATTATCACAATAAACGATGGGGCAATCATTACCTAATGTTAAATTAAAATTTAAATCATCTTGTTGTAATGGAGAAGATTTGAACGAACCCAGAAGACGAAGCAGGTTTCGGTGGAGTGGTAAAGTTAAAGAAAAGAGTCCCAAAGTCGAAAAAGGAAACGCAAAAGTGGTTGTCAGATAAGCTTGCGTACAGTTTAAACAAACCAATGCGGAAAAGATTTCCAACAAGAGCTTATAAAACATTCGGTATTAATGATTTATGGCATATGGATTTGATGGAGATGATACCGTATTCGAAGATTAACAAGGGTTATAAATATATTTTAACATGTATTGATGTTTTCAGTCGTTTTGCTCGCGGTGTACCAACAAAGACAAAATCTGCAGAGGAAATATCTAAAGCAATGATAATTTATTTAAAAATGGGCATCCAGACAATTTGCAAACCGATTTAGGTATTATTATTATTATTATTATTATTATTATTATTATTATTATTATTATTATTATTATTATTATGATTAATATTATTATTATTATTATTATTATTATATTATTATTATTATTATTATTATTATTATTATTATAGGCAAGGAGTTTTACAATAGTAAAGTTAAGCAAATCCTGGATCGTCTCAAAATAAATCATTATTCTGTACATTCTCAATACAAAGCCGCACATGTTGAAAGATTTAACCGGACATTGAGGGATAGATTAAAGAAATATTTTGTGCATCAAGGTAATAAAATATGGATAAATGTATTACCGAAAATACTTGTTAGTTATAATAATTCTTCGCATCGAGGTCTGAATGGTTTGAGACCCGTAGATATCAGCTCGAAAACATTAGCTAAATCAGTACGGTCTAAAACAGTTGCTATTACAAAACCAAAATATAAAGTTGGTGATCACGTTAGAATTAGTAAAATATCTGCTTCACCTTTCATCAAAAATTTCGATAGTAATTGGAGTGATGAAGTATTTCAAATTATTAAAATTAATACTAAACAGAGTCCTGTAATGTATGCTATTAAAGATAGTGATAACAATGTAATACAAGGGAAATTCTATGAACAGGAATTACAAGTTATTTCCAAACCTACAGTGTTCAGAATTCAGAAAATATTGAAAACTAAACTGAAAACTAAACTATGTCAAATGGCATGGATATCAAAAACCCTCATGGATATCATCAAAAGACCTAGTAAAATGAGTTTCTATACAATTTTACCTAGTAATAGTTGCCCGCTAATCCATCCGGAAAATCAAGCAAGTAAATTTATGGTTGATCTTCAAAATCCTATTTATTTACATGGAAATTGGGAAGTTGCTTTGCAAGACTTTACATTTGTGTACAATACATTCCCATTTTATAGTCATTGTAAAATCAGTTACAAGAAACGTGTACCCAAAACCTGTAGTGGTATTTTCTCAATCAATAATTTTGAACGATATTGTCATATTCCGAATCAAATTTTAGATGAAAATTGTGGCATGTTTTTCAAAGATGGATTGAATGTTAGTTGTGATTTTAGCCCATTTACAATAAAGTTTGAAAGTATTGAGGATGCCAAGCGAATGGGTTGTGATAAGCTTATCATTGTTGTTCCTGGTACTGAATACCTAATACGTTTCAAAACATTTGATGAGAAAAGTGTAACAATCGAAAACATCAAAATATCTGTATCATATATTAATGAGGTGGAAGATACATTTACATTTACTAATGAATTATATATTGAAACACTTGAAGAATTACATAAATATATTTCATTCAATTGTTTACATATATTAAAACTATTGAATTTGTTAAAGATGGAATATGTAAATTCAGTCTGAATAATAACATTTGTGAAGTTACATTTGATAAAAATTTGGCTAATACATTGGGATTAGATAAGCAAACATATAGGGCAAGTGCTTTTGGTGTACGCAAACCAAAAATAACAAAACTTCATAGGCAAATGTTTATATATACTAACATCATCGATCCTATAATTGTTGGTGATTCTTTGGTTCCTCTTTTGAAATCTGTGTGGGTTGATACACATGATCAGGATGAAGTTGTCAATATAAATATCGATAATCCCATGTACTTACCGGTATCAACATCATGTATAAACAATATAGAAATAAATATTCGTGATGATAGCGGTAAATTTATTGAATTTAGTAAAGATACAAAAACTCATTTGACATTACATTTTCGTAAATTAGATGGCCAATAACGATATTATTACTATGTATAGTGGTAGCCAAAGTGGTGGCGAATTACCATATTTTATTGGTAAACAGTATGGATCAGGTTGGTTGAGAACAATTGGTAGATTTGCACTTCCTATTCTTAAACGCCTTGGTAGTTTTGGTATGAAAACTGCTAAAGATGTGAATAATGAATGAGCAGAAAATATTGCCATCTCTGAAATCAAATGCATTATCCGAGTTAGGGAAAGTTCTACCTAGTGTTGCAGGTATGTTTCAAAAACAAGAACCTGCACCAGCTCAAAAACGTAAAAGACATCATAAACATATAAACAAACGAATGAAAGGACATGGAACTATATTTCAAAAATGATTTGTGGTAAATCTGAATTGTGCTTATTTGATAGACCGTCTCCCCAAGCAGTAATTGAAATGGGGGCCTTTGAAGAGGTATTCCCGATGAATTCTATTAGGATAGTAGAACCGATATTGAATTTTATATTAATGGTTCCCAAACTGAATATTTAGATTTGAATGATACATTGTTAACTGTTCAGATCAAAGTTGTAGATAAAGATAGAAAACCGTTAAGTGAACCTAGTGATGTAATACCAAACAAGTTCTTGTTTCATACACTTTTTAAAGATGCAGTTCTTGGATTTAATAATATCGAGATTGAGGGTGGTAACAGTACATATATTCACAAAGCTCTAATAGAAACTATTATAAATTACAATAGTGATACTAAAAATACATGTTTAACTCCTATGGGTTATGGTAGTGATGATGATAGGAAAAAGTGGATTAAAGGCTCGAAATTATTTACCATGTGCTCCTCATTACAACTCGATTTTATGGATCAACCGAAATATTACTCCCAGGTGTTAATGTACACATTAGATTGAAAAGATCTGATTCGGCATTATCACTAACAAGTGCCACCACAACACCAATTCTTCAATAGTTGATGCAAAATTATTGTAAGAAGAGTTCGGGTTGAGCCTCTGTATTAGCCGGTCATCAATGGGCTTAATCTAAGCATGCATATATCCATTGAAAACAAAAGGAAATTGTTCAATTGCAATTGCTAAGGTTCAGCTTCTTTCTATAACGAACAAATATTTGGAGATAGAAGAATGCCCAACTTTATATAGGTAACATTCAAAGTGAATCTCAATAAACTGGATCATACTTAACATCGAGCTCAATTTCAAATAGTTGTGTACCATCGCTAACTTTATCGAAAAATAGTGATTATAGAGAAACATATACTCAAGATTTCGATAATGACAATTATTGTGCTACATACATGCAGAGTATAGTGAGAAATATGGGTTATTTGGATAAAAACCTTAATTTTGGTATAACTCTTGAAGATTTATAAACAAATATCCATTCTTTACATTGTTTTGGCACCCGATTTCGATTTAAATCAGAGTCAATTACCTCAAAATGGAAATTTACGATTAGATATAAAGTTGCTAAAGCTACAACTGAACCGGTAATTGTTGTAATATAATTGGAAGTATTTGAAATGAGTTTCAAATAACGCAAACAGAACAGTATGTTTTTTTGAAATTTGGGTAATATTGTTAGATAATATATAAATTGGTATGGGGTAAGTTTTTAATGTATTTAATAATTTGATGTAGTTCTGTTCAGGTCTATCGAATTGGAAAACAATTCCTAGGAAATGAATTTTTAGGGGTTTTCCCTCCTGGATAAATCCCCCATATTTTACATATATCACCAATAATCCGTCCAATACTCAATCGGTCTCCATCTCGGGGAAGAACTTGGGTTAAGCATATATAATGAAACCTAGGCAAAGATATGTATTTGATCCCTATGGGTTTCTTTTATTCCTGGCTTTTAAGGTTTTCAAAAACTTTCAAACCATGGGAAAACCTATTGTCTATAATAAAAACTAGTTTAATCAAACACCCATGGACCCTTAACAATGTGGTCACATTTGTTTAGCATGGGTTATTATCAAGCGATTAATGTAATAATAAATGGTATAATGTTTGTGTTATGTTTAAATTATTATTGTGTCCATGGTTTTAACTAATAAGATATAATAATGCTAATATTATTAATTATTATTATTATTATATTATTATTAATATTATTATTATTAATATTTTATATGTGTTTTTTTAATTAATTAATGTTACAAGCAGTTTTGCATGAAAGTGCATGATTTACAAAGACTCTTGCATGATTCATCAGGTGATCTAACCAAAAGAACACCTGCATGATAAGTTGCATGATTAGTAAAAGGAACGCCCAATACCATCACACACTCAGAACTGTATGTAATTTAACAAAGAATTCACATACATACCTTTGTTTGTATTGATTACAAAGAAAACACATACTCTTTGTTTGTAATGTTGATTTACAAAAGAACACAATACCTACAACAATATAGGCTTGCATGCGTAAAAAATCTCTCAACCTTTGTGTGTATTGCTTAAAATGGAATTTGGGGCTAATCCTGAAAATATATCTCTTTATAAACATAATGCAAAATTTCAAATCTACACAATTAAATTCATAAATTTTAAATGGCAGACAAAAAAATAATTTAAGAAGTCTTCTAAACTCATCCATTGGTAATTATTTTTTATTTTAAATTACATTAAATCTTTTGTAAAATTAAGAACTGGTTCGATGTACAAAATGAGGATTCTTTTTGGATTTGGATGAACTTTTGGTAAATTTATTTTAGTTATGATTTTATTAATATCTTTTAGATTGTATAATAAGAATAATGTTGAAATATTAATTATTGAAAGGAATACTCTACTTTCATTAATGAGATGTTTATGAGGTTTATCTATCGGCTAGTTTAATATTTTATATTTCCAAATATAAAAAAAAAAAAAAACATTTCAGATGATGATGAAATGATATGATTCCGGCCAACTTACCCAATAATTATTTGGAGAATTAGTGGTGAATGCCCACTTTTTGATGGAGATGAAATATAGTGGATAATGCCACTTTGTATTGTGTTTGACGATTAATCTGAATGATAATATTGATGCAGATTTATTTAAGTAATTATTTATTTTAAACTTTTATTTAATATATAATTTATTATATGTTAAAAAATTTTAAGAATTAAAATATATTTGAAAATTAATGAAAAGTATAAGAATTTTGTGGAAAAGTTGATTATTGAAGATTTTTTGGAATATTTAATAGCGAAGAATTTAATGAAGAATTTTATGAAATTGCAGGTTGATTCTTACTAACTTTCTAGGGAATGATTTGGTGTAAATTAAAAGGTTTTTTTATTTATTTTTAGTTAATATATTATTCTTTATAATAATAAAAATAATAATTAAATCTAAGCAAGCATTGAAAACGGTATTCATTTTACTATTATAATAAATAATAATACTTTTTGATGTGATATAATAATCTTACAGTTTGACATGCAGCTATTATTTTGAAAATTGATATTATTTAAATACTATAATATTTATGTTGATAATAATATAATTTATTTATATGATAATAATAGCTAACCAGTAAGCTGTACTATTCGTCCTAAATGGATAATAATATAATTGCAGTTGGACATGCTATTCACTATAATTTTGAAAACATTTAATTATAAACAGGTCTTTTGTTATAAACTTGCATAATAATGAATGATTTCGCGAATTTGCATATTTAAATACCAAAACAAGTGCAAAGCATGTTCCTAATACATTTTGGCTATTATAGAAAATTATCATTTTAATTTTAAGTCTTTATGTTTATAGAATTGTATAATAATGAAGATAATTTATGAAATATTGTAAATAATTATTTTATATATATATTTTTTTCATACAGTTATTTAATTTTATTATATTTCAGGTAATTTTACCCAAAATAATTGCATGATCTTCAAAGATCATGGTTTGAAATAGTCTACGAAAAAAATGAAAAACAATAACTCATGTCCATAGATTATTGGCATTAGGTTTTTTTATTTGGCCCTGTATGCAAAACATTCCAGTCCCATAAATACAAAAGGCTTTTTATAACTTCCCAAAAGACCATTTAGATTCATTTTAAAAATAATTAAAAAGGAGCTGTTTTCGGTATCAGTAAATAAATAATGTATATTATGAATATATAAATATATACGCCCCAACAAAAATCAACTAAATAAAAGCCTGCTGAACATAGGCCATCTAAAAAACAAATACTATAAAAATGAAGTCTGTGAAATCAAGTGGATGACCGAATAATTATAATGTAGATATTATAATTTAGATTATTGATATTATTTACTATGCAGTATTATAAATAATGCCAGAATTGTAAATGATGCAGATATTATAATATCAGACATTGTAAATAATGTAGATATTTATAATAATTAGAATATTATAAATAGTAGATATTGTTTTATAATACTTTAATCAAAGTTGGGGTTGTTCATTAGAACTATATACAAATTAAAACCCGGCGCATTTAACCAATTAAATTTAATACTCCAGAAGGCCCGCACTGATAAAATACGTGTTTAACTTGAAGAAGAATCAGTTTCTAATTATTTGAAATGAGATTGGAAAAGAATGGGGGGTGGATGTTTAAATCAATTTTCGTTTTAATAACAGTTTGAAAAAGATGGGGAAAACCCGCGATAATTATATTTTTCCAACAACGCAGAAAAATTTTCAAATAGTTTCTGAAGGAGTTTTAATAAACTCAATGAAATGAAAAAGTTCACCCCATTTAGGCAGTGGATGGAGAGTAATCAATTTTTTAGAAATAGACTTTTATAATTACCATCTTCCATTAATCGTTTCAAGGTCAATCGATAATATCAGCTCCTTCTGCCTATTGCACTAAAAAGCTATTATCAAATGTAAAAAATACTGGAACGATAAATGCTTTCCTTTAATAGTATCCTGGCAATTCTTAAAAAAGATTAATTTTGAAATCGGAACTAGAACTGCAAAATATAACCGAGTTTTAAACGATTTAGATATGAACGAAAATTACGGGATTGTTCCAATGAATTATAATATTACCAAAATTGAAAAGAAAAATGACAGTTTTAAATTTAGCCAATAAACGTCCTTCTTATACTGCCAAACTGGTGATATGACGAGGTTCCTGAAAAAGTTATGTCTCCATCATCCTCATTTAAAGTTTATAATTTCTCGTTCAACAGGGTTCATTGGGGAAACCTATTT
>CM039679.1:79612814-79934956 GCA_022537955.1 Schmidtea mediterranea
AAGAGAGAGAAGTACGGAATAACATTTCAGTTGCAATTTCCTCATTTCTTAGAAAATAGAATGGCAATCAGTCCGTTAAAAGTATAATATGATTTTGTGTTAGTATAATTATTAATTATAAAAGGCTGCTGCAATAGGCATAATGAATTTGATGATGTTATCAATAGGAGGTAAACCGATTCAAATGGCATCAATCCAAAAGGTGGGGTGATATGTTTAGAATAATTTAGGAATTCTAACTTTATTTACGGGGAGCCGTGGTATAGGGGTGTGCAGTCTGATTTTTGGCGCATAATGCAACATGTGTATGAATGCATTTCTAATCTAACCATTAAGAATGTGACACCAAACAATCTAATTTGAATGTTCCAGTCCAGGTTTTGATGGCAATTCCTTACAGTTGATATTAGTCAGCGGTATAAATGATATCTATCATTATTTTCAAGTAGTAATAATAAATAGGGTTTCCGTCAGTGACTTTGCTTTCTATGATCAAACTTAAATGAGGATGTGAAAGACAATAATAATCTGGAACTCATAATATAACAAGTTGGTGGTGTAACGAAAACACATTTATCTCTGGCTAATTTAAAGTTCGATTTTTCTTTTCGAACTTTGGGATGTTTATTAATTTCATGGGACACATCGTGATTCATCGTTCTTCTAATTCGTCTAAAAACTCTGTATATTCTAGCGACTCTTTGGGGTTTTCACCAATTATATCTTTCTTTAATAACTAAGAATAGAGTAAGGAAGCACTTGTCGTCATTGTTTTTTTATATTACTATGGCTTCTTTATTTTCCAATGCAGAAGGGGTTTTAATATATTCTAATGTCCAACAAACCGATTAATACGGGAGCATATTTATGTTAAAATTAAAGTTGAATTCCATAATATTAATAAAAGCCATCCACTGCCTAAATGGGTGAATTGTTCTAATTTTTTCATTTTAAAGCTTATTTACCCCTTGCTTAAAAAGTATCTGAAAATGTCTCCGGCATAATTCGAAATAATTTACGGATCTCGCCATCTTTTTCAAATTTAATTAATATCGCGCATGAATTTTAACGGCTCCCCATTTTATTTTACTCTAAAAAAAATTAATTTATTACTGATCCTCAGTAAAGTTACTGCGCGTTTAATATACTAAAACGTAATTTTTGATAGCGGCCATTTAGAATTTGACTGAAATGTCGGCCATTCTCCTCTACAGAACCGCCGAAAAAATTGGTATATATTTTTCAACTTATTTATAGTAGGTATAGTTTTTCATTAATTATAATAGCTATATTATTTATAATATTTAATTAATTATAGTATTTTCATTATTTTATTATTTACATTTTTATAATATAAGAGTCATCATCATCACTGATTTCGATGACTCTTTTTTAATCTATTTTATTTGGGATATTAATTTCTAAATAGGCCGCAGCAGGTCTTTTTTATTCTTTTTATTTGATGTTTTTTTATTTTGTTAGTATATTCAAATACGACGTTATTTTTATAATTTTCTTAAACATATTTTATTTTACTCGACTTGCAAAGAATCTAAGAACCCGCATGTTCTTATAAAAATTCTTTATATTTTAATGTTCTGGATGTTTTGCATATGGGCAGAAAAAAGTTGATGCATTTAATCTATGCGGTAATCATTTTTCATCTTCTCATGGAACTTCCATATGTTGCAATGTGAGATGCATATCTGGATAAAAGTCCTAATAACATATTAAATTAAAAACCTATATAAAGTAACTAATAATTTCTAAACTATGATAATAAAAAAATTAATAATTCTAACAAATAAACCTATATAAAGTACTAATAATATTTGCATGGCTCACTGACAACCTATTTAATAAATATTAATAATCCATAATAAATAAAACCTTAATAACAATAATTTCTTGCAATGCTCACTGCAACTATTAAATATGATATAAAATAATTCTAAATAAATAAAACCTTAAATACAATAATTTTGCATGCTCACTGCAACTATTAAATATGATATAATTCTATTCAAATAATTCTATATATTTCATATATAATTTCACATTACGTACGATCTATAAACAAAAAATGCCCCCTAAATAAAAAAATAATTCAAACTATTTGTTCAACTATATTTTGTTATATTTATTATGTTTAATATATGTTCAGTATAATACTTTTTTAAATAATATTTCATATTCATCAATTTAAAAAATATATTTATCATAAACTTTTTGAAATAAATAGATCTTATTATATTTATATAAATTATTAATAAATATTGATATTTGATGTTAATAGTTTTAATAATACTTAAATATCATAACTAATTCGATAAATAAAAATAAATAAAAAACTAACATTTAATCTCCTGATTCCGACGATATCCATCCTCTATAGAAGAGAGGTCCTCATATCTTCCCAGAAATGGGGGCATCTCCAAAAACGGTGGCATAATTGTTGTCATCGCCAGAAATGGGGGCATCTCCAAAAACGGTGGCATAATTGTTGTCATCCCCAGAAATGGGGGCATCTCCAAAAACGGTGGCAATATGATGAGCATCTGCATCCAAATCAACTAAAATGTTTTGTTTTTAAATATATAATAAAATAAAAATTAAAATTTACCATCTTCGATATATCGTCTTCGCTATCGCTGATAACAATTGTATCTTCGATTAAAATAACTTCTAAAATAATTTATAAATAAAACATATATAAAATTAAAATTTACCATCATCTTCGATAATTATAACCTCATTTTCACGATCTAACTGATCTTGTATTTCTGTTAATGTATACCAATCTAGAAAAAATATAATAATAAAATTAAAAATTAATAAAAAATCCTTACCAGTTTCATTCTCGAGAATACTTCTAAAATATTATTGTTCATTTTGAAATAGCGCTTCAGAAATTTTTGAAATAATTGTGACAAATTCTACATTTGTCAATGTTTATAAAGAGAATAATATTTCAGGATTTAGCCAATCACATTTAAGCAATACACACATATAGGTGAGAGATTTTTAGACATGTTTTCTTTGTAAAACACATGCAGTCTACACTGTGACTGCATGCGTTCTTTGTAAATCACATACATACTTTTGTTTGTATGTGTTTTCTTTGTAAATCACATACATAAATTGAGTTTGCATGTGTTTTCTTTATTCAATTTTGTGTATGCATGCACTTATCATGTGATGATCACGCACTTATAATGCACTGTCTTTGTGATCACGCACTTATCATGCATAGTCTTTGTGATGATGCATTAGCTTATCTTTAATTAAACACATAATAATAATAAAAATAATAATAAAAATAATATAAAAATAATATAAAAATAATATTGATAATAATAATAATAAAAATAATAATAATTATTATAATAATAATAATATTTATAAAAATAATAATAATAAATAAAAATATTAATAGTTAAAACATAACAAAAACATTAATACATTTATTAATCATCAAATCTCTTGAATAATAACCAAGCTAAACAATGTTGACCACATGTTAAGGTCCATTGTTTTTGATACATAGTTTTATTATAGACAATAGGTTTACCCATTGTTTGCAGTTTCGAAACCATTAAAGCGGGATAATAGAAACCCATAGGATCAAATACAAATATCTTGATAGGTTTCATATATATTGCTAACCAATGTTCTCCACCGAGATGAGATGATTGAGTATTGACGATTATGGCTTGATTAATACGTAAATATGGAATTTTATCAAGAGGAAAAACCCCTAAAAATTCATGTCCTAGTATTTGTTTTCCAATTCGATAGACCTGAACAGAACTACATCAATAATATTAATAATACATTTAAAAACTTACTCCATGACAAATTATCATAAATTATCTATACATTTATACCAACATTTTCAAACCAACAATGTTAGTTCAAACCAACACTGTTCTGTTTGCAGTTATTTGAACCTCATTTTCAAATACTCCATATATTACAACATGTACCGGTTCAGTTGTAGCTTTAGCAAACTTTATATCTAATCGTAAATTTCCATTTTGAGGTAATTGACTCTGATTTAAATCGAAATCGGGTGCCAAACAAATGTAAAGAATGGATATTTGCTTTTAAAATCTTCAAGAGTTATACCACAATTAAGGTTTTTATCCAAATAACCCATATTTCTAACTATACTCTGCATATATGTAGCACAATAATTATCATTATCGAAATCTTGAGTATATGTTTGTCTATAATCACTATTTTTCGATAAAGTTAGCGATGTTACACCAAAGTTTTTGAAAATTGAGCTCGATGTTAAGTATGATCCATTATATTGAGATTCACTTTGAAATGTTACCAATATAAAGTTGGGCATTCTTCTATCTCCAAATATTTGTTCCTTATAGAAAGAAGCTGAACCTTTAGCAATAGCAAATTGAAACAATTTTCTTTGTTTTCAATGGATATATTGCATGCTTAGAATTAAGCCCCAATTGATGACCGGCTAATACAGAGGGCTCAACCCGAACTCTTCTCACCAATAATTTTGCATCAACTAATTGAAGAATTGGTGCGGTGGTGGCACTTGTTAGTGATAATGCCGAATCAGATCTTTTCAATCTAATGTGTACATTAACACCTGGGAGTAAATATTTCGGTTGATCCATAAAATCGAGTTGTAATGATGAGCACATGGTAAATAATTTCGAACCTTTAATCCACTTTTTCCTATCATCATCACTACATAACCCATAGGAGTTAAACATGTATTTTTAGTATCACTATTGTAATTTATAATAGTTTCTATTAGAGCTTTGTGAATATATATACTGTTACCACCCTCAATCTTGATATTATTAAATCCGAAAACTGCATCTTTAAAAAGTGTATGAAACAAGAAATTGTTTGGTATTACATCACTAGGTTCACCCAACGGTTTTCTATCTTTATCTACAACTTTGATCTGAACAGTTAACAATGTATCATTCAAATCTAAATATTCAGTTTTGGAACCATTAATATAAAATTCAATATCGGTTCTACTATCCATAATAGAATTCATCGGGAATACATCTTCAAAGGCCCCCATTTCAATTACTGCTTGGGGAGATGGTCTATCAAATAAACACAATTCAGATTTACCACAAATCATTTTTGAAATATAGTTCCATGTCCTTTCTCATTCGTTTGTTTATATGTTTATGAGGTCTTTTACGTTTTTGAGCCGGTGCTTCAGGTTTTTGAAACATACCCGGTAGAACTTTCCCTAACTCGGATAATGCATTTGATTTCAGAGATGGCAATATTTTCTGCTCATTCATTATCACATCTTTAGCAGTTTTCATACCAAAACTACCAAGGCGTTTAAGAATAGGAAGTGCAAATCTACCAATTGTTCTCAACCAACCTGATCCATACTGTTTACCAATAAAATATGGTAATTCGCCACCACTTTGGCTACCACTATACATACTAATAATATCGTTATTAGCCATCTAATTTACGAAAATGTAATGTCAAATGAGTTTTTGTATCTTTACTAAATTCAATAAATTTACCGCTATCATCACGAATATTTATTTCTATATTGTTTATATATGATGTTGATACCGGTAAGTACATGGGATTATCGATATTTATATTGACAACTTCATCCTGATCATGTTTATCAACCCACACAGATTTCAATAGAGGAACCAAAGAATCACCAATTATTATAGGATCGATGATGTTAGTATATATGAACATTTGCCTATGAAGTTTTATTATTTTTGGTTTGCGTACACCAAAAGCACTTGTCCTATATGTTTGCTTATCTAATCCCAATGTATTAGCCAAATTTTTATCAAATGTAATTTCACAAATGTTATTATTCAGACTGAATTTACATAATCCATCTTTAACAAATTCAATAGTTTTAAATATATGTAAACAATTGAATGAAATATATTTATGTAATTCTTCAAGTGTTTCAATATATAAATCATTAGTAAATGTAAATGTCTCTTCAACTTCATTAATATATGATAGTGATATTTTGATGTTTTCGATTGTTACACTTTTTTCATCAAATGTTTTGAAACGTATTAGGTATTCAGTACCAGGAACAACAATGCTAAGCTTATCACAACCCATTCGCTTGGCATCCTCAATACTTTCAAACTTTATTGTAAATGGACTATAATCACAACTAACATTCAATCCATCTTTGAAAACATGCCACAATTTTCATCTAAAATCTGATTCGGAATATGACAATATCGTTCAAAATTATTGATTGAGAAAATACCACTACAGGTTTTGGGTACACGTTTCTTGAATCCGATTTTACAATGACTATAAAATGGGAATGTATTGTACACAAATGTAAAGTCTTGCAAAGCAACTTCCCAATTTCCATGTAAATAAATGGGATTTTGAAGATCAACCATAAATTTACTTGCTTGATTTTCCGGATGGATTAGTGGGCAACTATTACTCGGTAAAATTGTATAGAAACTCATTTTACTAGGTCTTTTGATGATATCCATGAGGGTTTTTGATATCCATGCCATTTGACATAGTATTGTTTATCCTTACCACCATTTTAGTTTTCAATATTTTCTGAATTCTGAACACTGTAGGTTTGGAAATAACTTGTAATTCCTGTTCATAGAATTTCCCTTGTATTAAATTGTTATCACTATCTTTAATAACATACATTACAGGACTCTGTTTAGTATTAATTTTAGTAATTTGAAATACCTCATCACTCCAATTACTATCGAAATTTTTGATGAAAGGTGAAGCAGATATTTTACTAATTCTAACGTGATCACCAACTTTATATTTTGGTTTGTAATAGCAACTGTTTTAGATCGTACTGATTTAGCTAATGTTTTTCGAGCTGATATCTACGGGTCTCAAACCATTCAGACCTCGATGTGATGAATTATTATAACTAACAAGTATTTTCGGTAATACATTTATCCATATTTTTATTACCTTGATGCACGAAATATTTCTTCAATCTATCCCTCAATGTCCGGTTAAATCTTTCAACATGTGCGGCTTTGTATTGAGAATGTACAGAATAATGATTTATTTTCAGACGATCCAGGATTTGCTTAACTTTACTATTGTAAAACTCCTTGCCTATAATAATAATAATAATAATAGTAATAATAAAAATAATATTAATAATTATAATAATAATAATAATAATAATAATAATAATAATAATAATAATAATAATAATAATAATACCTAAATCGGTTTGCAAATTGTCTGGATGCTCATTTTTAAACATTGAGTTAATTGCTTTAGATATTTCCTCTGCAGATTTTGTCTTTGTTGGTACACCGCGAGCAAAACGACTGAAAACATCAATACACGTTAAAATATATTTATAACCCTTGTTAATCCTCGAATACGGTATCATCTCCATCAAATCCATTTGCCATAAATCATTAATACCGAATGTTTTATAAGCTCTTGTTGGAAATCTTTTCCGCGTTGGTTTGTTTAAACTGTACGCAAGCTGATCTGACAACCACTTTTGCGTTTCCTTTTTCGACTTTGGGACTCTTTTCTTTAACTTTGCCACTCCACCGAAACCTGCTTCGTCTTCTGGGTTCGTCCAAATCTTCTCCATTACAACAAGATGATTTAAATTTTAATTTAACATTAGGTAATGATTGCCCCATCGTTTTTTGTGATAATAATGATAAAGCTAATGGTAACATTACTCCAATAAAACCACCTTGTTGTTTATATATGATTTTTCTCATTTGCTTACGATTTTTATTATTTACTAGTGATAACAAAGGCTTACGATGTTTATTCAATACTAGTTTTTTAGAATTACTGATTTTAATTTTACCTCTGACTACTTTTAATAGAATTTTGAGTAAATCATCGACAACGAAAGTTGGAAAAGATTGTAAAATAGACATTCGTTTCATACTCGAAGCCTTTAACAATGCATTAAAATATGGGGAACTCCTATGATTTTTTACAATTTTAACTGTTTTCTTACTCTTTTTAATAATGTTTTTCGAAATAAGGTTCATTGCAGGGTAATTCTCGGTTATTAGCTTTTTAGATGGTGTATAACTGGTTTTTGGTGGAACACGCTTCTTTTTAATATTTTGTCTAAGTTTTCGGATATTTTTAAGCCTGGATTTCATAAACATTTTTACATGTTAAAGTTTTCAACTTTGTTTATATACCATGGCACCTTCTTTATTGAAAATATCGGTTTTTACCCGTAAATCGTCATTGCATTGTTGTGTGAAATCAAGAAATATATATCCATGTGGTGATTTTGTAGCATCTTGAAATGCACTGATGAGAAAATTACGATTATTAGGGTATGCCTGTCGAGCAAGAAAATCAATAACTGTTGCATCTCTAGGATTCTTGAAAATAACTAAATATTGAACATTTAAATTCCTTGTTCGATGGGCGCCACCCTGATGAAATAGATTTTGAGTAATAAAGATCACAGTAACACCAACATGTCTACTGATTTTTGTGAATAAATTATTAAAATCCTTTTCTTTATTAGCTTCCTGATACAAATCATCAATAATGATGACATCACCTTTCCTTAAACGATTTGACCAGTTTTTATCAAAACCCTTTACTATTTTCATGTTTTTCAATTTACAGAAATTATCTTGAGTTAATCCATGTTCTTCATCTGCACCCCTATGCCAATAAATCTTGTTGAATTTGGTTTGAAATAAATTAGATTTCAGTAATTTACACACAAACATAGTTTTACCACTACCACTTGGGCCAACGATTTGATATACCGCATCATTTCTTAATTCCATTATTAATTTGTATAATTATATGTTTTTGTTTATATTATATGATTTAATGAACTCTTCCTAAAAACTCATATATATATATAGCTTAATATTTCTTTATTGTTTAATTATGTTATCAAATATAAATTATAAACGAACTTTCGATGTATCAAAAATGACGTTTCCAAATGGTAAACCCCAGCAAATTGTAGATAGGAGTGGAAAATACCCTATAATATGTTTCAAATCAGGCAAATGCAGAATCATGGGATGTAAGAAACCTTTAGATGTCAATAAATTACAATATAGAATAAAGGATCTTAAAATACAGTCAATTACAGTTACCATGGATATAGGACAATCTATCAATCTATACAACATGTCAACAAAATGTCTTTGTATGTTCGAGCCAGAATTATTTCCTGCACTGAGGCTTTTAAAATACAACCCAATGTGTGTTAACGTGTTTGCTAGTGGTAAAATAGTCATATTAGGGGTGCGAAATCTAGAGTACAAAAATATTGTTTGTGATATACAAAATGAAATCACCGGATTGGTCGATATCTGGTTGGCTAATGTTTGATTAAAACAAATTGCTTATTCATTTTATTTCATTTTTAAAATGGAAAATATTATGATGACGAGCACAAAATTAAGCAAAAAAGAGATTGAAAATTATGGTAAATTTATTATTTATTATTTATTAATATTAATATCTTTGTTTCCAGATAAATATCATGCCGTATTACTGGAAAGGTTATTCTTCTTCTATCCTCAACTCAGAGCAATAGTCAAAGACCAGCCTGAATCAGTAATTCCAGATCTGGTCTATACAACCACCAACATATGGATTTTTAACATAATTGATCAAGCTCTATGGGATATTAAGCTTGACAGAAGACCAAAGGAGATGGAACCCGAATACCCTTGTATTCTGGGTTGTAGCTGCTGCGATTTTCGATACCAGCGCTATGTGGAATGGTGCCTGGCAAAATCAGTTAGAAATTCTTCGAAATACCAACTTTTTCGAAAATAAATGTTTTGAATTTTATTTTTTGTTTTGTTTTGTTAGTGTTGGTAATAATAGTTTTATTTTTATTGTTTTGGTAATAATATTAATAATAATAGTAATAGTTTTATTTTTGTTAGTTTTGGTAATAATAATAATAATAGTAATAATAGTAATTTTATTAGTATAGTAATAATAATAGTAATAATAATAGTAATAATAATAGTAATAATAATAATAATAATAGTAATAATAGTAATAATAATAATAGTAATAATAGTAATAATAATAATAATAATAGTAATAATAGTAATAATAAAAAAAATAATAATACATTTTATATAGATGATATATGTAAAATCATAAAACTCCACGGGTTAATTTACATACAGTCACGCACTTAACATGCAATTATCATGCACTTATCATGCATGATTCTGATTGGTTAATCAGTATCTGTCAAGGGTATAAAAGTGCGTCACCACCTTATAGAGATCATAAATCAAACATGACCAAGAAAATAAGCGTCCAACCAGTTCAGATGTTCCACAATTATAAAATGTATTTTTTAAAGGAGCCTATTAATATGCAATTGCCAAATCCGGTCAAACTCAATAAGACTCAATTTCAATCTCTTGCTGGCACTCTCTCAATGTTAGATATCAAGGATATTGATAATACGTTCAAAAAGATCAATTCCAATTTAAAATGCAATGAAAATGCTTTCTTCACGAGTCAATATACCAGATACTATGATGCATTTACAGAAATTTGATTCAAAGAACAGGAAAACTAGTATATAACAATAACAATCCAAGGATATAAAGCAGATCAAAACGATGTGCTTTCTCCAATCTGGAAAATTGTTACTGCTAGACTTTCACAGTTATTTTAGTGTTTAGTGTTTAATAAATGTATTAATGTTTCTTTGTTATTCTATAAACAAAATTATAATTAGTTTTAAAATAGTGTTAAAATGATGTCTGAAAAAGGTAAAATATAAAATATAAAATAATTAATTAATTTTGGTTTAGAATATTTAATAAACTTTTTGTTTGATAAACTTGAAGAAATAACCGGTGTAAAAATTAGAGATATGTTGACTCTAGTTGAAGCATTGAGTAAAGAATCGGATTGCGAATCTGAATGTCAGAGTGATTCTGGATGTCAGAGTGATGAAATTGTTAATGATGGAGATACTGAAATTATTAATGATTCTGAAGAAATTATTAATGTTGAAGAAGCTACCGAAATTATTAAAGATGAGCCTACCGAATTTAAGAATTGTATTGATCATGTTATAGAAAATATTATGATAGAATCTTGTGGTGATGAAGAATGTACATGTAATAATCAATAAATCTTTAAAATATAGTTTTTTATTAATAAAAATAACAAAGAAATATTTATTAAAATCTACGATAAACCTTGTTAAATAAATATAAAACAGATACTCCAGTGAATAGTTTTAATAAGAATTTGCAATTCTCGATATAAATATCAGAGCGTTTGGCTTCTGCGGCAACTTGAATAATAGCTGTCCATCCACCGTTTGATTCTACCCACGGATCAATTTTTGTTTCTATCACCTAAATAATAATAAATTAATAACAATATAAAGTAATATACCTCTATAGACCATTGGAAATAATTTTCATAGTCGGATCCAGATTTTAATATCATGTGTTTTATGTACATTAATCCTACTATTATTCGCATCCATTTATTATTTTCATCAAACATGTAACTAAATATTGATTGGAATGCCTTCTTTCTCTCCAATGGTGGCAAATTGAGAATTTTTTCATAATCGAATGGGATGTCTTCAACGATTTTCTCGGTACGATTTACCATAAATTTCATGTTTTTAATGATTTCATCTTCTTCTCTATTATTAGAGACCAGCTCATTCAACAAAGTTATAAAAAATTTAGTTTCTGACATTTTATAAAAATATATGAAAGTGTAAGCTTATTTATACTATATTCGACCAATCAGAATCATGCATTTAAGTTGTAATACTAAGAAAATATGTAAAAATATATAATGGAAATGGCAATGATGATTTGTTGGCACTGTTAACTTCTTTCAAGTTGTTGCCACCACTGTTAACCGATTGTTGTAATTTCATTATACGATTGAACTGATCAGATGTTTTATTAGAATAAAATTTTATACTATATTGAACTTGATTCATCATTTTTTCATTAAGTTTACGATTTTCTTTCAATTCTAATATAGATTTTCTTAATTCATTTTTGATAGTACCAATGGTCTTATTTAGATATATAATATCATCATATAATTCGTTTTTAGCTCTTTTTAAAGTCTCATATGTATGTTCAAATCGGAATTCTAAATTACTCATTCTTTCAGATAATCTTTTGACTGGAGTTTTCAAATATCTAGGCCTATCTATCATATACAAAATATCCATCAATACAGCGGTATCAGGACATACACATCTTGTTGAATTTTTACCTTGAACGGTTACAACAATTGAGTTAGCCATTTTAAAAACTAATAATATTATTAAAATTTCTTTAATCATTTTCAAATCTATATAAATTAATATTTATTGTTTATAGCTAAAGATTTGTGTGTGTGTGTCTTTAAATTAGTATAAAAGTAATTGTTATTTCAATTTTTATCATTAAAATGGTTATACCGAGCGCCGTTCAAGCTATGAATGAAATTAAACATTATGGTAATTTATTATTACTATTATTATTATTACTTGCTTTTTAGATGATTATTTTAAAGTTATTAAAGAACGTCTGCAATTCTATTATCCAGAAATACATGGAATCATGGATAAGCCGGCATCAATAATTCCAGACTTGATATTCAATCATACATCAATATGGATATTTACTGTAATCGATGAGTTCCTATGGGATATCGAACAAAACAATTTGTCCAAAGATATGGAACCCGAATACCCCTGTGGTGATGGATGTCATTGCTGCCCTGCCAGATATCGGAAGTATGTGGAATGGGCTTTGAATAAAGCTCTTCAACAACACCACTATAGTAGAATTATCTCTTTATAATAAATTTGTTGTATATGTCTTGGTTTTCATTATATAGTAATAATGATAATGATAATAATAATAATAATAAAAATAATAATAATAAAAATAATAATAAAAATAATAATATTAATAATTGACTTGATTAAAACAAACAATTTAATTTAATAATAATAAAATAAATTTACAAAATATATACTACTTATAAAAATAAGTAGTAAATTAAAATTTAAAAATGTTTAAAAATAATATGACCTTGAGAAATTTTGAATGACCTTGAAAAAATATGATGAGTCATCCAACGACCTTGAATGAGTCATGGTCTTTGTTTAAATGACCTTGAAAAAATATGATGAGTCACCCAATGACCTTGAATAAGTCATGGTCTTTGTTTAAATGACCTTGAAAAAATATGATGAGTCATACAATGACCTTGAACGAGTCATGGTCTTTGTTAAAATGACCTTGAAAAATACGATGAGTCATCCAATGACCTTGAATGAGTCATGGTCTTTGTTTAAATGACCTTGAATGAGTCATGGTCTTTGTCTTAAACATTTTTTGTACTTTTGGAGTTAGAAAAATTTTCTCTCAGCCGAGGGGGAGGGGGTCCTGTGCTGGATGAGACATGTGCTGGATGTGACACATCCCACTACTCTGTGCCAACAAAGTGGACGAACTCCAACTTTGTTTGGACATATCTTCAGTACCAACCACTCTATCGACAATTGAAGAAGGCAGAAAATCGTCAACTTCTTTCGGTTACTGGACCTACGAGTTCGGGGATGAGTTGCGCCATTCCGTAACTCAAGTCGGTACCACCCAGTTCAAGCCTCTCCGAAAACGAAAGTTTCCCGTAGATATGAACGAATAAGACGAGTGTTCACTAGCGGATTATTACTGTGTCCGATCGACAATGATTTCATTTCTTATTTATATATAAATTTTGTTTTGTATTTTCCTTTATTCGCATTGTAAATTCTAACGAAAATAAAATTTTTGTATATATTAGTAATTCTCTGGTAATTCTTGATTTTTCTATTAATAAATAATGGATTGATGTTTGTAGGCTTTTCTGAGTAAAAAGTAATGCTGGTGAAGCTTAATGCATGCAAGAAGTATGATTGGGAAGGCTTATTAACTTAAAATGCTGAAAAAGGAACAATTATAAATTTTGTAAAAATCTATTTTCGCCTCGTATATTAAATATTTTAGTAGTTAAAGATTGTCTATAAGTAAAAGATGAAGTACAAATCTTATCATGATTTTATTTTTCTTTAAATTGAACGAGGAAGCTTACTAAAATCGAAAAACAGCTGATCGAACAACTAAACAAATAATTTCTGTAAATTTTCAAATTGGCGTATATTATTTTAGATATAGGGTTGATAATTTTAAACAAAATCTCTAGGTTAATAAATACTATTTATTTTGTAATTATTCAGGGAATTTAACCCCAAAATTTCGATAATTAAAGAAATTAGATTTGAAAAACTCTTTTTAGTAAAAGCTTTCGCTGAAAAAATTGCTAAATTACAACATTTAAATTTCATCAATTGAATACTAAAAATTAATGTTGTCTAAAGTAAATTATTACGGGATAAATAGGTAGCCAAGTTTCAGATAACCATATTTCAAGCTCTAAATTGTATTATTACTTAACGAGGAACTAGAACGATCATGGGAAAACCTTATTCCGAACGTATGCATAAGATCGAGGCTAAGGAATGAGAAATGTGAATATGGACGTCGTAGGAGTCGGAAGAGCTAAGTAGACGTAAGTCCTTCTATCGGCAGTCAGGAATCCGAAAGCAAGATTATCACAAGGAGTAGTCTTAGAAATGAGGCTCACCTGCTTGTGGACTCTCTGCTGCTGTATACAGCACCAACATGAGCTTGCTCGTGGGTATACAGTGGTAAGGTCAAAATTGTGGGGAATCTGGGTGAGATAGAAGTAACTCTAGAAAAGTCAAGAGCTAGTGGAGTAATTAGATAAAAATAGAGGAGCGTAGATTTAAACAAAATTAATTCTACCCAGTACACCAGCAAAGCGGTAATTATAAAAAAATTATTTTGTCTGAAAAAACATGGAAGATTAGGAAATATAAAAATTTGTATAAAACACAAAATGCTAATAATTAATTAATTGGCAGAAAAACTCGTTCAAACAACCGAAAATTAAATAAATTGGAATTTTGTGACTCATTGCCGTGACCACATGATCAAAGGTAGTCTAAAAATCGATTTTCTCTATCAGATGATGTCTAATTTGTCCAACTTCAATAATTATCTTTTTAAAGACTGTTATACTTTATGAATTACTTAAAACTAATTTTAAATAAATTAAAATTTTATTTATAGTAACAGTTACTAAATTTGGGGAAAATATAATTTCATCGACTTCTAATTTAATTTTACATTAATTTTAATTAATTAATTAAACTTAAATACAATATTAAGTTAAAGTATATGAAATTAAAATAGAGAAAAAAATAAAGCACGTAGGATAATTAAAAAATTTTTTGGAATGTGCTTTAGTGTGTGCTGTTTATTATTATTATTATGTGGGAATAAAGCCGTTTTAGAATTGGTACAAAATTATTTAATATTTTTAAAAGTCATAAAATATATATATTTTAGAAAATTAATTTTGTTCAAATTGGTAATTTAAAATCTAAATAGTTTTCTTTTGATGATGTTGATAGTGAATATGTCGAAATATAAATTATAAATTATGTTCGATTGACGTTTTTAAATATTTAAATCAGTACCATGGTTATGTTAATGTTATAATCTATTTCAGAGGTCCCAAATGTTTTAGAAGGCCACAAAAAAAATTTTCCTGAGTTCAGTGGAGCGTATATGTATTTGAGGGCGCTAAAAAAACTATCGAGTTGACCATAGTTTGAGGACCCCTGATTTATTTAAGTCGTATAAATATCATCTTAGTACTTCTAATATTACTATGTATCGTATAATGTAATTCACGTAAGCTTATAAATTTAAAATTTAAAAATCTTAGAAATAAAAGTAAATAGTTCAAAGAAGTATTTCAAGGATTTCATCGAGAATTTACCTTTGTAAAAATGAGATCATCGAAAAACTTTTCAACATGTTTCGCGGAATATGGATAAATAGCCATTCTGTGATTTGATACACGATCATCGGCAAAGAGACGTGTCAGAGTTTGAGTGAGAGCAGTTGCCAATTTCTACAATAATAGAAATGATTTTAATAGCTTTTGAAAACCTTCTGAAAAAATATTCGCTGGTTATATAAATAATTGCGGGAGTTTACTAGAGTGGTTGCAAAGAGAATTGAATTGTGAAGGAAATTGAGTGCGAATGACAAAGGTTATAAAAATTCAAAATTAACAAATGAATTAAAATTTTGAAACAAATTAAAAATGACATTTTTCAGGGGAAATTAGTATGTGAAAGTAGAAAATAATGAAAGGAATGCAAATACAAAATAATCAAATCAGTAGAGGTTCCCAGAAAACGATATCCAAAGAATTTAAACTAATTAAAAATAAATATATTTTTTATTAGCCACTTAGAAAACCTGAACCATATAGAAAACCCGAGTGATAAATGATGAACTAATGAGATTAACTCTTTCTAGATAATCGATGAAAGGTCAAATAACAATTATTGGGTTAAACAGTGAGACGAGAAATAACCTGTTTAAGTATTTTGTTTTCGTAAAATACAATATATAATTTGATTATTGTTGTGTTTTGAAAGTTATTATAAAACTAGAGAAGAAAACAATCAGCCCTCAGTACAGCAGTCGATGAAAATTACAGTTTACATAGTTGAAATAAATTCTAAGAGAAAAAAATTCAGATATATTGAACTATTTGTGTGACTTTTAGTGTAATCGGATCAAATAAATTAATTGTATTTTCATTGATTTATAAAGTGAGCTGACGCAGCCAGATTATACTACCAACTACCGTTAATAACCCATAATAATAATAATAATGATAATAATAATAAATTATAGTATACTAAGAGCTGAAATTTTTAAATGAGAACTTTACATGATTGTATTGAGTTACGTGAGTTCTTATTTTCTGTTCCATAAATCCTACAAGACCTTCAATCATCCATAGTGCATCAAACCATTCCATTCTTAAAACGTTTCCAATCCATTGATGAGCGATTTCATGATGAATCGTGTTGACGTAAATTTGTTTACATCTCGGAAGAGCTTTATCTTCTTCAATAAAAAGAATAGAATCCATTATTATCAGTAAACCATAAGTGCTTGATCCAGTTTCATAAGGAGGCATTTTGAAAGTGGTGACAACATCTGAAAATTAAAATGTTTATTGTCAATGAGGATAAATATATAAAACACTTAAAATTTACCCAGTTTATCGAATGCATATGTTGAATTAAAATATTCTTCATAAAAATCTAATGATTTCCTAACAGTTTTCAAACTAAATTTACATAGCTTTAATTTTTCTTCTGGTGCCCAAAGTTTTATCTAATAATTTTATTAACCCAAATGTTTAATAAAATTTTTTCCTACCAAATGTCCACGTTTGGAATAGTCCGTAATGTAAGAAAATTTATTGATAGAAAATGTAAATTGGTAAACTTGCATAGCCGGAGTCCATTCGTACATGCTAACGAGCCACCCGTCTTCCAATTCTTTCGTTTCTTTTATATCCATGATCGATTGACTGACGAATTGCTCTTTATAAATGATGTTCAGTTGGATTTCGCTTTCGAATTGGGGATCGTCAAAACAAGGAAACACGTTTTTCGCATAAAATGGACTGTGCAAAACGTTTGCACCATACCTATATTATTATTATTATTATTATTATTATTATTATTATTATTATTATTATTATTATTATTATTATTATTATTATTATTATTATTATTATTATTATTATTATTATTATTATTATTATTATTATTATTATTATTATTATTTTTATTATTATTATTATTATAATTATTATTATTATTATAATTATTATTATTATTATTATTATTATAATTATTATTATTATTATTAGTATTATTATTATTATTATTATTATTTTTATTATTATTATTTTTATTATTATTATTATTATTATTATTATTATTATTATTATTATTATTATTATTATTATTATTATTATTATTATTATTATTATTTTATTAAAAATGATATAAATTTATTTTGGTAAGCCCGTGCCAATAAATTTTTATTATAAAAAGTTTACAATGATTTTAAATAAAGTTTATTCATTATTTCTTTTTCTTTTTAGTTTTGTTTATTTATTTTTGTTTTTTTAGTTTTTATCAATTGTTAATCCATCAATTTGTTTTTGCACTTAAGTTATTATTAAAATCTTAAATTTGATTTTCTTTACTCACCATTGATTGAAAACAAAAAAAATCGTTTGTTTTTGTATTTTTTGATGATAGATAACTAAGTTATCATCATTGAAAAGTAATCAAATATAAATTTAAATTAACATAAAATTTAATTTATAGTATATATGTATCTAGATATGTAATTAAAATTAATTTGAAAAATGTGTAAGATTGTTTTAATTTGAGAACATTTGGTAAAATGTAAAAATCATCATTATCATTTCTATCAAAAAAATAAATCAATTTTTAACATACAGTTTTCTAAAATTAAATAAATCTTTATAAAACCTAGAAATTTCTTCTAAATTCATTGAAAACATTGAAATTAAGATTGGTGGAATAACACTGTGTTGCGAATAGGGTTGGTTTTTTATTTATTTTTTCTAGGGTTTTTGTGTATCTACCCCCTAAACGCCATCACGATTATTATTCTATCCCTCCTATGTACCCATGGTGATTTCCATGTTGGTACTGTACATAGAGGTTGAAAATTCATGAGCAGGTGAGCTCCATTTCTAGAACTACCCCTCATGATATTTTCACTTTTGGGTTCTGGACTGTCGATGGAAGGTCTTACGTCTTTCTTTTTCTATATCCTGGTCCTTACTCGTCTATTCCTACAATTCTCATACTTATTTGTCATCTTTACCCGTTATTTATAAATGTATCCTTCAAAAATTTGGGCAGCGTTCCTCCCTTATTTTTTGGTAAATTTCCTATTTCATTAATTTCATCACGGTATCGACTACATTCTTCCTAATTTACCTTTAGGTTTCCCTATATTAAGAATTTGATTACCAGTTCTTCAACTCTTGGTACATTTCCCATGATTTTAAGTAGTTACAACCCTCTGCGGTCACTTTAATAAACCCTACTCTATTCTGCCAGATTATATCGTTCAACCTTTGGAAAACTACTCTCAATTTTTCATTCCTACACTATCCTATTCTTTCCTACTTGATTTTCTGATTAATTTTCTGACGATGTTTTAAATTTTCCCTACAAAACTTTATTCCCCCTTAACTGAAGTCGCACTTCCCGAATTTTATTTTCTACTCGCCCGGCCACTTTTTAGCAGTCGCTACGAGTTATACAACGATGCCCTGCGTGGAGGTCCTGTGCAATTGCCACACCCTACTGCGGACTACCGAGGTATCGACGAGGCACGACCCACGAGCTCAACTAGGGAACTTAATCCACCAGCCGGCACGCGATCCGTCCCATCGATGACTATTGAAATACTTATTATAAATAAGATTTTAGGGGGATTTGTCAGTGGCACCAAAAGATTTTACGACAATCCAGAATAAAATCAAAGTAACAAGACTTCGAAATATATATTTATGCAAGAAAACAATACTTACAATCCACAGTCATGCAACCAGATTTGAAAAATTGACATAAATTGGCATAAATTGGCATAAACACTTTGTCTAAAAATTTCTAAAAATTTTCTGCCTGACTAAAATTGTTTGTTGACTGAAAAACGTCTAAAAATTTGTAGTCTAAAATTCTGTAAGTCTGTATCAAAATTGTGAAAATGACTGCCGTATATATAGTATTTTTGTGCCTGGGTGCGACCAATCAGAGAAATTTGAGCCTTTTTCGGCCATTTTTTGGGGGGTTTTATTTGTTTTATTTTGTTTTAAATATTTTATTTTTCTCCATATTTTTCTCTATTTTTTGATATTATTTTCCCAATATTTCGTAAATTTTCATTTATTATTTTATTTTTTTTTATTTAACCATTCTCTTTGATTGTTTCTCATTTTCCCTTTGAATATTTAAATTTTCGGTCGTCGCTTCCGCCTATGTATTTTCTAAACCTTCTTTTGCAACTTCCTCTTATAATTTGTAAAGCCTTCAGAGTACGGCAATACTAACACATGTTTAGGCTCAATTTTTTTATATCCATTTTTACCATCACCCAGATCAACATTCAATTCACACCCATCCGACAAATTACATTCAGACTTTCCACAACATGGATCCTTAGGATTTTTAATCAATTTATCAACAGTTTCTTTTATCGTCAACTTTTCAATGATGAATGGTATCAACAAATAGATGGAGTCGCTATGGGTTCCCCTTTAGCACCAACGATGGCATCAATATTTTTGGCTAGTTTGGAAAAAAAAATTGCTTCTTTCCAATTTGAAAAACCTTTTGTTTATAAAAGGTATGTGGATGATATTTTTCTTATATTTGAAAACCAGAAACATGTAGAACCGTTTTTGCATTTTTTGAACAGTTTACATAAAAACATTGTATTCACATGTGAAACGGAGAGAAAGTCATCAATTGCGTTTTTGGATTTCTTAATTCAACGCAAAGATAAACAGTATGAGACAGAGATTTATAGAAAACCAACTGATACTGGTCTTTATACTTCTCCAGAAAGTTTTTGTGAATTTAAGTATAAGAGAAATATGGTGAAAGGATTGATTTATCGTTCATGGGCTTTATCTTCTACTTTTGCTAATTCGGTAAAAAGTGTTGATAAATTGGTTGAGTCGTTGATAAAGAATGGATATTCTAAATCATTTTTATTGTTGATGATAAAAGAAACTGTTGATAAATTGATTAAAAATTCTAAGGATCCATGTTGTGGAAAGTCTGAATGTAATTTGTCGGATGGGTGTGAATTGAATGTTGATCTGGGTGATGGTAAAAATGGATATAAAAAAATTGAGCCTAAATATGTGTTAGTATTGCCGTACTCTGAAGGCTTTACAAATTATAAAAGGAAGTTGGGTAAACTGATAGGAAATTTAGAGTATAAGATCGTCTCTAATTCGTGTAAGGAACGCAATATGTTTATTAATAAATCAAAAAATCCGGTTGGATTGTGTTCTGATCTCGTTTATCAATTTACATGTAATGGGTGTAATGCCACATACATTGGAGAGACTTCCCGTCATCTCTGTACTCGAGTTCTAGAGCATTGCTGATTGAAGGGTTTGACCAATATTAGTGAACACAATAGAGGCTGTAAAAGTGATATAGGAATGTCTGATTTTAGAATTTTGTTGAGAAGTTTTAATAGTTATTGGGAACGAGTGATATGTGAAGCATTGTTGATAAGGTCATTGGATCCAAAGATTAATGTGCAGAGGGCTGTGACGAATGTTTTGAATGTTTTTAAATAGTTTACGTATGTTAAATCATGTTTGATCTTTTAATATTTTTAAAATAATTGAAAATTTTAAATTACATTAATTTTTAAAAATTAGAATATAAGTAAAAAAAAAATTTAAAATTTAAAATTAATTTAAAATATATTTTTAAAAATATTTATTTATTAAAAAATTAAATTAATAAAAAATAATTTGTTTAAATTAAATGTTAATTCATAATATTTTTAGTTGGTTTTGAGTACCTGAAGATGATAGCTGTGCTATCGAAATATATCGTACGAAAGGTTTTTTATTGGCGTTATCTTTTAATTAAATCGTTGCCAAATTTATTTAATTATTTATTAATAAATATAAATATATTGATAATGATAGTAATAAGAATAATAATAGTAATAGCAGTGATAATGGATTAGAATAATACATATAATAGTAACAATGATAATGCTAGTAACAATAATAAGGAACGTAGTAGTTATAATAGGGATAAGAGTAAGAGAGATACTGTGAGGACATTTAACATAACAAAGGGTGTACAGGCCGTGGTAAAAGTTGATAATACGAACAACGACACGAAGGACTATGTTAATGGACATAACAATGAATGATATAGCGGTATGGATCAACATTTGAAGAAGATAGGAGAACAATGGGACATACAAATCGAAATCGAGCACAGGCCTTCTATCGGCAGCTCGTTGGACCATGGATCGTTCGGTCAATAATAGCATTAGTAATAGCGCTCACTTTTTGCGGACGATCCACCTACTCGAACACAGTTCTAACGTTGCTTAGCAACGTGTACCGAGTGGTAAGCGAAAATATTTGAATAAGGTTGTCTGGGTCACAACCATATAGCTTCAAAATATCAACACTCAGAAACCCACCATATAAATTTGGGGACTCAACAGGATGAAATGATTTGTTTTAGGCAAACGATCTAAGAGCACAAGATGCAAGAATCTGGTTAGCAAGGTATTAATCGTAGCCCAGAAAGGAGTTCGGTACAAAATCCCGGATACCCCACACCGAGTATCAAACATCCAAACGGCGGTGAGATAAGTGTAACCGGTAAAATGCGCTATCAAAAGACGACCAAGAATTTAAGTCAGTGTGAGGCCTCCAGCTTGTCAGATTAGACAAGTTACCCAACAGGTCACTGATGTATTCAATTAGGAGAGGCGCAGATAATAAAAGGCCATAGAGCGCAAGCGGTTAAAGGATAAGGAAACGATTTTATGATAAATCAGAGAGATATAGGAAAAATAATTAACGAAATGAATAATGATATGATTGCAGCTATTTATTTAATGAAAATATAGATAATTGATGCGACTATATAGATAACTGATGCGACTATAAAGATAATTTATACGAAGCAAATAGATACTTGATACGAGTTATAGATAATTCAAAATAAACTTAAAACGAAAAAACAAAAAATAAAAAGATAAAGAAGTTGACGCGGCGAAAAGAATTAAAATTACGAGAAGCAATGAGAATAATACGATAAAATTAATGCAAAATTTATGTGGAATAATAAGTACTAGAAGTGTTATTTATTTTTAGATAATTGACAAGAGTAGTGGGATACCGGCTATCTAGCTCACATACCTCCCCGGCAAAAAAAATTTCTTTTTCTAAGTTTAAAAGTACAAAATTTTTTTTAGAACAAAGACAATGACTCATCAAAACTTTTCAAGGTCATTTAACCAAAGACCATGACTCATCAAAAACAATTCAAGGTCATTTAAACAAAGACAATGACTCGTCCAAGGTCATTGGTGAGTCATCAAATTTTTTTAAGGTCATTCAAAAGTAGGTCAAGGTCATTCAAATTTTCTTAAGGTCATATTATTTTTAAACATTTTTTAACTTTAATATGTCTACTTACTTTTATAAGTAGTATATATTTTGTAAATTTTATTCTATTTTATTATTATTTTTTAGAAATATTATTATTTTTATTATTATTTTAAAAAATATTATTAATTTTCAAAGTCATTCAAAAGTATGTCAAAATTTTTTCTTTGTTGAAAAGTACACGATTTCGAAATTTGTCGAAATATTTTCAAAATTTTTTCTTTGTTGAAAAGTACATCTTTTTTCAAGGTCATTCAAAAATTTTTCAATGTCATTCAAAATTTTTCAAGGTCACGGAATTTTTAATCATTATTAATTTATATTATGTCTACTTACTTTTATAAAAGTATAAATTTTGTAAATATTTTTTATTATTATTATTAATATTATTATTATTTTTATTATTTTTAATATTATTTTTATTCTTCTTCTTCTTTTTATTAATATTATTAATAGTATTATTTTTATTTTTCTTATTATTATTATTATTATTATTATTATTATTAATATGATTATTAATATTATTATTTAGCATGATTACTTATTAATATTGTTTAATTACTTTTATTTTTCTTAATATAATTGTTATTATTAATATTATTATTTTTATTATTAAATGAATAATAATATGATTAATTAGTATGATTACTTATTTTTATTAATTTTTTTTTCTTATTATTTTTCTTATTATTTTTCTTATTATTTTTCTTATTATTATTGTCAAGGTCATTGGATGACTCATCATATTTTTTCAAGGTCATTCAAAAATTTTCAAGGTCATAGTATTTTTAAACATTTTTTAATATAAATTTACTACTTATTTTTTTAAGTATTGTTTTAAATATTATTATTTTATTATTATTATTATTATTTTTACTATTATTATTACAAGTTAATATAATTTACTACTTATTTTTATAAGTAATCTTTTAATATTTTTTAATTTTAATTTTATTATTATTATTTTCAAAGTCATTGGATGAATCATAATATTTTTCAAGGTCGTTCAAAAGTAGGTCAAGGTCATAGTATTTTTAAACATTTTTAATTTTAATGTACTACTTATTTTTTATAAGTAGTGTTTTAATGTTTTTTAATTTTTATTCTATTATTATTATTTATATTATTATTATTATTATCACTAAAATTAAGAATACAAGTTTTTACTATTATTGTTACAAGTTAATATAATTTACTACTTATTTTTATAAGTAATCTTTTAATATTTTTTAATTTTAATTTTATTATTATTATTTTCAAGGTCATTGGATGAATCATAATATTTTTCAAGGTCGTTCAAAAGTAGGTCAAGGTCATAGTATTTTTAAACATTTTTAATTTTAATATTCCACTTATTTTTTATAAGTAGTGTTTTAATGTTTTTTAATTTTTATTCTATTATTATTATTTCTATTATTATTATTATTATCACTAAAATTAAGAATACAAGTTTTTACTATTATTGTTACAAGTTAATATAATTTACTACTTATTTTTATATGTAATCTTTTAATACTTTTTAATTTTAATTTTATTAATATTATAATTTTCTCAAGGTCATTGTATTTTTAAACATTTTTTAATATAAATTTACTACTTATTTTTATAAGTATTGTTTTAAATATTATTATTTTATTATTATTATTATTATTTTTACTATTATTATTACAAGTTAATATAATTTACTACTTATTTTTATAAGTAATGTTTTAATATTTTAGGGAAATTATATGATAATTTAAGTAATATTTAGTTTTACGAGGTATTTATTTTAGTAAATTTTAATCATCTTTGTGAATTTTAATGGATTTAGGGTTTGATTATGTTTTTATTGAAATTATTGAAGAAATTAGGGTAAATCTAGAATTTTAGAAACAATTAATTTCTTCTTAATTTATTAGATTTGACTTGATTTTAGGATTATTTTAAATAAAAGTTAAATTTAGGATCAAAATGTTTATGAAACATCTATTTAAGATAATTATTTACCAATTAGAATCCAATTTGACTGATAGATAGATTTTGAATAGTAAATGATATTTTAATTATAATTTTATGTTCTATTTAAATAGTTAATTAAATCAGTTAATTTTTAAAAACATTTTAGTGAAACCTAAGATTTTAATTGATTTTACGGTGTAAAAAAAGGGGTCAATAATTACTTTCATTTTCAATTCTGATATTGATTTCATGGATATCAGTCACAAAAGTAGTATAATTTAGAGGTTTTTAAGGGGATGCTCAGTGTGGTTATCAGTATACTTATGTAAATCATTGAATTATCTCTAATGGTTGACTGGTAATTTTTATTGAATTTATACTTGATTTACTGATTAATTTTAATGAGCAATATGATATGTATTTTGTGATTTTACAATAATTTATTTTATGCGGAAAACATAGATTTTATTCGATTTTAGTCATTTTTGATGAATTTTTTAATTGCTTGAAATTGTTGCCAGAACAAAATTGTGGTGATTTTCGATGGAAAATGATGGGTATCGATAACAATTTTGTAATATTTTAAAGAAAATTTATTTTTATTGGTAAAATTCAGATTTTTATGATAATTTTAAGGGAATTTGATTGGTTGAATACATATAGTAAATATGATTCGAATGATGGATTTTTAAGGAGTAGAGTCGGTTAAACATAGATTTCTAAAGAAATTTTACCTTGTAGATTTTTACAAAATATGTATATTATTGGTGCAGTGGGGGGATGTTATTTCAATGGAAATGATTGGTTAAGAGATGAATTCTATTGTAAGGCGATTTCAAGAAATTTATTCGGTTGAATATCGATATGTCGGTGATTTTTATGAAAAATATTGAATATAGTTTGGAATATTGTCGTTTAAAGAGAAATGATTGGTTGAGAGTAAATTTTATTTTAAGGGGAAACAATTGGCTAAGAGAATTTATGATCTTTTAAGGGGAAATAATCGATTAAGAACAGATTTGTTGATATTTTTAAGGGGTTGAGTTGGTTAAGTATCGTTATTTAATAGGTGATTTTTATAAAAATAATGAATATGGTAAAGTAGGGGGAAGTGTTATTTGATGGGAAAAGATTGGTCAAGAGTGGAATTTATTTTAGTGAAAATAGTCGATTAAGAACAGATTTGTTGATATTTTTAAATGGTTGAGTTGGTTAAATATTGTTATTTAAATGGTAAATATTATCTAAATTAGGAATTTATGATATTTATGATATTTTTAGGGTGATACGTTTTCAGTTCTAGGAAATTGTTCGATTCATGTATTCAAGTATTTATTTGATTTTATTATTATATTTGTAATTTAATTAAAAACTAAAATTGATTAGTATTTAAAAAATTTATGTTACCCATTACTTATGTTGTTATTGACAATTTTCTGAATAATTTAAATATTTATGATTATTTCCAGGAATGAAGAGAAATTGTACGATTAAAAATTATGAGCTGTTGATAAAATACATTAATTTTCATTCAACAAGTACCTAGAACAATTACCTAACAATCTTAAAATTTTAAAAAATCTAACAAATTTTTTCAATTATTTACAACTTAGTTAATTTAATTAACTGATAAGTACTATTTTCTTTACAATTTGCTACTGTGTTGAAACGTTTTTTTTCAAATTCTTATTCAAAGTACTAACAAATTTTATTAAAGATCTATCAAGACATGTCAAAAATTATAAAACTTTGGTAATTTTAATAAGTATTACTCAATAACTACTATTTTCTTACCAATTTGCTGAAGATCTTATTTTAAAATTTCTTCAAAGTAATAACATTATTTACAAATTAATCCGTTTTATTTCAAATTTAACAACTTTCTCACAACTTTAATCAAATTCTAATCCCATGATAATCATAAATTTCGTGTATTTTCTTAAAAATTGTCCATAGTTTTCCTTATATCGGTAAAACAAACACACATATTTCAATCAAAAACACGTGTGTATCATAAATTATATACATTATCTTAACAATCTCAAACTTTACATAAATATTGAACTATTTTTATGATTAAACTCATACACATTATTAGCCATAAAATAAATATTTAATAAATTCTTGAAAAATAACACATATTTTCATTAAAGTTTTTCCATAAACACTGTAACATATCGATGGTTTACCACACACATTTAAGCTATAATTAGTTTTGTTATTTATTTGCACAAATTTTCTTAAAAATATAGAATTTTTCTTTAACTTTTTACAAACATTTACAATTGTTCTATCCCTGTCTACTATGAACCACAATTCAACAACCTTTTTCTATTCAATATGAATTTTATATACTTTGTTGAAAATGTATATAAAATAATAATGAAAACGTTAATAATAAAAACGTGTAATAATAATTTTAGTGATAATAATAATAATAAAAGAATAAATATTAAAAAACATTAAAACACTACACATAAAAATAAGTAGTAAATTATATTAACTTGTAATAATAATAGTAAAAATAATAATAATAATAATAAAATAATAATATTTAAAACAATACTTATAAAAATAAGTAGTAAATTTATATTAAAAAATGTTTAAAAATACAATGACCTTGAGAAAATTATAATATTAATAAAATTAAAATTAAAAAGTATTAAAAGATTACTTATAAAAATAAGTAGTAAATTATATTAACTTGTAACAATAATAGTAAAAACTTGTATTCTTAATTTTAGTGATAAAAATAATAATAATAGAAATAATAATAATAGAATAAAAATTAAAAAACATTAAAACACTACTTATAAAAAATAAGTAGAATATTAAAATTAAAAATGTTAAAAAATACTATGACCTTGACCTACTTTTGAACGACCTTGAAAAATATTATGATTCATCCAATGACCTTGAAAATAATAATAATAAAATTAAAATTAAAAAATATTAAAAGATTACTTATAAAAATAAGTAGTAAATTGTATTAACTTGTAACAATAATAGTAAAAACTTGTATTCTTAATTTTAGTGATAATAATAATAGTAATATAAATAATAATAATAGAATAAAAATTAAAAAACATTAAAACACTACTTATAAAAAATAAGTAGAATATTAAAATTAAAAATGTTTAAAAATACTATGACCTTGACCTAATTTAAAATGACTTTGAATATTATGACTCATCCAATGACCTTGAAAATAATAAAATTAAAATTAAAAATATTAAAACATTACTTATAAAAATAAGTAGTAAATTATATGACTTGTAATAATAATAGTAAAAAATAATAATAATAATAATAATAATAATAATAATAATAATAATATTTAAAACAATACTTATAAAAATAAGTAGTAAATTTATATTAAAAAATATTTCAAAATACTATAATTTTAAAAATTTTTGAATGACCTTGAAATAATATGATGAGTCATACAATGACCTTGACAATAATAATAAGAAAAAAAATAAGAAAAATAATAAGAAAAAATAATAATTATAAAAATAAGTAATCATACTAATTATTCATATTATTAATCATTTTAAAAATAAAAATAATAATATTAATAATAACCATTATAATAATAAAAATAAAAATAATTAAACAATATTAATAAGTAATCATAATAATTAATAATATTATTAATAATATTAATAATAATAATAATAATAATAATAAAATTATTTCCTAATAATAAAAGTTTTATGTAGTGGTTTTGTTTTTATTATACATTAATAATAATAATAATATTAATAAAAATAAAACGTGAACTTTTAATAGTAATAATAATAATAATAATAAAAATAATAATAAAAATAATAATAAAAATGATAATAATAAAAATATTAATAAAAATAATAATAATAATAAAAATAATAATAAAAATGATAATAATAAAAATATTATTAATAATGAAAAAAAAATAATAGTAATAAAAAAATATTATTATTAATAATAATAATAATAATAAAAATAAAAATAAAACTATTATTAATAATAATAATAATAGGAAGAAGAAGAAGAAAAAAAATAAAAATAATAATAATCAATAATGTATTTTATTGGTATAATATATTAATAATATGTATAAATAATAATAACAATAATAATAATAAAAATAATAATAAAAAATAATAATAATAATAATGTATTTTATTGGTATAATATATTAATAATATGTAAAAATAATAATAACAATAATAATAATAAAAATAATTATTAAAATAATAAAAATAATAATAAATATAATAAAAATAATAATAATATTTATAATAATAAAATAAATTTACAAATATATACTACTTACAAAAGTAAGTAGATAGTTTATAAAATAATAAACATATTTATAAAAAATAATAATAAAAAATATTTACAAAATATATACTACTTATAAAAGTAAGTAGACATAAAATAAATTATGAATGATTAAAAATTCAGTGACCTTGAAAAATTTTGAATGACATTGAAAATTTTTTGAATGACCTTGAAAAAATATGTACTTTTCAACATAGAAAAAATTTTGAAATTTTTTTTTGAATGACCTTGACTTCTTTTAAATGACTTTGACCTACTTTAAATGACCTTGACCTACTTTTTTGAATGACCTTAAAAATTAATAATATTTTTTAAAATAATAATAAAAATAATAATATTTAAAAAAATAATAATATTACTAAAAAAATAATAATAAAAATAATAATATTTCTAAAAAATAATAATAAAATAGAATAAAATTTACAAATATATATACTACTTATAAAAGTAAGTAGACATATTAAAGTTTAAAAATGTTTAAAATAATATGACCTTGAGAAAATTTGAATGACCTTGACCTACTTTTGATTGACATTGAAAATTAATAATATTTTTTAAAATAATAATAAAATTAATAATATTTCTAAAAAATAATAATAAAATAGAATAAAATTTACAAAATATATACTACTTGTAAAACGAAAATTCTGAGGGAGTTATTAAAAACAGGATCAACTCTAAATGAGAAGGATAATAAAGGAAAAACGATGTTAAATTATATTATGATGTCGCGAGAAGCAAGCGCAATAGAGTTCATTACGATAAATATAATTCAAGAAGACATCGAAATAATAGGCCAAAATTTAAATCCAATCCTTAAAGCAATCGAGAGAGGATACGATGAAGCAGCAGTAAAACTGATCAAGTGGAGAAAAAGAAAATCCGACAACTAAATCATTGACGTAAACAAATTCGAAAGCAATGAAAATATATTATTTAAAAGAGCAATAAATTCCGATTATGTATTACCAAAGACGATAAAAGCTTTGTTAAAGAGAGGAGAAATAAAGTTCACGTCAATAAACGAGAGCCTGAAAAAATAGGGTCCAGAAAGGAAGAATTAGAAACCTTGGTAAGAGAATGGCACCGGATACAACGAAAATCTAGCGGTAGAAAACCAGAAGTTGATGACATCAGAAATGGAAGAAGAATGATAATCAAGATGTATGAAGAGGTAATCAAAGAAATAAAAAGGACAACAGCATTGAGAAGGCTTGATGTAATAAGGACCAAGACAAAAAAGACGATGAGACAAAGACAGGAAAAAAGAAGATGATAACGAAGAGGGAGAAAACCGAGATAGTAATAAAAAGAAAAATTCAGTAGCATACAAGAAAATAAGACAACAACCAAAGCCAAATATCGTAGACGATCAGAAAATGTCAAGAGATGAAGAAAGTACAGACAAAATCTGTTGGAAACAGTTAATAGACGCACAGAAAATTCAAAATCGACCAACCCCACTACAAAGATTACAAGGATTATTGATACTAATGACGTAAGTCAGCCTAACGGATGGATATCTTTTGGGAAAATTAAGAAGTAGAAAACAATTCAGAAAAACAAAATAATAGTCGTAAATGCTGGGAAACAACAAACCAATATTACCTTTATAGCTATAGAAAAGAAACTAGTGACACCTTGCGAAAAGAGGAAACTAAACCAAATTCACAATATATTCGTTCAGAAACATGATGGAAAATACAGCGTACTTGATTTGTGTACAAAGAGAAGATAATCAAAAATGCAGAGCGATAAGGATTTGGAAAACCGGTTCAAAGAAAATGACAACAATGCCAAGAATAATCAAAATAAAAATGCACAACAATGGTAAAGAAACCAACAAAGAAAGAGAAAAATATAGCAAAGACCAGAAAAGTGACGAAGGAAACCTAAAAGACAATGAAACGAGGAAAATAACTACAAGAACAACAAAAGAGTCAGCAAAATCAACGCAATCTAATACAAAAATAAGAAAAACAACAACGACAAACAAACCACAAAGAATGGATGATGTCAGAAACGAAGTGTCAATCAGTGTAGTAACCAACGCATGGAAATACGAAACTATACGGAAACTTCATGGAAAGTTAATCACAAAAATATGCGGGATAGGCAGAAATTCAAGAATTAAAGTTAACGGCAGAGAAATAAAGGAAGAAAAACATGACACCACGCTTGCTAACAAGAAATAATACAGAATCAATATATCAGATATGGCAAGTATTATCCCGAACCTCTTCCCAAAGGGGAGTGAGAAACAACAAAGGTGAAACTACGAAAGAAAGCGCAACAAGAAACCAAACCGATAGTAGGAAAGTAATAAGCAAAAACGATCGTCACTTATCAGAAAAGGAAGCAAATCACTTATTAGCTGTATTTTGGAGAGTTCAAAACCACGAAAACCCAAGGATAAAGACATCGAAATTCGAAAACACAACTTCAAACATAGTTAAATTGGTAACGATATCAGACATTGTCACAACGTGATAAGTATGTGGATAATAATTCAGCAAGTGAAAGCAACTGGAAAGTACAAACAAAAACCTATAGGAAAAGGAATGTGGCCGAAACCAGAGAACCCAGATTACAATAGTACAACGAAACTGAACAAGTATCTAGTACCAAGAGAGAACGAAGCAAGTCAAGATATGAACCAATACCGCCATCGATAGAGGACGACCTTCCGAGACCCTAAACCGTATCGCCGGCATTAGAGATTTGCTGAGTAAACTGTCGATCTGCTTTAAGAGAATACCTCGAGAAAATGGATATTTGTTAAATGAAACACTTTCGGATAGAGAGCGGCGGTCTCGTCCCTGTCGAACTCACGAACCACTGTAGGAGTAAGCCCCTGTGAGGCCGAAATGATAAACATGATACCGATATAATATCCAATTTTCCGAACATGAGAGCATTTTAAAAATGAGTTTAACTGCCACGTAAACAATCTTCCCTGGAAACAGAAAAATCACGAGAAATTCCAGCCAGATAAAAAATAAATAATGTTAACGGCCACTACACAACAAACACATCGAACAATATTCCCGCACACAGCATAAAAACACTGTGACGATCCAATTTAAAGAAAAATCAATATCCAGAAAATTGAATCATTAGGATATTTATTTGCAGGACACAAAAATAAATCTAGCCACAATTATCGTCACTGAATGCCCCACCCTCACCGCATGGCGTGGCACTAATTAGAGATATAAACACCCGAAAACTACTACAATGATCATTTATTCACAAATATGTATTACCCTAACGAGCAGACAAATCATGAACGACCCGATAACAATCATGGAAATTCTAGCCCCGCGGAGCCCGGAAAGATCTGGACGGTAAGCATTGAGCGATATTAAACTTATTTTAATGTTTGTTTCTATGAGGACTATGTGACCAATATAGGGATATGATGAAGATCAATAAAAGCTGTCCAAGTGCGAACAACCTTGCCAACAGCAATGATAAAATTAGACCTGATAAAAATATTATGCTTCTAATTAATAAATCTATTTACTTGGAACAAAATAAATATATAAACTACTCCTGGATTCATGCTCATGTTACGCCGGATTCGCGAAGTCATTTTATTATTGATCATCACCGAAAGTTTGCGAATTAAATATATTTCATCGAATAAATCGTCCAGCCATCACTACACCATTTTCCCTCCGCAAATAACGACGTTAAATGATTACACGCTCATCGTGATTAATTATCTACTAGGAATTGTAATAACTTCCACCTAATTTTTCAGACAATTCTTGGATTGACGCATCTCGCGTCACAGTGCGATTTCCCGCACGATCGGCAGCCAGATATCGATAGGCCCTATGGGACGCGGGATTATCAGTCTCGCCGGTAAAGGAATCCCGTGATGGCGCACAAAGAGATGACGGATCAGCAGACCTCCCTTTTGTGCCCATCAAAAGAGAGCCCGGCCGCAATCCAGCCCGAGAGATCCGAGGGCAAGCGAAGTTCTTACTAGCGCGCTTGGAGGAGCACCAGCGCCAGACAAACAGACAAGTAGACAGGGCTAGGCGACATCTGGCCGAGATCAACAAGGCAATAGCAACGGGATCCTTCCCAGCATGGACGGGTACGCCCCTCTGTATAACGTATCCTTCAATCTAGACAACCCGAACTTGGACGAGGAATCGGAAGCAATGAACGTGGTGGTTCCACGAAGAATATTGACCAGAGAGATGAGAGACGAGGATAGACGTCCCCACCGTGACCAAGAACACCCATACGCTCGCGAGATTCCAAGGCAATTCAGAGGCCGAAGCCGTGCAAAATACGATTAACATGAGTTTAAATTGTAAATAAAGTATTGGATTTCATTTTTAGTCTCTTATTTCTTATTCATAAAAATTAATAAATAGGGTTATAGTAAACTTAGAATCAGATTTGTTTAAAATTAAAAGATAGAGACCTGACGAGTGAAATTTCGTACCGAAGGAGAGTTTAACGTTTTATTTCATTTTGCAGATATTGAACCCCACGGAATTCTACAAGGCGAATTAGATAAAGCACAAAGATTAAACCGCGAGATGCACCAACAAATTGTACAACTGACGTCCGAAATTCAACGTATCAAATCCAGCTGGGTAGAGCCGAAGAAGGTGAAGGCTCTATATCAGAAGATGACCGCTGCTCAACAGGGTTGGGTTGAAGAAAAACAATTGAACCAGAGTCAAAAAACCCAGATCCGCGGATTAGAAGTAGCTTTATCTGCGTGCCAGGAGGGCAATGCAGTAACTTATCCGCTGGTTTTTCGCTCCAGCCCAACTGGCCTACAAGGAAGCCACATTGAACATTAAACCTGCGAACAAACCGCCCCGGCATCAACCTGGCCGAAACGAGCGTGCCAAGCGCCGAGCCGCTCAACCAGCAGAATATGACATTTTTTTGGTGTTATCTCAATAAATATTATGTTGTTTATATTGTTATCCTAAATTACGATTTGTAATGCTAAGATTTAGACAGTATAAATACGAATCAACAAGAGAATTGTTCCACGTGACAAGACAAACCAATATATGAAAATGGGACGAGAATAAACAAAAGCGCACGCAGACCTTTTACCGGTAGTGCGCTGAACCCACTTTGATGTCGGGCCAGAGTAGTTCTTTCATAGAGCTCACCTTTGGTGACCTCAAAACCAATGGTTACATTTCCAACGTTGCTTAGCAACGGGTAGCCATTGGGGACAAGAAATAATTATATGTGGGGTCAAAGTCACACTAACCAGAAGCCCCACATGTTTAAAGAATTTAAGAAGCTTTTAAGGATTAACATATTGGTGGGTTATGGCTATTTCACCTTGGGTAACGCATACATACAAATTGGCTTTCCTGCACACTTGTTCCCAGTTGCTAGGCAACGTTGGTAATGTAACAAGGGGTTGTGAATCCAACAAAGGTGAGCTTCGTCACCAAGACTACTCTGATTCGGACTCACTATGATTTCAATACGATAACTACCAAGTTTTATTAATTCTATAATATCTGAAACGTAATAATCATCGTTGAGCTAATTTTTTTTAATTATTTGTTTTAATGAATGAAAATTTTTTTTTTTTTAAATAATTTTTTGTTTAAATGTTTAAATTTAAAATTTTTTAAAAATTTTTAATTCATGATAAAAAAGTATTTTTTATCGATTTAAAAGCCTAAAAAATTGGCTTAAATCGCCTATGATTGGTAGTATTTTTAATAAAATTGGTTCAAACTTGATTAAAGAACATAAAAATATCGAATAAAAAGCCTAAGTATTTTTTTATACTTAAAAATTGGCTCAAATCACCTGTCGACTACAAATCATGAATGTTTTATTTACTTTAATTATTTGTTTAAGTAAATAATATTATTTTAATTATATTTTACTTCAATTGTTTAAGTAAATAATATTATTTATATTTTAATTATTATTAAATTTAATTATTTGCTTAGTGAATAATATTATTTATTTTAATTATTATTAAATTTTATTATTTGTTTTAATCAATTATTTATTTTTAAATTATATTTTTAAATTAAATTGTTTGTTTTAATGAAGTGAATTAAATAATTATTTTTATTTTCATTTAATTATTTATTTAATATTATTATTATTTTATTATTATTAACATTTTTTTTTAAATTGCAAGTCTAATAATAATTTTTCATTGTAAAAAATAACTTTTAATCCCTACAAATATTTTTATTGTCAAGATTAAAAAAGATTAATTTTTATTTCAAATCAAAAATATCAGAGTAATATGTTTTACGCATTTCGGCCAACAATATATGGATTGCTTGGTCACGTTTGAAATCGTGGTAACATGGACATCCATTTGAACATGATACTCTCATACTATCTTTACAAACAATGCAATTTGCAACATATCGGTCACCAGATCCCTGAACGTTGTCATAGTGAATCTCGAGAAGTTCTTCAATGTTAATCCCTGTGAAATGGTAAATGTTTGTTGCGAGAAACTCTGGTGCACAATAATCCAACGTATTTTTAATTCTTGGATAAAGTTCCTGGATTTTCTTTAAAATTACTTCAAAGAGATAAACTAAATAATAAAATAATATACATGATTTACCTTTTGACATTTTTTTTTAATACTTAATAAATAAACAAATTCAAACAAAATATTTATTAATTTATTAACATAGTTATTTCTGATTTAATATTTTCCACATAATCATTATAATCCAAGGATTTTATTCCAAGTATTACTACTTTCCCACTTAAAAATATATTGACACATGATGGATTATATTTTTGAAGACGTAATGCTGGAAATATTTCTGGTTCAAATACACAATTCACCTTTCTTTGTAATTCATATAGATTTATAAATTTCCCAATATCAATTGTTACAGTGATTGATTGAATTTGTAAATCATGTATATTATATTTCAAATCCCCAGTTTTTAGAGGTTGCTTACATCCCAAACATTTCCCCGATCTGAAAAATATTATCGGATACTTACCTGATCGATCTACAACTTGTTGTGGTTTTCCAAATGTGAATTTCATATCAGGTATAGAATATCTTCCTTTATAATTTATATTACTCAACATTTTCAAATAATTTCAATTCAAGTAATTCTAAAAATTAAAACAAATATAAACAATTAAATAAATAATTAATAATAAAATGGAATTACGAAATGATGCTGTATATCAAGTAGTTGGACCAAGTGGTTGTGGAAAGACTTTATTTGTATGCAATTTATTACAATCGAACTTGTTCAAATTAAAATTCAACAAAATATATTGGCATAGAGGAGCTGACGAAGAACATGGACTTACTCAAAATCAATTCTGTAAATTGAAAATGACAATAATTAAAGGATTTGATCAAAATTGGTCATCTAAATTACATCAAGGCGATATTATTATTATCGATGATCTATACCAAGAAGCTAATAAAGAAAAGGATTTTAATAATTTATTTACAAAAATTGCTCGATATATTGGAGTTACTGTTATTTTCATTGCTCAAAACTTGTTCCATCAAGGGAGCAGTCATAGAACTCGTAATTTAAATGTCCAATACTTGGTTATTATCAAAAACCCTAGAGATGCAACCATTATAGATTTTCTTGCTAGACAAGCTTATCCCAATGATAGAAAATTTTAAATTGATTCGTTTCAAGATGCAACAAAGGTTCCCCACGGATATTTGTTCTTTGACTTTACACAACAATGTCCTGATGAATTACGTATTAGAACTGACATTTTTCAAGGTGTTACAATTTATAAACAAAATTGAAATCAGAAAATAATTACTTGAAATGACGTTTAAAAAAGTTATTGTTCAACGTGAAAAATCCACAAAGAAAAAAGTTACAAAGAAAAGGGTTACTAAACGTAAAATAATAAGAAGATTGTTAAAGATAAAAAGTGGATTAAAATATAAATAAAACAACTAGATGAAAAATGTATATAATATGAAAGTTGAACGTAGTCTACCATACTTTAATGCCCTTGATGAAGGCTCCTAATAATAAAAGAATGAATATTTTACAGAATTTTCCTTACAGAATTGGTTATCTGGGCGAATGGCGTACAGTTTAAATAAACCAATGTTGAAGAAATTCAAAACCCGTAGTTATAAAACAATGGGAGTTGATGATTTATGGCAAATGGATTTGATGGAAATGATCCCATTCTCTAAAATTAATAAGGAATACAAATATATTTTGGCATGTGTTGATATATTTAGTCGATTAGCTCGTGCTATTCCAACAAAAACCAAATCGGCCAGTGAAATGGCAGAAGCAATCAAGGAATTATTTATTGATGGCAAGCCTCGTAATTTACAAACTGATTTGGGTATGTAATTAAATAAATAAATTAAATTAAATTTATTCTTTAGGTAAAGAGTTTTATAATAGTAAAGTTAGAGAAATTATCAAAGGAATAAATCATTACTCTGTATTTTCTCAATTTAAAGCTGCCCACGTGGAAAGATTTTATCGAACTCTAAGAAATCGCTTGAAAAAATATTTCGTATATAAAGGAAATAAAACCTGGATAAATGTTTTACAGAAAGCAATTTATAGCTACAATTATTCGCCACATAGGGGTTTAAATGGAATGCGACCAATTGATGTTTATTCAACGAATAATATGGATAATTGGATATCACAACAATCTGATTCTATCATTAAAAAGCCTAAATATAAAATGGGTAATCACGTTAGAATAAGTAAAATCAGTGCTTCTCCATTCATCAAGAATTTCGACAACAATTGGAGCGATGAAGTATTTCAAATCTCAGAAAATGATATGAATCAGAATCCTGTAATGTACTTCATCAAAGATGATGAAAACAATCAAGTTAGTGGAAAATTCTACGAACAGGAACTCCAAGTTATAGAAGCCCCTACTGTATTCAGAATTCAAAATTATACTAAAATTATACACCAACATTGCTTCTTCACTGAAAATTTTCTTTATAGAATATAATCTCTACTAATTAAAATTCTATTTGTTGACTTGTTATTTTCATTGAAAATTTAATTAAATAAATAACATCTTTCAATAGATTAGGTTGTACTCGACAAAAATAAAATAATTTTAGGCTATGTAAATCAATTAGAGCTTTTAGGGAAATTTTATGATAATTTAAGTGATATCTAGTTTTACGAGGTATTTATTTTAGTAAATTTTAATCATCTTTGTGAATTTTATGGTTTTCTTCTGAATTTTAATAGATTTAGGGTTTGATTATGTTTTTAATGAAATTATTGAAGAAATTAGGTTAAATCTATAATTTAGAAACACTTAATTTCTTGATAATTTATTAGATTTGACTTTATTTTAGGATTATTTTAAATAAAAGTTAAATTTATGATCAAAATGTTTATGAAACATCTATTTAAGATAATTATTTAAGAATTAGAATCAAATTGACGGATAGATTTTGAATAGTAAATGATATTTTAATTATAATTTTATGTTATATTTAAATAGTTGATTAAATCAGTTAATTTTTAAAAATATTTTAGTGAAACCTAAGATTTTAATTGATTTTACAGTGTAAAAAAGGAGATCAATAATTCTTATCATTTTCCATTTATTGATTTCGTGGATATCAATCACAAAAGTAGTATATTGTAGAGATTTTTAAGAGGATGCTCAGTGTGGTTAACAATATACATATGAAAATCGTTGAATTATATCTATGGGTTGACTGGTAATTTTTATTGAATTTATACTTGATTTACTGATTAATTTTAATTATTTGAGCAACATGATATATATTTTATGATTTTACATTAATTTAGTGAAATTAAATTTATGTGGGAAACATAGACTTTATTCGATTTTAGTCATTTTTGATGAATTTTTTATTTGATTGAATTTGTTGCCAGAATCAAATCGTGGTGATTTTCGACGGAAAATGTTGGGTATCGATAACAATTTTGTAATACTTTAAAGAAAATTTATTTTTATTGGTAAAATTAAGATTTTTATTTTAAGGGAATTTGATTGGTTGAATACATATAGTAAATATGATCTAAATGATGAATTTTTAAAGATCTTATTCGGTTAAATATAGATTTCTAAAGAAATTTTACCTTGTAGGTTATTACCAAAAATATGTGTATTGTTGGTACAGTGGGGGAAAATGTGATTTCAAGGGAAATGATTGGTTAAGAGGAAATTTTGTGATATTTTAAGGGGAAATAATCTATTAAGAACAAGTTTGTTGTCATTTTTAAGGGGCTTGAGTTGGTTGAATATCTATGTTCAAAGAATAAATATTTTATAAATGGAGAATATAGAGGAGGAATTTATAATATTTTTAAGGGGCTTTGTTCAGATAGATATCAATATGTGTGTAAATCTTTTGAGAGTGGAAATATTGTCATTTAAAGAGAAATTATTGTTTAAGAAGATAATTTATGATCTTTTAAGGGGAAATAATTGGTAACGAGATGGATTTCAAGAAATTTATTCTGTTGAATATCGATATGTTGGTGATTTTTATGAAAATAATGCATATAGCCGGGATTATTGTAATTTAAAGAGAAATGATTGGTTAAGCGAGAATTTATGATAATTTTAAGGTAATTTGATTGGTCAAGAGAGGAGTTTTATTTCAAGAGTTTTTCAAGAAATTTAGTCGGTTGAATATCGATGTCGGTGATTTTTGATGAAAATAATGAATATAACTGGGATTAATGTCATTTAAAGAGAAATGATTGGTTCAGAGTAAATTTTAATTTATGGGAAAACAATTGGCTAAGAAGAGAATTTATGATCTTTTAAAGGGAAATAATAGATTAACAACAAATTTATTGATATTTTTAAGGTGTTGAGTCGGTTAAGTATCGTTATTTAATAGGTGATTTTTATAAAAATAATGAATATAGTTGGTAGAGTAGGGGAAAGTGTTATTTGATGGGAAAAGATTGGTCAAGAGTGGAATTTATTTTAGTGAAAAATAGTCGATTAAGAACAAGTTTGTTGTCATTTTTAAGGGGTTTGAGTTAGTTAAATATTGTTATTAAAAGGATAAATATTATAGAAATGTGTATTGTTATGATTTTTATGAAAAATATTGAATATGGCTTGAAATATTGTTATTTGTTGGGAAATGATTGGTCAAGAGAGGAATTTATAATATTTTTAAAGGAATTTACTGGAATGAATATTAGTATTCAAAGGGTAAATATTATCTACTTGATAGGTTTTTATGAAAATAATGCATATAGCCGGGATTATTGTAATTTAAAGAGAAATGATTGGTTGAGAGGCGACTTTATAGTATTTTTAAGGGGATTGAGTTGGTTGAATTTATAAGATACTTAGGAAAATTGATACTTTTTTCATTGATTAAAGGTTAATCAGGATATATCGATAAGATTTCAGTTGTAAGAAATTGTTTGTTTCATGTTACTATTTATTTGATTTTATTAAAATATTTGTAATTCAATTAAATTAAAAACTAAATTGACTAGTATTTAAAACTTTTTTGTTACCCATTATTTAGGTTTTTATTGACAATTTTCTGAATAAGTTAAATATTTACGATTATTTCCAAGAATAATGAATTTATTATTATTTATCCGGAAATTGTAGAATTAAATACTATGAGCAGTCGATAACATACACTAATTTTCATTCAACAAGTACCTAGAACAATTACCTAACAACCTTATAAAATTTTAAAAAATGATCTAAGAAATTTTTCAATTATTTTACAACTCAGTTAATTTTTTAATTGATAAGTACTATTCTCTTTAAAATTTGCTACTATGTTGAAGCTTTCTGTAAAAAATATTATTTAAAGAATTAACAAATTTAATCAAATTTATTTAAAATTTACATCTTTCCCACTACTTTAATCAAATTCTATTCACCAGCTAACCACAATTTAATAAAAATAATTTCTACAAAGACTAATAGACAATCACATACATTTTTCCTATAAGTTTGGGTTTTCAGTCAGTGATATCAGTACACAAGAACCTATGTATGTATTGAAGCATGGTATCAGAAATTATAGTTATTTGATTTTAGTAATGCTGTAGATATTAATTTTTTTTTCTATCATATTTATTCAAACCTTTAGCATCTTTGAGTTAATAATTTAAAGAGTCGAATCATTTTCAATAAATATATGAAAATTTATTCCAAGTACAATGAAAGTAATATATGTTTCGAGAAATTAATTTAAGTATCTTTTTCTAATCAAGTTTCTTTTCACTAGCAATTAGATTAACCACTACTTGTACTTACTAATTAATTTATCATTCAGTAAACAATAAGAGTTGGGGGTGAAAAGATTAGAAAATCTATAAAAATAAATTTAAGTAATTTTTTTTTTATGTGTTAGCAATTAATTTATTTAGGGCATGTGAAAAATAAATAAAAGGTTGGCATTCATCTTTGAAAATAACGTTTAGTAATTGTTCATTGTTGGACGCAATTAAAAATATTACAAAAATGGTAGAAAAATTTCAATGTTTTACAAAATAATTTCAATAAATCACATACAAGACTGTAAAGAAATAAATTTTTATTCAGAGAAAATACAACAATTGATTGAGCTTCAATGATTAATAGTTTCTTGATAGCAATCAGGTAACTAAACAACAAAACAATTTGGAGACATCAATGATCGATAAAAAAGTCGAGAAGTTAATAAAATTGTATTTCTTTTGATTGTTCAAATTTATATGTGCTTTTATTTAAAGATTTCTTGGTCAGTAAAATTTTTTGATATTGATTTGTTCAGTAACTAGTTATTGATAACATATTATGAGTGTGTGAATAACCATGTATTTTAAGGGGAAATGATTGAGAGAAAATTTTATTTTTTAATTGGGTTAAGTTGGTTGAATATCGATGTTCAAAGAGTAAATATTATTTAAATATGTCATTTTAATGAATAAGTAAATTATTGAATGCCTAGTATTCATAGAGAGTTGTACAGTACTCAGTTATTTTACACAGTACCTAGTGATTGTTGTTCAGTTATTAATGAATTATTCACTGTGTATGGGTTATCAGTGTTCAGAGGTTGATACCAAGTAAATATAACAATGGATTTGGTTTCAATGAATTTGATTAATTATCGCCTGATAACGACAAGGTAACTAAGCAACCAAAAATTTTAAAATAGTGAAAAAGTTAATAAAGTTTCAACTTGTATTTCTTTTTGTTAACCTTTTATGTGATTTATTTCAAAATTAGTTGGTCAGTAACCCATCATTAATATTTATTGGTTCAGTAATTAGTTTTTGATATTGATTTGTTCAGTAACCAGTTATTGATAACATATTGTGAGTGTGTGAATAACTAAGTATTTTAAAGGGAAATGATTGAGAGAAAATTTTATTTTTTAAGTGGGTTGAGTTGATTCAATATCTGTGTTGAAAGAGTAAATGTTATTTAAATATGTCATTTTAATAAATAAGTAAATTATTCAATGCCTAATATGTATATAGAGAGCTGTACAGTACTCGGTTATTTGTATACAGTACCTAGTGATTGTTGTTCAGTTATTAATGAATTATTCACTGTGTATGGGTTATCAGTGTTCAGAAGTTGATACCATTTAAGTTAACTTTTTATATTTTCTGAAAGTATTATTATTATAATTATAATTAATTATTATTATTATTATTATTATTATTATTTTATTAATATTATTATTTATTATTATTATTTTATTATTTTTTTTTATTAAGGATGGGTTGCTGCAGAGTGGAGGAGATGGGTTGCTCTTGCGAATGACTACTACCTACCGTAGGCAATACTATGTAACACTGAAACTCAAAAATTTAATTTAATAAAATTCTTTGAAAAAAGTTTTTGAAAAATTTCTTTGAAAATTTGATCGTTATCAACATGTATAAAAACGTAATAGTAAAAATTATACTAAAAATTTGATTGTAAGATTACATTAAAAATTTTTTCAATTAAAAACATGTGTAAAAATTTCATTGTAAAATTATCCTAAAAATTTCATCTTTAAAAATCATGTATAAAAAATTTCATTTTAAAATTATCCTAAAAATTTCATCTTTAAAAATCATGTATAAAAAATTCCATTGTAAATTTATGTTAAAAATTTTATCATTTAAGAATATGTATAAAAATTGATCGATAAAACTATACTAAAAATTTTATTTAATAAATTTTATCATGCAATATTGTCGACTCTTTAACTTTAAAAATTCTTACCTTATGTAATTTGCCTACTATAACTGCTTTTAAAATTTTCAGCTTTAAAAATTAACCTTATGTAACTTAACTGTTGACTCTCTATTTAATTTTAAAAAAATTCTTACCTAACTTACCACACTTTACTCTAGGTACCTTAAATTACTTTAAGTACCTTAATTTACTTAAATTTATTCTAACGTACTTTAAATTACTCTGATGTACCTTAATTTACTTTATGAACCATAATTTACTTAAATGTACCCTAATGTACTTAAATTGACTTTCGACCCTTTAATTTACCTTAATGTACTCTAATGTATCTTAATTTACTTGAGGAACCTTAATTTACTCTAATATACTTAAATGTATTCTAATGTACTTTAATTTATCTAAATTTACTTTAATATACTTTAATGTATCCTAATGTACTTTAATTTATCTTAATTTACTTTAGGTATTTTAAATTATTTTTATCTAGAGCCTAAATTTGCCTATGAAAATTGTGTGAACAAATATTTCAAGTGTTTTTTTAACAAGCCTATAAAATACCCCTGTCAATTTTTTATCAGTAGGCGATTCAAGCCATTTTTATTTTATGCCTATATTTACCTATAGAAAGTATTGAGACCAAATATTGCATTAGTTTTTATTACGAATTAAAAATATCCCTGACTATATCACATCTTAGGCGATTTGAGCCAATTTTAATTTTATGCTTTTTTTTTATCAGTAGGCGATTCAAGCCAATTTATTTTAGTCTTTTTCAAAAATACCCCCTGACTATAGTGTGATTAAAAAAAAAATTTTGTGAATGAAAATACCCTCTCTGACCATTTTAGGCGATTTGAGCCAATTTTAATTTTATGCTTTTTTATCGTTAGGCAATTCAAGCCAATTTATTTTAGTCTTTTTCAAAAATACCCCTTGACTATAGTGTGATTAAAAAAAAATTTATTCAAAAAAAATATTTCAATTTTATTTGAAAAATTCGCCAAAATTTGAATTTAAAAAAATGTTTCAAAAATTTGAATTCAAAAAAAAATCGCGCCAAAAACTCGAAAAAAATTTCGAAAAAAAATACACACAAAAATTTCGAAAAAAAAATACACACAAAATTAATTAAGTTGATTACATCATTATGTAATCAAGATAATCCGAAATTTAATCTGCAATAAACCCCCCCCCCACCCTATTTTTTTTGTATTGCAGTAAGCTCCTAACTACCTACTTTTCATTAATCTGGAAAACAGGCATATCTTCAGAAGGCACACGAGAGCCAGGCACTGATTCATTCCGAAATTCCTCTTCCTGCTTCGATTTTGCATTAAGTTGTTCGAAAAAACGCTGAAAAAGAGCAGCAAATTCTCCGATTTCGATTTTCATACCGTTAATTTTAAAAATAACGTGCAACTTCTTATGTAATATTCTAAAATCAAAAGGATTATTAGGTAATAAAAAATTTACGTAAGATTTTTTTTCTTTCAAATTCCATATATCGATGTTAACAAAGCTTTGATTGTAAATACTCAATCATCTAATCTCAGTGGCGAACATTGGCTTGCAATTTATGTGAAACCAAATAAAATAAATGTATTTGATCCAATGGGTTTCTATTATCCCCCTATATTGATTAATAAACTAGAATCAATGTTAATGCCAATTGAATACAATCGAATTCGTTATCAAAAACCGATGACAAAAACATGTGGACAGCATTGTTTAGCTTGGTTAAAAACAATGAAAAATAAATGAATTTATTGAATAAAGTTTCTTTTCAAAATTGTTTTTTAATTAAAAATGTAATGAAAGATGCATTATGTAATATTCCTTTTAAAGGATTAAGTTCAGAGGATTATATGTATTTAAATGTTTTTGATGTTATGTAATTAAGTGTGTTTTAAAAAATAAATTTTAATTGGTCGATCATGTAACCACTTACAAGTTTGTTAATATATAACTGAATGCATTTTTTAAAAAATTCACTTTTATCAAATACCAAACTTTAGTAAGTTTTTTATCATATATTTAATTATTTTTATTTTTATTTTTAGAAAATGGAATCTATCAATAATATAATTCAAGAATTAAAATCATTAATAAAAATTACCAACAAAAATGTTAAAACTCAGAGTCGCAAAAGTAAAAGAGTTAAATGTAAGTACTATTAAATTTTTACTATTATAAAATGATAATTTTTGAATTAAATTTAATATTAACATTTTATTAATTTAAACACAAAAAAATTAAAAATAATATGATAAAAAACTATGACGAATAAAGTTAAATAAATTTTATTTAAATACATTTGGCTTCAATAATTTTCCAAATTGGTCGAATAGTCTGGTTTCCTTCTTTATATCCTTGAATTCTTATTTTAATCATAAAATGTATTAGAAGGATGTGAGCCCGTCAGATACAAACCCCTCTTGGCTTACGTAATTATTACGTAACATTTGACCTTTGTCCACTAGTTGCTACCTAGTACTTGACCCGTTGGTCAGTGACCTCATGATTGCATCACTTGACCACTGGTCAGTACACACTTATTATGTCACTGGTCACACTTATTATGTCACTGGTTACTACTCGGAGACTAGTTACCTAACTATTATTATGTCACGTAGTTGTGGACCAACACACCTACCTTCTAGAACCTTCCACACACCTACCTTCTTGAACCTTCCACACGCCTACCTACAGATCCGCACAGATCAACACAGATCAGCACAGATCAGCGCCCATCAGCACAGATCAGCACAGATCAGCGTAGATCAGCGTAGACTTAGCAAAATCCCTCACTAGTACTATTCAAAATTTTATTAAATATAACAAGTTTGTTTTACAAATGTTCAAATTATTTTCTAAATATTAGTGGTACCGCATTGATAGGAAATCATACTATTTAATCGAACATAATTTCATTAATCTTTTTAAATAAATAAACAAAAGTCATTTAAAATTAATATAATGTTGAACTTTTTGCTAATCACCGACTTATTTACAATTTATCCGAATCTAATTAAATGCATTGTAAAACACTAAAGGTAATAATTCTTTGATGCTCCTATTGACATTACAACTTTTACATGCTGGACCAATACATTTTCTTGTAAAATGGTCTAACCTTATCTACTATGTTCTTATTACACAAATAACAATACTCACAATTATCAAATGAATATTCTTCAAAATTCATAAACGTAGTTTTAACCAATGAAATGATGGTAACTTGTCATATCAGTGAAGTTGTTGATTAATAAGAATCCATCAGAAATTGGCAAATGTTTTTGAAAATGTTATCTTTTGGTAAAATAGATAACGAAACTAGGTGTTTTGACCAGTTTTTGAACTCCAAATATTTATCTTTTGGTAATGTATATAGCGTAGTACCCAACTGATTTTTCTTACATAATTGGTGTTTTTCAAAGGATTTTGGCTTACGAAATCCATTTAAACAATTTTCACACCATTTGCAACAAATTCGAACATTACAATCATTATTTTTATGACAATTCATCAAGGATTGTAAATTAGTTACTGCTGTATAATGATATTTTTCACTCTCCTTTATCAATAATAAATAAATTGGATCCAATCCAGTTACTTTTGTTCGGTAAATTATATTTAAATATGGATGCTTCGTTATAAGTTCTTCTCTATCCTCAAAATTTTCGTTAAATCATTACATTAATTGCTAAACCAGGATATTTCTTCACAAAAGTTGGAATATCACACAGTTTCATTTACATATCGTTAGGATCGTATATCAAGTCATTCATATACGGTAAATCTTTTCTTGGTCTATCTTTCTTGATTTTATCAGATTTCAATACAGCCAAAACATTATATATGAAACATAAATTATTGGTATTTTGTACGTTAACTATTACCTTTTTACATATTAGAGCTTTAGGTGTTGGAATATAACTATGTCCAGATAACCTAGATATATTAAAAACTTTGGTTACCTTGAAATTTACTTCTAATATTCGGTTTATTTTCAAACTACTTCTGTTCATTCAACAATCTTTTCATTTATTTTCTTTGTACCAATGTCAAGAAAAGTTGTGGTCACTGAAGCAGCGTGATTTGATATACTATCTACTTTGAGTTCCCCATCTTTTTCAAATTCTACTTAAACTTCAAATTGAACTTTTGAATGTTTCATTTCATTTAATGTAATTTTTCCAAAAGAGAAGAACTATTTCCTTAACATTATATCTTCCGATGTTCACTTTTATAATTCAATGTGAGCGTAGTAAATCATATTCAATTTCTGGTTCAACAATAATGTCGCTTAACCCTAGTCCAATTTGTAAATCATCTTTAATAAATATTTTTTCAAGTATTTCAGATTTTATGGTGGTTTTTCGTTTAAACTGTGTTTAAACAATGATTTTTTATCCGTATAAAATTGATATATTACTGAGCATTTCATGTAAAACTCTACATTTCTTTGCACATACTCAATATTTAGCGAAAATATCTACTTTAAATCGATATATTACTGATCATTTTCATTAAAAACCCTATATTTATCGATACAAACTCAATATTTAGCCATAATTTATCCCTTAAAATTGATATATTACTGATCATTTTCATTAAAACCCCTATATTTATCTGTACAAACTCAATATTTAGCCAAAATATCACACTTTAAAATTGATATATTACTGATCATTAAAACCATATATTTATCTACACATACTCAATATTTAGCCATAATTTATCCCTTAAAATTGATATATTACTGATAATTTTCATGTAAAATCTAACATTGAATGATTATTTCTACTCAATATTTACCTTTGATTAATTTCTTTTAACACTGTATAAAATGATATACAAATTATTATTACGTCATAATAAATCGATTAAATTTCTCACTCAATATTTCCCTTAGTAACTTACTACATCTAAACTCGATTATTTAAACTTGTTAAGCATACTAGAATTGATCAAAATCCCAATCCATAGTGATAAATCTAACCTTTCAATTATATCTAAAACTCTGAAATATTCATATGTTGGAATACTCTCTCTAAAATTGATGCAGTTCTCTTAAAAATTTACGTCAAATTCTCAATAAATTCTTCAATTGAACTTCGATTAGATATAAAATTCATGAAAACTATATCGAAAATCTTAAATTTAAACTAAAGTATTTAAAAGGCTCTATATTATACTAAGTGGACATATATGATAAATTAATATACTAGCTATTATTCAATACATTATTACAAGTTTTAGTCTAATTACCGTATATTTCGGCGTATAAGGCGACCGTCAGATAAGACGAGGTACAAAATTAGAGCAAGTTTTTATGATTTATCATATATCGGGTTTTAGATATGCATAAAAGTAGTATAAATACAACTACCTGTACTGTAATACTTTCTTTTATATCGGTTGTATAAGACGACCCACAATTTTCAAGGGTGATTTTTTGACTTTAAGGGTCGTCTTATACGGCGAAATATACGGTAAACACAATTTCCATATTGAAGCCAATTTAACGATAAAAAATATTTAATCGAATATCAAAAGTTGATAACTAACTCTTAAATAACCAAAGAAGTAGTATTTTCAAATTGAATACTAGTATTAAATTCGAAACTAATTAAACTAATTAACTCTCACACAACACGATGACGCAATCTCTTCCGATAGTGGAAGATCAATTTGCATCAGATCAATTGAATAATAGTTCATCAGAACTTGTTATTTTCAAGACAATTCTACAAAATCAAATAATTTTTTCCCAGCAATTATTGGATTTTATTTCTCAAAGATCAAATGGAAAAAATCAATTGCCACTTTCGGGAAGCCAATTCATCCAGATCTATCGTTGGATTTAGTATCAAAGAAATCGACTCGTGATAATCAATTGCCACCTTCAACGAATGCAATGGATCCTGAAAAATCGTTCGACGAATGTGATAAGGAAGCACTTTCAAACAAAATATTGCCACTTTCGGCGAAGCTAATGGAACTTGAAGAGCACATTTTGCGAATGAATAGTAAGTTTGATATTGTTTTGAATAAATTAAGTAATTCTGATTTTAATGATAAAAATTGTAATTTAAATATACTAAATAAAATTAATGTCGATAATAATGATGACTTAAATATCTCATCTAATTATAATCTTATTTCAGAAAATGCAGAAAATAGTCCTTTAAATCCTATTAATACACAGCTTAAAAATTTTAAAGTTACTAAAACTAAGGATGCTTTAAATATGAAAAGATTTAACTGCAATTACCTTTCACGTATTTTAAATAAAAATGAGCGTCGTAATATTATTAATAATTATCCATGCTTCATAAGTTTATTGAAAAAGAAAAATTCTAGGACCAAGTTTGATCTTATTAATTATGAACTTTCCTTGATTAATAAATCGAAACTTAATTTTAAAATAAAAGATTGTGATAGTTTATTCTATAGAAATGGAAATCCCTGTATTTCAATCAAGTTAAGTGAAATTAAAAAAACAGATGCTACTAAAAAGATAATTACAAAATCAACAAATTTTCAAAATAAAAATAAAACCATTATTTCGAACCTTATTAATACTGATAATCATTGTTCCAAGCTGATTAAAGCTCCATTAGCAATAAAGAAATTTTTATTTGTCTTTTCACATAAATTAGCCGAAACAGTTTCTATTAAAAACGAACTGCATAAAAGAGCTGTCATTAATAAAACTTTGGATAATTTAAAATTTCAAAAACAATTACCATACTTTCTTTTAAAATCTTACTTAAAATATGCTGATGGTGACTTTATTATGAAGGATCTTTTAACTTCTGAATATACTGATAATGAATCTTTTAATATTGGGTCATCTAATTTAACAAGATCGCAGCTTGATAAACTTTATTTTGATTTTCCAGAGATTAAAGAGATGTTCTTTACTGAAGGCATGCACAAAGATTCTGATAAAATAAGTAGTTTAATTAACCACTTAAAATTAAATAAAGAATTTTCAAAAGATATTTCATTTTCTGGTGGTAAATTCATTACAAATCAAAAATCAAATAAAATAGAACCCGATTTAAGCAATGCTTCTGACGTTATGTTTAATTTTGGATTATTCGACTTATTTAAGATATCTAAAGACGATATAGAACTTGAAAGGCTTATTTCATTACCTGCTTCTTCAAATAAAATTGTTGAAATAATTTTCCACCTAAATTATTTAAACTTAAAGGGTAATATAAAATATTTTAGTAACATAACATATGGTACTTATGTTTTAAATTATTTCCGTAATGTTTTACTATTACATTCTATTATTGATAGTGAAAAATGCAATTCGTTGATAATTGATACTCTTGAAATATGGGGGTCTGAATTAACTGATCAAATTCCTTCTACTTCCTATTTTAAATTTAGTTGTCAAGAAAAACTAATTAAATATAAAAAGTGGTTACTTAATGGCGAAATTGATAAGTTAAAAAATATAATTTCACCACTTACAATTAAAAGAATAAATAATTTATTTAATTTATTTAATAAAACAATTTCGGAAAAAAACTAACCGATTGAGTATGATAGACTCGCTCCTTACTTACATCAATGATTTTCGTCCTGAAAGAGACGATAATGTCACAGTTACGGCAAAAAGATTATTGTATTTTGTTATTAGAGATAAGAAAAAATTTCTACTTAAAAATAGAGACGACTTTCAGATATCAATGAAATGTCGGAAAAACTGTACTAAGGAAATGAGCTTGATTATTTTTGATCTCATTGAATCTCTTGAAAATTTGATAACTTATGAAGAACATGTTAACTCTGTCGAACTCACCGATGAAATTGATAACTTTAATAAAGGAAGTAGTTCTAACGTAACAAATAACGAAAAAAAAGTAGTTTTACCTGTTGATATTGACGAGGAAGCTGTATCTTCTTTGGAATTAAAAATTACAGAAAACAAAAAAATGATGACTAGACAAAATCTAAAAGTGTCAAAGGCAATGTCCAAGTGAAGGTACATGCCAGCATCAGTCTTAGAATCTGCCACAATCTCTGAAGAGACTGATGCAGAATGCACTAAATTAAAAAATACTAAACTTCGTGATCCAAAAGTGTGGTTTACCGACGATGACATTGACCAATACCTTGAACGGCATATCAGTAATCCTATATTTGCACATTTACCGTGCTTTATTATTAGTATTCTATCTTCAGACATTAAAGAAAATATTATCTCAATTCCAGATGCAGTATTTAAAGCTGAGGTTATTCTTTGTCCGCTAAATATAAACAATGCCCATTGGATTTTATTTGTGTACAGCAAATCGTTGCTTGAGTCATATTTTATTGACCCAATATTTGCAAATAGAAATCTGTTTAAAAATAAACAAGCTACTCTTAAGATTAACATTGCTTTAAATAAGATTATCAAACTTCAAGTGGCTTCATCTTGTCACCCTTTCCAAAATCTAATATATCATGAGAACAGTTTTGATTGCGGTCCTTTTATTTGTGCTTATGCAATTCTTATAAGTCAAGGTTTGGACACTTTTCCTAACAATTTTATAGATGGGATAAGACGAGAGGTGCATGATTTTCAAATTTTTGGCTCAAAAAAGTATCCCAAGTTATCGGTGGGGGCCTTCCTAAAAATAATTTGATGGGAATCAATTTTAAAAAAGCAATTGCCCTTACTCTTGAAAAACAAAAACGAAACATCAATAACAGTATTAATATTAAACCAAAATTTCAAAAGTCATGTGTGTCATTCCTCTTAAGTAAATGGTTTAAAAACTATACTAATATACTTGTTCTTTCCCCGGATCTAACTATCAATTTAATAGCCCAAAATAATAATTATATCATTGAGAACGTCAACTTTCGGCAGTTCAAAGACGTTCAACATGTCATTAGCATAATTCCCAATGAAAATTATTGGTGTTTACTTCTCTATTCGACCCGTCGTATGACTTGTAATATTTTCGATTTTCGAAAGACTGATATTTCTGATAGACTAACCGAAATAGGAGGAAACTTTACGGATTATTTAAATAGTTTTTTCTTGAGTATGAAAATAAAATTTCAAATAAATCATGGTATTCTCCACCGCTGCTTCATTTCAGATGATCCAACTTTTCATGCCACTGTTTTCATTGTGTTTTTGGAAAAATTGATTTTAGATCGGGATTTTCAACATGATAAAATATATAAGCTACTTGATGATATCAACACTAAAGAGTGTGTTGAAATTTCATTAAATTTAAATCTAATAAATGGAAAGATTACCGACAGCATTTTAATAAAATATTTTAATAATTTAAGTTTATCAACAGACTTCGTTCTTTTGGGTTTCACAATGTGTACTGCTATTCTTGACGATTGTACTCATTATTTGAATGAACATTTGAATTATAAGTGCCTCCAAAACGCGAAAGTTGTATTTGCCATTTTTGCTCCACCAAAGTCTCGGGAAACACTAATGGTAATTGATTATAACACTGACGAGCATTACTTTCTGGATCCAACAACACTTGATGTCAGCCTAAACTATACATTTATTTGTAAAGTATTAGTTACTAAAATAAATGAAATAAGAAACTCACTTGGTTGTGCCATTAGAGCAGGCAAATGCCCCTTTAATGTTCGTGGTTCAGGTTTGCTCAGTAAAATTCTAATATGTGCTTTCATCAACAACTATGCGCATGATATGTCCCTTGAAAACATTAATTTGAGAGAAATAGCAAGAATTATCAACTCTGTTCTTCCAATTGTTTCTGAGATCAATAACAAAGATAAAAAGAAAACTTTAACAAAAGCAAAAGAAACAATTAAATTTGACTTACAACAGCGTAAAAATAAAGTATTTGAATTAATTATTAGTTTTAAAAATGCTGATGTTAACCAAATAGTTGAAAGTATTATTCGACAAATTCCTCACTTAAATAATTTCACTGAAATTAAATCCCACGAACCATACCTAGGAAGTAAACAAAACTCAAATATAATAAGTAAATATAAAAGTAGATCAGAATTTTTAATTAATATGAAATTAACTTTTTATAAAATTATTAATGACTTACCAGTCACTGTCAGGCCTGAAATTCAGGATATTCTGAGCCAATTTAGCCACGAGGACCCAGTATCGAATTCATGGAATAAAATTCTTAAAGATTGTCGAAGCACGACAAATGTTTTCAATCTTGTAGATATTTTACCGTTTGAAGTTATTTACGAATTAAAGAGAGCTGATAACACTTCACCGGGTATTGATGGTATTCAATACAAAGATCTTGCTCTTCTTGACCCTGAAGGTATTTTGTTAAGTTTCCTGTTTAATAAAATCATCAGTAGTAAAATCATTCCGACTAGCTGGAAAACTTTCAAGACTATACTAATTCCAAAACCTGATAAGACAGATAATTATGATAAAGTTTCATCTTGGCGACCAATAGCTCTGCTGTCTGTTATTTATAAAGTCTTTGCGTCTATTTTAACTACATGCCTAATATCATGGGTAATTTGTAACGATATTTTGCATATTGGGCAAAAGGGTGGCTCTGTCCATGAAGGTTGTGTCGAGCACAATTCAATACTTTCTTCTGCACTTGAGCATTCAAAATATAGCAAGAATTCCCCATTAGCTATTGCTTGGTTAGATATTAAGGACGCATTTGGAAGTGTTCCTCATGACTACTTGTATAGTGTTCTGAAAACTATTGGCGTTAGCGAAGAATTTATTACTATTGTCAAATTACTTTACACCGACACTTAATCTTTCTACAGCTGTGGCCCAATTGTAACACCTAATCTTTCAATCAAAAAAGGAGTTAAACAAGGATGTCCTCTTTCAATGATTCTTTTCTCGATTGCCATTAATCCTGTTCTTGAAGCAATAAGTAGATCATGTATTGAACCATTTATGATTGGTGATTTGCCCGTTCAAGTTCTAGCTTATGCAGATGACATTGCACTTGTTGCAAACAATGTCGAGAACCTTCAAAAAATTGTTGATGTTGCTGTTGAAGCTGCTACAGAAATAGGATTTGAATACCGACCGGAGAAGTGTGGCTACATGCAGCTTCCCAGAGTTAACATCAATGGTGAGATCTTGATAAATGAAAAGGAGATCAAAAAATTGTTGTCAAAAGAATTTTATCAATATCTTGGTGTTCCAGTAGGTGAGGACAATGATCAAAGTCCCTATCTAATAAATGGAAAGATTACCGACAGCATTTTAATAAAATATTTTAATAATTTAAGTTTATCAACAGACTTCGTTCTTTTGGGTTTCACAATGTGTACTGCTATTCTTGACGATTGTACTCATTATTTGAATGAACATTTGAATTATAAGTGCCTCCAAAACGCGAAAGTTGTATTTGCCATTTTTGCTCCACCAAAGTCTCGGGAAACACTAATGGTAATTGATTATAACACTGACGAGCATTACTTTCTGGATCCAACAACACTTGATGTCAGCCTAAACTATACATTTATTTGTAAAGTATTAGTTACTAAAATAAATGAAATAAGAAACTCACGTGGTTGTGCCATTAGAGCAGGCAAATGTCCACATGATGTTCGTGGTTCAGGTTTGCTCAGTAAAATTCTAATATGTGCTTTCATCAACAACTATGCGCATGATATGTCCCTTGAAAACATTAATTTGAGAGAAATAGCAAGAATTATCAACTCTGTTCTTCCAATTGTTTCTGAGATCAATAACAAAGATAAAGAGAAAACTTTAACAAAAGCAAAAGAAACAATTAAATTTGACTTACAACAGCGTAAAAATAAAGTATTTGAATTAATTATTAGTTTTAAAAATGCTGATGTTAACCAAATAGTTGAAAGCATTATTCGACAAATTCCTCACTTAAATAATTTCACTGAAATTAAATCCCACGAACCATACCTAGGAAGTAAACAAAACTCAAATATAATAAGTAAATATAAAAGTAGATCAGAATTTTTAATTAATATGAAATTAACTTTTTATAAAATTATTAATGACTTACCAGTCACTGTCAGGCCTGAAATTCAGGATATTCTGAGCCAATTTAGCCACGAGGACCCAGTATCGAATTCATGGAATAAAATTCTTAAAGATTGTCGAAGCACGACAAATGTTTTCAATCTTGTAGATATTTTACCGTTTGAAGTTATTTACGAATTAAAGAGAGCTGATAACACTTCACCGGGTATTGATGGTATTCAATACAAAGATCTTGCTCTTCTTGACCCTGAAGGTATTTTGTTAAGTTTCCTGTTTAATAAAATCATCAGTAGTAAAATCATTCCGACTAGCTGGAAAACTTTCAAGACTATACTAATTCCAAAACCTGATAAGACAGATAATTATGATAAAGTTTCATCTTGGCGACCAATAGCTCTGCTGTCTGTTATTTATAAAGTCTTTGCGTCTATTTTAACTACATGCCTAATATCATGGGTAATTTGTAACGATATTTTGCATATTGGGCAAAAGGGTGGCTCTGTCCATGAAGGTTGTGTCGAGCACAATTCAATACTTTCTTCTGCACTTGAGCATTCAAAATATAGCAAGAATTCCCCATTAGCTATTGCTTGGTTAGATATTAAGGACGCATTTGGAAGTGTTCCTCATGACTACTTGTATAGTGTTCTGAAAACTATTGGCGTTAGCGAAGAATTTATTACTATTGTCAAATTACTTTACACCGACACTTAATCTTTCTACAGCTGTGGCCCAATTGTAACACCTTATCTTTCAATCAAAAAAGGAGTTAAACAAGGATGTCCTCTTTCAATGATTCTTTTCTCGATTGCCATTAATCCTGTTCTTGAAGCAATAAGTAGATCATGTATTGAACCATTTATGATTGGTGATTTGCCCGTTCAAGTTCTAGCTTATGCAGATGACATTGCACTTGTTGCAAACAATGTCGAGAACCTTCAAAAAATTGTTGATGTTGCTGTTGAAGCTGCTACAGAAATAGGATTTGAATACCGACCGGAGAAGTGTGGCTACATGCAGCTTCCCAGAGTTAACATCAATGGTGAGATCTTGATAAATGAAAAGGAGATCAAAAAATTGTTGTCAAAAGAATTTTATCAATATCTTGGTGTTCCAGTAGGTGAGGACAATGATCAAAGTCCCTATGCAATTCTTGATAAAGTTGTTAGTGACACAAAAAAAATTGCAGATTCCGGTTTATTTTGTTGGCAAAAACTCAAGGCCTACAAGATTTTTATTCAATCTCGACTAACATTTGCATTCCGACACGTGAAATTAAAACTATGGCTTTATCAGCTTCTCAAGGAAATACTAATCCCTGTGGCAATAACTCAAGTAAATTGCGTGGCCATCTGAGAAGAATTTTGAACTTGCCGCATAATTCTGAGACAGTTTATTTATACAACTCAACTGAAAATGGTGGAGCTTCGTGTGTCGATTTGCTTGATGAATATCATACTCAAACAATTGTGCACTTTTTCCGACTCTTTACTTCCAATTGCGATTACTCGAGAAAAGTTAATATTGACTCTCTAAAGTTTGTAACGGGTCCTCGTCTTGGAATCAAAGAGCCTACATTACAACAAAGTTTTGATTGGATTAATGGTGCTGAAACTAAATTGAATCATGGTGGAAGGAAAACGAGATTTCAACGTGCACGTACTTCAATAATTTACTTTAAAAGAGAACACTCAATTTCCGTATCTTTTCATATTGTTAAAGAGCAAGTTTTTTTATATCTGATAACAAAGAGTTATGGAACTTTCATACTTACGACTAAGTTTCGAAAAGCAATTTCTAAGATATTTCACTCTGCATTGTACGACTCATATATGCAAAAGTGGCAACTGAGTAATAAAAGCGACATGATTGCAGCGGCTATAAAATTATCTCCTCAAATAAATAAAGCAATTTTTAAAAGTAAACTTGGCGAATTTGCATGGAACTTTATACATCGAGCGCGAAATAATACACTTAACATCAATGCAAAGCCTAATAGAAAAGGGGATTCTAGACTTTGTAGACGTTGTGAGAAAGAGGATGAAACTATGTCTCATGCTTTACAGTCATGTAAGATTCACCAAATACTCACATTAGAGAGACACAATGACTGTATAAAGATAATAACGAATAATCTAAAAAATCCTAATTTTATTGTCGTGGTTGATCATTCTTGTTCTCTTGTCCTGAATTCTAAACAACGCGTCGATCTTATAATAACTGATACTGAAAGAAAAAGAATATTCATGATTGATATTAACTGTCCAATGGATTCTGTTTCACATTTTGAGTTGACTGATAAGGCAAATATTGAGAAATATAGCTTGCTTCAGAGTGAATTACAGGTAGCCAAACCTGATTATCAGGTAGAGCTTTACACTTGTATTATTGGTGCATTAGGGTCGATTCCTCCATCAACTTATGATCTGATTTGTAAACTTGGCTTTGAACCACTTTAAACAGAAGGTCTGCTAAAAGAATGTGCAATGAGCAATATCCTGCACTCAGCTGAAATATGGTATTACCATGTGCACGGCATTCTACCAGACTTCTGCAATTAATTTAAAATTATGGATATTTAAACTAACTTAAACTTTTTTATTGAGATCAGAATTATTTATTTTGTTTGAAATGATTCAGACTACATTCGTAATTTATCTTTAAATTCAATATTATTAACCTGACTTTTGCCTTTGTAAAAGTCGTAATTGAATTTAGAAAACTTAGAAAATCAAATCGTAGTATTTATTACTGCATAATTTATATTTGCAATGCCGGATGACGACGCCGATGAATCCTCATATCAGATCAAGCAAAAGAAAATTCAGAAGACGCCGATTGCAGAAGAGACTGATTGATCAAATACTTGATAACTTACATTTGAATTCATCCTTCTCTACTACGATTGCAGTATGAATTGCATGCTTCATGTTGAGCATATTCTTTTCACTGTGAAACAAACTTCTTATATTTAATAAAATTTTGAATAGTACTAGTGAGTGATTTTGCTAAGCCTACGACTTAGTCGTAGACGTAGTTGTAGGCGTGTTGGGCGCTGATGGGTACGGATTGGTACGGATTGGTTCGGATGGGTATGGATGGGTATGGATGGGTATGGATCTGTGCGGATCTGTGCGGATCTGTGCGGATCGTTGGTTGGTGTGTGAAATGTTTAAGAACCAAAGGTTCTAGAAGGTAGGTGTGTGGAAGGTTCTAGAATGTAGGTATGTGGAAGGTTCTAGAAGGTAGGTGTGTGGAAGGTTCTAGAAGGTAGGTGTGTAGGTCCACAACTACTTGACATAATAATAGTATGGAGGGGTATAGATGGGTATGGATGGGTATGGATGGGTATGGATGGGTATGGATGTGTATGGATGGGTATGGATCTGTGCGGATCTGTGCGGATCGTTGGTTGGTGTGTGAAATGTTTAAGAACCAAAGGTTCTAGAAGGTAGGTGTGTGGAAGGTTCTAGAAGGTAGGTGTGTGAAAGGTTCTAGAATGTAGGTATGTGGAAGGTTCTAGAAGGTAGGTGTGTGGAAGGTTCTAAAAGGTAGGCGTATGGAAGTTTCTAGAAGGTAGGTGCGTGGAAGGTTCTAGAAGGTAGGTGTGTTGGTCCACAACTACGTGACATAATAATAGTTAGGTAACTAGTCTCCGAGAAGTGACCAGTGATATAATAAGTGGCCAGTGACATAATAAGTGTGACCAGTGACATAATAAGTGTGTACTGACCAGTGCTCAAGTGATGTAATCATGAGGTCACTGAGCAAAGGTCAATAACTAGGTAGCAACTAGTGGACAAAGGTCAACCTCCAGGTAGCAACAGCGCGTGCAGAGGTCAAATGTTACGTAATAATTACGTAAGCCAAGGTGGGGTTTGTATCTGACGGGCTCACATCCTAATACTAAATGTTCATTTTCTTTTTTATTTTCATAATTACATTCTTTTTCACAATTCATAAAAGTGAATATCTTTGTTGATGGCTCGTAATAACTCTGTTATATTTTTTCGATCAATTTCACCAATTTCACCAGCTTTCATATTATATAGGCTTTGTTTCAATGTTGTTGGTTCCTATTAAAATTTATTAATAATATTACTTTTAATAAAAATACTTACTCTAAATGAATAGATGATTGGAAATTTTAAATATTCCATTGAATATTGTAAATATATTACTGGTGAATTTCTGCTTAAACTGATAGCATTTATGGAATTTTCCTCAAGAATTAACTCGATAGCTTCTTTTCTAACCGAGGTTTCTATAAAAACAATTAATGAATAATTACATAATATAAAAACCATTTACTTTTATTCATTTTATGATTTTAAACTATTTTAAACTACTTATATAAGATTTTCAAAATAAAATTAACCAATCAAATTCATTTATTCATTGTGTGTAAAATTAATTTAATGTTTATATTTAGTGATTTATTTTAACGATTTTTAATGATTTATTTTAATGATTTTATACTTATATATTTAAATTTTTCTTTTATTATAACAGGTAACCTTTACCCAAATTTTCGCAATTCTCCACAACATGATGGAAATTGTGATACGATTATGGAGAATTATTATTCTCATACCTATAATCACATCACCTATTTTATTTGCCCCACGTGTAAAACCACCCATAAAATGAATTATACCGACTTTTATTTAAACCACAAGGAACATTTAACACAGTTTAACTGTAAGCGAAAATATATTTTTAAATTACCATTGAATGATAATAATAATAATAATATTAATAATAATAATAATAATAATAATAATAATAATAATAATAATAATAATAATAATAATAATATTACAAAAATTAAAAGAAAACCAAATAGTAATAATAATCCACGCTCTTCGAAAGTTCTTAAAGTTATAGAAACTATCATACTTTCAGACTCTGACGAATCAAAGATGGATGATGATGTAATAATCATTTCTGATTCAGATGATGTTTTTCCTGTTGATATTCCTTCTGTTAATCAATATGGTGGCTCGATAGCACCTATTGTTAATTTTGATTTAAATCAATAACATGCCATTGTTAGAATGGATGTTTCGAATTTAAATTTAAAGTTAATTACAGTACCCTCACAGTTAATTAATAAATTAAATAATGTTATCAATCAAATGGGATCTGTTAAGATTCAATTTTGTATTGATGTAGAGTTTGAAAAAGACGGAGAATTTCAATCTTTCATCATTTCAAACTCTGCCAGAATAATGAGTGATTCATTTTTAGATGAAGGTGCTACTCTTCTTGATGAAAAAATAACATTAATTAATGATAAAGGTAGTAACTGGTTATAACTAAAATAAAAGAAATTCATTTTGTTCTTACCAAGTTTTCACAAATAGATCGGTTGAGTGGTCATGGATTTATTCCAACACCATTATCATTATTAAATAAACATTGTACTGTAAATGTTGCTAATTCCGATAATTTATGCTTCATTTACAGTATTTTAGCTATTTTAAATCATGAAAATATAGGTAACCATCATAGAAATGAAACCTTTAGCTACAACACATCTGAGCCTGACTTTTCACCTTCGGATTTACCTATGAAACTTTGTGACATTCCAAAATTTGAAGCTAAAAATCCAAATCTTTCAATTAATGTTCTTACGTATGATGAAAATAATTTAATTAATGATTTTTCTAACCCTGAAGTTTTCAAACACCCTTATGTCGAAATAATTCATCGTTCTAAAGTTGTTGGGAGACAACCCATTAATTTAATTTTATTAGAAAGCCTTGATTCCTATCATTATATCGCTGTTACTAAATTAGATAGGCTTTTAAATTATAGGAATCATTCTTTTATTGATACTAGAGTTCAAAGTATATGGTGCCATCGATGTCTAAATGGTTTTTGCAATATAATTTCATTAAATAAACATAAAGGGTTGTGTGATAAAAATCAATTAGGCACAACTCTTTATACTTTACCTTTAAATAAAAATTTGGAATTTAAGAATTGGGCTAAAACTGTTACTCCTCCTTTCGTCCTTTACGCTGATTTGAGACTATCTTACCTTCAGATGACATACATTTTCAAAAACATATGCCGATTTCAGCCGGTTTACTTTTAATTAACAATTTTACAGGTGAAAAATCATACAAGAGTTTCCTAGGTGATGATTGTGTAGTTAATTTTCTACAAGAAATAAATAATATTTCAATTAATACTGTTTTACCCTTTTATCAAAATAATTATAAAAAGAAAATAATATTAACTGACTCAGACTTTCTTTCGTTTTCTTCGGCAACTTGTTGTTATTTGTGTAATAAGATTTTATCAGTACCGGTTAAGGACCATGATCACTTTACTGGAAAATATTTGGGAGCAGCTTGTTCAAAATGTAATATTTCTGGACAAATAAGGTTTGAATTTCCAGTTGTTTTCATAATTTGAGAGGGTATGATCTTCACCATATCCTCAAGTATGGTATGAGTGATTTTAAAACGTGGGAAATAAGTTGTATTCATGTAACAAGTGAAAAGTTTCTTTCTTTGTCAGCAAGAATCAGTGGATTAACTGTAAAATTCATTGATTCTTGTCAATTTATTAATAGTTCATTAAGTAATACAGTTAAAACATTGACAACTCTTCCTTTAACTCGTTCGGAATTTGTAGGTAGCATTATCGATACTAAAGGCATTTTCCCTTATAACTTTGCAATTTCTCAAGAAGTGTTAAAAACTACATATGAACTTCCACCGATTTTGGAAGATGTAACTGAAGCCGAATATAGTAAGGCTCAATCTATTTGGGAAGAAACCAATTGTAACTCTTTACTAGATTATATGATGGTTTACCTCAAACTTGATGTTTTTCTTTTGGCTGACTTTTTTCAGCAATTTTGTTCAAAGTCCTTGACTCATAACCGATTGGAACCACTTAACTTTTATGGAATTCCCGGTATGTCTTGGGCATCGGCTCTTATGACTCTTGACGAACCAATTGAACTTCTCACTGATATGGAGATGTATAATTTTTTCGAAGGGGGAATCCGTGGTGGATTAACCTTTGTTAATAAACATCACGTAGTATCTGATGACAACACCGAACTGCTTTGCATTGACATCAATAATCTCTATGGTTGGGCTTTAAGTCAACGATTACCATATGGAAATTTTGAATGGGTCACTGATACTAATCAATTAAATAATTTAATTAGTTTTTTGAATAAGGATCTTGAATCACTGTCATTTGCTGTCACATTTGAAGTAGATTTAGAAATCCCAACAGTTCTTCATGATAAACTTAATGATTTTCCAGTAGCTGCTGAAAAGATGTGCGCTCCGGGTTCTAAGGTTGAGAAGTTAATGCTAACGCATTATCCAAAGAAGAATTATGTTCTTCATTGGAGACTTTTCCAGCTTTTTGTTTCTTTACAAATTAAAATTACACATGTACATAGAGCCATTAAATATAATCAAAAATCAATATTTAAAAAGTATATAGACACTAACACACAACTTAGAGCGCAATCAACCAATGACTTAGATAAAAACTATTATAAACTTTTAAATAATAGCCTCTACGGAAAAACCATTGAAAATCTTAAAAAACGAATTAATTAATTATTGCTCAAAACCAACTTTTCGAAAATCATTTAAAATCGACAATGATTTGGTCTCTGTGTTATTTAATAAGGAATCGGTGTGTTTAGATCGACCGAGTTACATTGGACAAACTGTACTCGATTTATCTAAACTTAGGATGTATCAATTACAATATATAGAGTTAGAAAAATATCGAAACGAATTCACTTGTGAAATTAATATAGTTGCTGGGGACACCGATTCCTTTTTTCTAGAAATTAAGAATTGTAAGTTAGACATTCTTTTATCTGCTATGGTTCGTGATAATCTCCTCGATACTTCTAATTATGACCCAAAACATCCCTTGTATAGTAGGAATCTTGATTCTGTCATTGGAAAGTTCAAAGACGAGAATAAAGGACTTAAATACAAGGAGTGGGTGTTTCTTCGTCCAAAATGTTATAGCCTCTTGTCTGAAGTTGAAAGTATCAAAGCTAAGGGTATAACATTGAAGGGTACTGACTTATAACAAAAACTTAATTTTTTCTGTACCACAAACTCGTATTACTAGTAAAAAACATCAATTATTTACAATTAAAAACAGTAAAACTGCATTAACAAATAAGGATGATAAAAGGGTTTGGGTGGGGAAAAATATAAGTGTGGCATATGGTCATTATAGAGGAGGTGATGTGGTTTTAGGTAACAGTCCAGAAGAATTTTCCGAGTTTAATGAAGAATATGACGATTATGAAGAATTTTGAATGAATAAATTATTTGAAAATATTCTTTGTTTTTGTATATTTTTGTTGATGTTTATAATTTTTATGTTTTTAAGTTAGTATAATTTTTTATTAAGTATTAAAAAATGTCAAAAGGTAAATCCATATATTGTTGGCCGAAATGAGTAAAACATATTACTCTGATATTTTTGATTTGAAATAAAAATTAATCTTTTTTATTCTTGTCAATAAAAATATTTGTAGGGATTAAAAGTTATTTTTTACAATGAAAAATTATTATTAGACTTGCAATTTTAAAAAAAATGTTAATAATAATAAAATAATAATAATATAAAATAAATAATTAATTAAATAATAATATTAAATAAATAATTAAATGAAAAATAAAAAATAATTATTTAATTCACTCCATTAAAACAAATAATTTTAAAAAAAATTAAACCCCCCCTAAAAAAATTTTAAGGGGGGGGTCTCGGGATTTTTTTTTCAAGCCAAATATCCACGGGGCATAGTCCTCATATCCCTCTACTAAATATCCATGGAAACATGAATGAAAACGAAATAAATAGTATATTTTATTATTATTATTATTAAACTTAAATTTAATTTTATAGAATTGATGAACAACTGAAACAATATGAATGGAATTAATATGATCAGAAATAACATGAATGGTATATTTTTATTATAATGAAATTAAAATTTATGTTTATGTTATAGAATTTATAAACAATGGAACTATGGCTGTAATAATTTGATTAAATGGAAACGGAAGTGATTTTAATGCCACTAAATTTCAAAAAAGAATAAATAAATATTTTAAAATTTTTTATAATGTATTCCATTTTTAAAATTGAATAATGTATTAATGTTTTTTAAACTTATTTTGTTAATGTTTTTATTTAATTACCAATAAACTTTGATAAACTTTAACCTATATCATAATTGGTCAAAATTATTATTATTATTATTATTATTATTATTGATAATTTTTTAAAATCTTTTTTGTGTCGGTAGCGGAATAATTTATATAAATAAAATTAAAACAAATAACAAGGTTATCCATTTTCCTTAATGTTTATTCATAAAATATGAAATATTTCGGCCGGCATACAGCCCTGATGACTCATAACAAAAATTTAACTACACTTTCGCTTTCTCCTCTTCTCTGATTGATATTTTTTTCACTCAAATATATCCAACAAATATATTTATTTAAACAAATTTCCAAAATTTTAAAATTCTATTTATCAATATTATAAATTCAATAGATCCAAATAAAAATTCTTAATTTTATAAAAATCAGAAATTATTTATTCAGATTTAAAAAAAATATTTTAAATATTTAAAAATCGAATTTGCACTTCAGAAAAATGCAAATAAATATATAAAAAATTTTACTATTCTTTTATTAAATTTTGGATTTACGACATTTAACTTTGGCAGAGGTTTGTTTTGATAAACTTTAAAAACTTTTTTTTGTCGGTAGCCGAATTATTTATTTTAATTATTATCACTGATTCTGTTAAACTGCGTTTCAAATCGGCTCAGATCTGCTTCGATTTCCTTTACTACTTTTTCGCGTCCCAACTCTACGGTGTGCTGTTTCAACTGATTAAATTCTCCCACCACATCTTTATATTCGTCTTCATAAGTTTCTATTCTTTTTTGTTCTTCGAAGATATAAATTCCAACTATCATAGCTCTGTTTTTTAGTCGAGCTAATGAGATCCTTATTCCTCTTCTTCTTCTGTAACTATTCTCAAATTCTGAAATGGTTTCATGAGCTCCTCCTGATAGCCTTTAAAAGAAAATGTATGGTCAACCATTTCTGAATGTTATAATGTAATAACGTATTTATATTTATTAACTGCTTTCCCTCAAATATGTGGAATTTTATATATTATTTTTGCTTTAACCTGATCTATCGCTTCACTAGATTCAAATCAATAGTAATTTTTTTCCGTTAAGGTTCTTACAAATATTTGGTACGTTCTTTCTCCCATTTAACTCAAGGGATAAAACATTTATTTTATTCATTCTTATTAAAGAAACCCACAAGGGAAAATGTTACGCCTTTTATACTATTTATTAAATTAAAAATTTCAAATTATTCAATAAATACGATAAATAGCCAGAAAAACGCTCTGCTATCATGATTTTCTCTCTGGTAGAATAACTAGAGCCGTGATTTATTATTTGACTGATAATTGTCACCGAATTGTTCCACCAAAACTACACAGCTCAAATGTTATTTGTGGTGTTTGTAATTTCGTTAAATCGTGTTTTGATTAAGGTTTTCACTGTTAGAATTTTAGCCAGTGTTGACCTCGTAATTGAACAAATTTCCAGGGGATGAAATTAGGTCAACCAAAACAATCCCACACTTTAGAAAACGCAAAAATTATTATACAAAATTTTCGTGAGCACCAAATCTGGTAGTCACATAGACCTTCCTTATCTGGTTACGATATATTTTTCACTTCATTTCCTCTATTTTCATTGTCGAAATCCTTACTTATAAAATAATAAATTGTTTTTAAATATCATATTTTAATGAAATATTTATGCTTTCAATATGAATCCATTTAATATGAAAAATTATGACTAATTGTTGCAAATTTCCTTTTCATTATATTTAATTGATTCTATTGTTAATTTTCAGGTTTATTGAAATTTGTTTTAAACATTCAAGTGTTGCTATTTTCAACAAGTTATTAATTAAATATATTCAATTTATATTTTCAGGTTGCAAAATTCCCGATTACAAATCAGATAGTCCGAATTATTTTGTAATTTTTTATCGGAGAGTAAAAACATGCAAAAACCAGGCAAACAATTATTGTATATTTTTTGTCAACTTTTATATTCAAATTAAATATTTAAAAATTAAACCGCTGGATCACGGGAAAATAACTTAATTTTCATTATTTTTTTGAATATAGATAAATGTTTGATAAAGCTAATGAAGAAAATTGTCGTTCAAATAATGATTAAAAAAATAATATTAAAATTAAGATAATTTTTAATTAATAAAAATTTTCAAACCATTTAGTGTTTAATAACTTTCGAATTGATAAAATTGAAAATATATGAAAAGCATGTCTATAATATCCTTTGCAATCGGAAGGATTTATTAGGGTACCTCTTTTTATGGATTGACACAATCAAAGATGTCTCGTCGAGGGGATTACCTAACAATACCTTACTTTTCAACGATAGCGAATTTTTATTTTGAAAATCACTGTCACTCATTTGGAGCAATTCTGCTAAGAATTGTAAGTTGCCTTAAAATAATGTTTGCAGATTTTTTATTTACAAAAATAAAAAATTTATTCTTTTTAAAAGAAAAATTTAGTTTAATTACAAAATAAATAATAATGTAATATAGATAATTGAAAATAAAATGAAATACAAATATAACAGAAAGTGAATAATGAACATAAAAAGAATAAAATTAATACAGTTTTTTGATAATATAAATTAAAACAAATAATAATATCAATAATTAAAATTTATATATACCAAAAAACATAAATTAATAAATTTAAAATTTTTTGGATAATACTTTGCTTAAAACATAAGAGAAAAGCTATTTTAAAATTGTTGCATGGCTATAATTGAAAAAGAATAAAAAAATTAAAATTAAAGTTTATTAATTATCGTAAATTTAAAAGATCAAATAATTTAATATCGTCCAAAGTTATTCTTTAGCCAATACTCAAGTGAATAAATATGCTTATGAAATAACATTTTTCTGGTTTCATCTATGTTGATAGCGGTTTCAATTTCAAAGTTGTCGCCTGTTGACCTTTTCATTCGAATGGCCATTAACTAAAGGTTTTAAACAAAAATTAATAAAATTTTTAATTTAAAATTAATTTGTTTTTGAATTTTAACCTAAGTATTTAAGAGATAAAAACAATTTTAAAACTTAAAATAAAACTAATTTACTAACAACACTTAATAGGTCAAGGGAACGGTAATTTTCAACATTGTAATAAACAATAAAGCAAAATGCAGTTAGACAATATATACTATAAGTGTTATTCCAGTATGTATATCACTCGGATATATAATAAAAATGATATAATGTATCATTTAGAAAATTTCTCTATCTAGAAAGACGATACTTTTTATTTATGATGATTTAACACTCGTTTAAAAAGAATAAATCATAAAGCTACAAGAATAAAGAATAAAGCTATTTCATTTCATAAATTACAATAATTGCAGTATTTTTAAATATGTTATACTTTATATATTTATAATCAAAGAAAAAAGGCAAAATTTTAATAATTTATAAACGCCAACTATATATTTTGTATAACATCTCGTTAAATATTTCGGCCGTTTATAAGTGTTATACAGGCTAGAAATCGCATTAACAATAATTTGATTTTAATGTTATTTCTAGCCTGAAGAAGGCTGATAAGCAGTCCTAAATACATAGCTAGATGTTATACAATTTATATATCTGAAATTTAAAATACACTGCAAATATCAGAAAAATTAAAAATTACTACAGATTAATTTTACTGAAACACATTATTTAAAATTAAATTGCTTTAATATCTTGCAAAGGTTTCTTTCAGTTTTAACATTTGCTTATTTCGTCTTGTTAAATATTTATTTTATGCATAATTCATTTCTAGAGAGAGGTTGGACCTAGGGGGCGACAAAATGTACGCCAGTGAGTTGAAGCAATTATCAATTATCTCCTTCAAATTAGCATATCATATCTTGGATATAAATTGCAAAGAATTTAAAGATTTTAAAAATTTATTTAATTTTATTATTTTAAATTTCAATCTGTTGTTAATCATTTGTATCAGACATTTAATTTTAACAAAAACTACAATAAAATATTTACTTGATTCAAAGCAGGGCAGTCGTTGGGCAAATCAAATGCACTTATTGCAGATATTGTTGCAGCAAATTCAAATGGACTAAAATTTATAAAAATATAACAAACCTTTAATAAATTATTTACTTTTTTGTAATATTGACTTTTTCGGAACAAATACGATTCACAAATGTCGATCTTGCACGAACATTCTTAGCCAGACTTCCTAACAAAGTGCTGTATAGATTTTTATACTTGGTGCTATTTGTTAACATCATATTCCAATATCTAAATTGAATTTTCATTTAAAATTATTTAGTTTGATTGGATAATAACTTTAAATGTTGATATTAAATGTTTACATATTGCAGATGGTAACATCCAATAAATCCAGCTATAATAGAGAAATACATTAAATCAAGCAAACAATCGATTAAGGAGTTTTAGAAAATCAGTAAAGTACAATTATGTTGACTTTGTTGCAAAATTTGAATTTGGTATTATTATAAGATGCAAAAGTTTCAAAAGATTGTGAGTTAATATTACGTTTTACCCATTTTCAATAATTTTGTATATTTAAAAATCAACATCTTTCTAAAAGACTGTAACTTCACTGTAAAATAGTGAAAATTGATTTTTGTAAAATTATATTCTTATCATTCTTTCCAACTTAATATCATTTTCTTTAGGCTTTTGTTGATCTCTTTGAAAGAGATATTTAAAAAATTCGCTAAAAATCGTTTTGAAAAACCGCATAACTTTAAAAATCGCATAAAAAAAGAATTGAGTGTATTAATAATAATAATAATAATAATAATAATAATAATAATAATAATAATAATAATATAAATAATTGAACTGAATATGCTAAAACTTTAAATATAACTCAAATGCTTAATTTAAAGGCTTACGTTTCAATGATTTCCGGGTCTTCAGTACAAGAAAGACTTTTAACAATTACTAATTTCTGATCGAAGGATGCTTTGGGGTTATGTAAAAATTTTAAAACATTGAACCAATTTGATTTATCTCCAAATCTAACCCCATTACACAATATTGATCCATAAAGGTACAAAGGTGCACTAAATAAGAAATTAGTAACTACAATTGAAGAAATAAAATGTACGCAAAATAATGATCTTTTAAAAAGTATTCGAAGTATGCTTCTGTTCTCTCTTTACAATAAGGATGGTCGAATCGGCACGCATAAGTAAGCATCAATTTGTCTCTCATTCTAAAATGTTAATTAACAATCTTTCAATGAATACTTAGTTGTTTAAATATAGAGTAATAATGATTATAATTATTATTATGTATTATGTATTATTACTATTATTATTATTATTATTATTATTATTATTATTATTATTATTATTATTATTATTATTATTATTATTATTATTATTATTATTATTATTATTATTATTATTATTATTATTATTATTATTAAGTAAACACTAACTGAATTGTAAGTGTTCTGTAGTCTGATTTCATCCAATCTATTTGGTATAATAATTTTCCGATCATTTTGTTCATAAATGCTTTGAAATATTTATAAGATGGCCTCATGTCGAAGAACGATTTCAGTAAATCAAAAATGGTTTTACTGTATTTCCAAATAGTATATTCTGTCTCATTTTCCAAATAAGAAATCACATCAAATATTGTTTGAGCTCCAAGAATTTGGCCCTTACTTTATATAAAAAAGATAACTCAGTTTATTTTCTTAATTAAATATTATCGTCTTTCATTTATAATAAAGCATGTATCTTACCTATAAAATTCAATTATATCATCAAGTATTTGGAGTCTTGCAATTGGTGGAATAGCCTAAAAATAGGGAAGATCGCAATTATAGTTTTAATTTATTAAAACAAAAACGATTATTAAATTAAAAATGTTTTACATTATGATTAGAGCGAAGTTGATGAATTAGAAGAATCCAATTTGACAGTTCGTAATTGACTCTATAGAATCCGATTTGATCTGGATTGAGAAGGAACCAGTCGTCGTCAGATATCACCTTTTCCATCTCAATTAATTTAGATCCTTAAATTAAAGAGTTCTTTAATTTTGCTGTTTCTTTTATTATAGATAATATACTATAAATTTTACAATTTTAAGATTTTAAAATTCAGGTTAACCCGTTTCTCAGTTTACTCCTATATAATATTTCACAGGTGACTGTTTTCAACATATTTCTTCTTTTATTCTCTTCATTTTGTATACCTTTCAATATGTACTTGTCACTGCTATCTTTTGAAGTGATTTTTCCAATGACATTTCCATTGCTCATAATTTTATAAATGTTCTAAAGAATTTCAATGTTTATTATTGTTTGAAAATCTAAACTTATTAAAGGCACCTGAAATGATGTTTATTCTATTTCCTAACTACGTGTCTCACAACTTTGTCTCACAACTTTGTTTTCAATATTAAATTTATAATATAATAATAAGGACTTTAAAATCATTTTGATTACATTGTCCCATTTCGCCAATCCCAAGTACTTTATTGTCCCGGATTATACCAATAAAAAGTCATTGCCCTATAACAAATCCCCAAAAATCTTATAGAATAATTGTAATGGGAAAGACATAACGAACTTACTCTCTTTCAACCATATAACTGACCTAAAATCTGTTTTTTCTTCTCCATTTTTGACCAAATATGTAATCGGAACTGGCCATGTAAATCTAGGAATTATAATAAAATTAAATCAAATCAAATTAAATGCTCATTTTACTCTCTATTATCTGGCTGATTTCCATATTGAATAATCTCGATAGATCTCCTGCTTATTACTTTCGTATTAATAACAGGAAATCCTCTTTTAGATTGCCAATGACGCATTAAAAAGTCTATCGAGATTTTCAAATCTTTATGTTTCAAAACCTAAAAGGTATTATATTATTATAATTATTATTATTTTTTTGAACCTAAAACCAATTTAAATAACAATAATGCGACAAGACTAGGCAATAAAAACTTTGTAAATTGATACAAATAAAATAAACTCTTCACAAATTTTTTTATGAATAGCGGAATCATTTATATTATATAAATTTTATATTATTAAAATTAAAATAAAGAATAAAATGAATTATGAAATCTATCGACCGAAAGTCGGTCCTGGTCACTCATAACCAAAATTTAACTAAACTTTCGCTTTCTCCTCTTCTCATCTGATTGTTATTTTCTTTTACTCAACTGTATTAAACAAATACATTTATTTAAAAAAAATTCTCAACTTTTCAAATTCTATTTACCAATATTAAAAATTTAATAGATTCGAATAAAATTAAAAATTATTTATCCAGATCTAAAAAATGTTTATTAAATATTTTAAAACCGAATTTGCATTCTAGAAAAAATGAAAATAAATATTTTAAGACTTTAACATTCTTTTACTAAATTTTGGATTTTCGACATTTACCTCGCGGTGGTTTGATAGATAAACTTTAAAATCTTTTATGATGTGGATAGCGGAATCATTTATATAAATAAAATTTAAATAGATAACAATGTTAGCAAATTTCCTCAATGTTTATTTAAAAATGAAATATGAAATATTTCAATCGAAAATAGGCCCTGATCACTCTAAACCAAAATTTAACTAGACTTTTGCTTTCTCCTCTTCCTGACTGATTCAAAATGGAAATGAATAAATATTTGTTAGAAATGTCAACAAATTGTTAGAGTTTTTCTTTCCCACCTTTAACTTTGTAATTTTTTTATTGACTCCTTTTGTAAAGTCAATTTTTATTCTTAAATTAATTTGTGATCACCAATCATGATGATAATAATAAGTTGTTCAAAATCCTTTACAAATTGTAATAATAATTTCATTTTTTTCAATTCATTTATTGTTTACTAATTAAGTTTTATATTTTTATTGTTAGAATTATAAGGAATACATAAAAGAACGTTAAGAAGAATGTTGGAATCAGAGAAAATAAAGAGAACTTTCATTGATAAAAACTAACCAATATTGGATTAATCTTAATAATGCTACGAATGAGTTTTGTTTACAAGTATGTGTAGAATGGTTGATTAAAAAAACGATGGTGCAAATAAAACCTAAAGAGGATGCTCATATTAAAAAATTGATTAATTTGAGTAAAATATTTGGGATTTCTAAATTTAGTGTGGAGAATACTGTGATAAATTTGAGTAAAATAGTTTTGACTGGTGAAGAAGAGCGTGTTTTAAGATTTGGTCCAAATCACTGTATTAAGAATCGCTTGGATGAAACAAAATTGTATGCAAAATTTTGAAAGTTTTTATTTTCATATATTCCGATCGATGAAAGGCAATAATGGTAATCATGTGAAGAGCTCGTTAAGTGCAAGTACGATGGAGTATATCGATAAAAACAAAAAGCAGAATATTAGGGATTTTATGACTTTAAAAAATTTAGTTAAAAAAAATATAAATATCTGTAAGTTTGACAAAGGAAATGAGATAGTTATTCTTGACCATGATGTGTATGTAAATAAGTTGAATGATTTGTTAAAATTCTGCTCAGTTTGTGAAGTTTCCAAAAGAGCCGGAAGAATGGAAAATTGCCTCCTCTTAAGGCTGAAGAGTTTGTACAAAAAATGTTAAATGGTTTTTTATAGAAGAGGCTTATTAATGAGAGGTAGGTAAGTCTACTTGTCCAATAGGATCGCATCCAGCAAAACTTTATGGGCTTCCAAAAATCCATAAAGATGGTGTATCTATGAGACCAGTTTTGACGATGGTTGGTACTGCCCAGTATAAAATAGCAAAGTTTTTAGATGGATTATTAAAACCGTTAATGCGATCAGAGTTTGAATGTAAGGATAGCTTTGAGTTTGTGTCTTGTATTTCACAGTTACAAAAACGAAGTATGAATGATGTTATGGTTTCGTTTGACGTTTGTAGTTTGTTTAGGAATGTACCACTGGTTGATACAATTGACTTATGCTGTGCGTTGTGGGATGAAAATGATTCTGAACACTACATTTTGGATAGAAGGATATTTCGTAAACTTCTTGAATTTGCTACTTCAAATGTCAATTTTCTTTTCAATAATGACTGGTATCAACAAATAGATGGAGTCGCTATGGGTTCCCCTTTAGCACCAACGATGGCATCAATATTTTTGGCTAGTTTGGAAAAAAAATTGCTTCCATCCAATTTGAGAAACCCATTTTTTATAAAAGGTATGTGGATGATAATTTTCTTGTATTTGAAAATCAGAAACATGTAGAGCTATGTTTGCATTTTATGAACAGTTTACATAAGAACATTGTATTCACATGTTAAACGGAGAGAAAGTCATCGATTGCGTTTTTGGATTTGTTAATTCAACGCAAAGATAAACATTATGAGACAGAGATTTATAGAAAACCAACTGATACTGGTCTTTATACTTCTCCAGAAAGCTTTTGTGAATTTGAGTATAAGAGAAATGGGTAAAGGGGTTAATTTATCGTTCATGGTCTTTATCTTCTACTTTTGCGAATTCGGTAAAAAGTGTTGATAAATTGGTTGAGTTGTTGATGAAGAATGGGTATTCTAAATAACTTTTATTGTTGATGATAAAAGAGACTGTTGATAAATTGATTAAAAATACTACGGATCCATGTTTTGGAAAGTCTGAGTGTAATTTGACAAATGAGTGTGAATTAAGTGTTGATTTAAATAATAGTAAAAATGGATATAAAGAAATTGAGCCTAAATTTGTGTTAGTATTGCTGTACTCTGAAGGTTTTACAAATTATAAAAGGAAGTTAAGTAAACAGATGGGAAATTTAGAATATAATATCGTCTCTAATTCGTGTAAGGTACGCAATATGTTTATTAATAAATCAAAAATTGTGTTCTGATCTCGTTTATCAATTTACATGTAATGGGTGTAATGCCATATACATTGGGGAGACTTCCCGTCATCTCTGTAGTCGAGTTCTAGAGCATTGACGATTGAAGGGTTTGACCAATATTAGTGAGCACAATAGAGGATGATAAAGTCATTGGATCCAAAGATTAATGTGCAAAGTGCTGTGACTACGAATGTTTTGAGTGTTTTTAAATAGTTTACGTATGTTAAATCAAGTTTATGTATTGTTTTTAAAAAAAAATTTAGTATTATTAAAATTATTTAATTTATAAATTACATTATTTTTAAAATTATAATATTTATATAATTAACATTTTAAAATTAGTTAAAAGTATTTGAATATTTTTTAAGTGTTTATTTATTAGAAAACTAAATTAATATAAAAAAAATAATTTAGTTGGTTTTGTGTACCTGAAGATGACAGTTATGCTGTCGAAATATATCGTACGAAGAGTTTTTTATTGGCGTTATCTTTTAATTAAATCGTTGCCAAATTTATTTAATTATTTATAAGGAATATTTGTAATTATTATGTTATATTCATTTATTTTATTGTCTCCTATTCATTTTCTCTCTTTCCTTAAATCTAATAATTTCTTTCCATAGTTTTAATTTATTAATTTTATGGTACCCTAACATAATAAATCTTTTTAATAATGTCAAAAATTTACAAAAAAAAATAATATATATATATATATATATATATATATATATATATATATATAACCATTGCTGATTTATTTATTAATAATAAATTAAGGAGTATGGATGTCAACCCTTACCAACGATCCATCCGTGTATTTCTGACAAAAATTGTGAAAGACAAAAAAAATTTTAGTTTTGTTTGAGAATATTACAGTAACTTCATATTATATAAGTTTGTAAAAATGATATAATAAAAACTAAATATAATAAAATCTAACTCTGTCTATATGATGCCAGAGATCATTGGCAGACAAAGGTCCAATAGTCTCATCCTTGACGATTTGCTATGAAATATTTAAGAATTAAGTTTTGTTAAAAAGGTTGCATTTATATAATTGCAAATTGTACATAAGTTTCTTACTTGCATTGCGTATTGAAAGTTATGCTCGCCTACGACGCCGTCAATCATTTTGAAAAGAGAAAAGCCCTTAAAAAATTTAATAGTATTAACTGAATTAAAATTTAAACAATTGTAAAAGCATTAAAAAACTTTTAATATTTCATCAAATATTTCAGTTATTGAGCTAAATTGACTTATTCAAGCGATTCAATTTGTTGGTTTGCAACGTACGACTTTGTGACTAAATTATTTTTATTAAACTACTTTTGCTTCGTATATGAGTATGTAGGGCTTGAATTATAAAAAAGTCACTTAAATTTGTATAATATGTTGCATACGTGCTCCTAACCTATATATATTTGTTTGGAAAGTGCTTTAGTGTGTGCTGTTTATTATTATTATTATTTATTATTATTATTATTATTATTATTATTATTATTATTATTATTATTATTATTGTTATTATTATTATTATTATTGTTATTATTATTATCATTATTATTGTTATTATTATTATTATTATTATTATTATTATTATTATTATTATTATTATTATTAATATTAATATTATTATTATTATGTGGGAATAAAGCCGTTTTAGAATTGGTACAAAATTATTTAATATTTTTAAAAATCATAAAATATATATTTTAGAAAATTAATTTTGTTCAAATTGGTAATTTAAAATCTAAATAGTTTTCTTTTGATGATGTTGATAGTGAATATGTCGAAATATAAATTATAAATTATGTTCGATTGACGTTTTTAAATATTTAAATCAGTACCATGGTTATGTTAATGTTATAATCTATTTCAGAGGTCCCAAATGTTTTAAGAAGGCCACAAAAAAAAGATTTTTCTGAGTTCAGTTGAGCGTATATGTATTTGAGGGCGCTAAAAAAACTATCGAGTTGACCATAGTTTGGGGACCCCTGATTTATTTAAGTCGTATAAATATCATCTTATTACTTCTAATATTACTATGTACCGTATAATGCCATTCACATAAGGATATAAATTTAAAATTTAAAAATTTTAGAAATAATTGTAAATAGTTCAAAGAAGTATTTCAAGGATTTCATCGAGAATTTACCTTTGTAAAAATGAGATCATCGAAAAACTTTTCAACATGTTTCGCGGAATATGGATAAATAGCCATTCTGTGATTTGATACTTGATCATCGGCAAAGAGACCTGTCAGAGTTTGAGTGAGAGCAGTTGCCAATTTCTACAATAATAGAAATGATGAATATGATATCTTGAACTAAATCACAAGTAAGTTTTTAACTTAAAACTTTGATAATGACTTGATTTTAATAGCTTTTGAAAACCTTCTGAAAAAATATTCACTGGTTATATAAATAATTGCGGGAGTTTACTAGAGTGGTTGCAAAGAGAATTGAATTGTGAAGGAAATTGAGTGCGAATGACAAAGGTTATAAAAATTCAAAATTAACAAATGAATTAAAATTTTGAAACAAATTAAAAATGACATTTTTCAGGGGAAATTAGTATGTGAAAGTAGAAAATAATGAAAGGAATGCAAATACAAAATAATCAAATCAGTAGAGGTTCCCAGAAAACGATATCCAAAGAATGCAAACTAATTAAAAATAAATATATTATTTATTAGCCACTTAGAAAACCTGAACCATATAGAAATCCCGAGTGATAAATGATGAACTAATGAGATTAACTCTTTCTAGATAATCGATGAAAGGTCAAATAACAATTATTGGGTTAAACATTAAGACGAGAAATAACCTGTTTAAGTATTTTGTTTATATAAAATACAATATATAATTTGATTATTGTTGTGTTTTGAAAGTTATTATAAAACTAGGGAAGAAAACAATCAGCCCTCAGTACAGCAGTCAATGAAAATTACAGTTTACATAGTTGAAATAAATTCTAAGAGAAAAAAATTCAGATATATTGAACTATTTGTGTGACTTTTAGTGTAATCGGATTAAATAAATTAATTGTATTTTCATTGATTTATAAAGTGAGCTGACGCAGCCAGATTATACTACCAACTACCGTTAATAACCCATAATAATAATAATAATAATAATAATAATAATAATAATAATGATAATAATAATGATAATAAAAATAAATTATAGTATACTAAGAGCTGAAATTTTTAAATGAGAACTTTACATGATTGTATTGAGTTACGTGAGTTCTTATTTTCTGTTCCATAAATCCTACAAGACCTTCAATCATCCATAGTGCATCAAACCATTCCATTCTTAAAACGTTTCCAATCCATTGATGAGCGATTTCATGATGAATCGTGTTGACGTAAATTTGTTTATATCTCGGAAGAACTTTATCTTCTTCAATAAAAAGAATAGAATCCATTATTATCAGTAAACCATAAGTGCTTGATCCAGTTTCATAAGGAGGCATTTTGGAAGTGGTGACAACATCTGGAAATTAAAATGTTTATTGTCAATGAGGATAAATATATAAAACACTTAAAATTTACCCAGTTTATCGAATGCATATGTTGAATTAAAATATTCTTCATAAAAATCTAATGATTTCCTAACAGTTTTCAAACTAAATTTACATAGCTTTAATTTTTCTTCTGGTGCCCAAAGTTTTATCTAATAATTTTATTAACCCAAATGTTTAATAAAATTTTTTCCTACCAAATGTCCACGTTTGGAATAGTCCGTGATGTAAGAAAATTTATTGATAGAAAATGTAAATTGGTAAACTTGCATAGCCGGAGTCCATTCGTACATGCTAACGAGCCACCCGTCTTCCAATTCTTTCGTTTCTTTTATATCCATGATCGATTGACTGACGAATTGCTCTTTATGAATGATGTTCAGTTGGATTTCGCTTTCGAATTGGGGATCGTCAAAACAAGGAAACACGTTTTTCGCATAAAATGGACTGTGCAAAACGTTTGCACCATACCTATATTATTATTATTATTATTATTATTATTATTATTATTATTATTATTATTATTATTATTATTATTATTATTATTATTATTATTATTATTATTATTATTATTATTATTATTATTATTATTATTATTATTATTTTTATTATTATTATTATTATTATTATTATTATTATTATTATTATTATTATTATTATTATTATTATTGTTATTATTATTATTGTTATTATTATTATTATTATTATTATTATTATTATTATTATTATTATTATTATTATTATTATTATTATTATTTTATTAAAAATGATATAAATTTATTTTGGTAAGCCCGTGCCAATAAATTTTTTTTATAAAAAGTTTACAAAGATTTTAAATCTAGTTTATTCATTATTTCTTTTTCTTTTTAGTTTTGTTTATTTTTTGATTGTTTTTAAAAGTAAAAAATTATATGAATTTAAAATCTTTCCAAGTTCATTTTTAATTAAACAAATGTTTTATGGTCGTAGACTATAAATCGCTCAGTAGGCGTTTTATGCTATGAAATTGTGTAGTGACAAAAATTTATGTAGTTTGTAAAACATTACTGATTTAGCTTTTAAATATTATGTCAAAGATTAAAATGAGGTCGGTGTCACCTACACAGAATAAAAGGAAGATATGGTATCTGTAAATGTTTTTCAAATGTAGGAGACATACGATAGATTTTTTCATAAAATTTTCAGTGAATTTTTCAATGAATTTTCAGATTACAGTTGATGAGAATTTTTATGGATAACCAAAAATATTCGGAACAGCTTTTATCCATCAATTTGTTTTTGCTCTTAAGTTATTATTAAAATCTTAAATTTGATTTTCTTTACTCACCATTGATTGAAAACAAAAAAAATCGTTTTGTTTTTGTATTTTTTGATGATAGATAACTAAGTTATCATTATTGATAAGTAATCAAATATAAATTTAAATTAACATAAAATTTAATTTATAGTATATATGTATCTAGATATGTAATTAAAATTAATTTGAAAAATGTGTAAGATTGTTTTAATTTGAGAACATTTGGTAAAATGTAAAAATCATCATTATCATTTCTATCAAAAAAATAAATCAATTTTTAACATACAGTTTTCTTAAATTAAATCTTTATAAAACCTAGAAATTTCTTCTAAATTCATTGAAAACATTGAAATTAAGATTGGTGGAATAACACTGTATAAAAGCTGTGCCATAGATTTGTGTTTTATCAAAAAAAATATTGATTGATTGTCACCTAATACATCTAAATCACTGTAGAAACTTAATTAATGAAATCGTAGAACGGTTTTAAGAGGCAAATAAGAATTAAAAATAGGTAAAAATAAAATTCTAAAATAGATTACCTCTTTACTTTGTTGATGATATAGTGGAAAAAATAGAAACCGTTTGTTTTCTTTTCAAATTTTGATGAGAATCGTCTCAGATGAACTGTGAATGGTTCATTCGCTTGCAAAGTTTCTTCAAGAGTTATCAGCAGCCATTTTCTTGAACTGATGTACAAAACCGAGCGAATTGTAATCGGGCGGCTATTAGAATTGGTGATTTTCAATTTCGATCGCTTGAAATTTATGTTTTTTCCTGCGTGAAACATGACGCGTTTAATAGGCTTTTCTGAGACGCATTCAATCGTCACGGACCCGCGAAAATAGAAGTCAGCCTCATTGTGATAATGAATAAATGGCTGTAGAGTTATTCGGTATTTAGTGGGCCTAACAAAATACGGCAATCTATCCCATTTGTTAATCGACTTCAAGCATTGCCTACTGTTTGAATAATGAGTTCCTTCTAGGCAGTTGAAAAAATCTAAAAAGGCTCTTATTAAAAATTCATTAAAAAATCTAAATTCACCATTTCCATTGATATTTGGGATACAATAAATAGCGCAAATTAAAAAAATAAAACTGTAGTTTACTGAAATCATTTTTAAATTTTAGATTCTGCAGTGATTGTTTTATTTGATAAATAAAATAATGTAGGTTTGCTTACGTAGGTTTATTCACAATATTAATACGATATGTGTTGATAATTGAGTATAAACACTAGAGTAATAATAATAATAATAATAATAATAATAATAATAATAATAATAATAATAATAATAATAATAATAATAATAATAATAATAATAATAATAATAATAATAATAATAATAATAATAATAATAATAATAATAATAATAATAATAATAATATAATAATAATAATAATAATAATAATAATAATAATAATAATAATAATAATAATAATAATAATAATAATAATAATAATAATAATAATAATAATAATAATAATAATAATAATAATAATAATAATAATAATAATAATAATAATAATAATAATTTAATTGTGAATCACATTCAATGATTGATATAATTTTTTCTTTCTACAAGTACTGAAGTTATCCGTTGCGTATGATACTGATAAATGAAATTTATGCATTTTATGAATTTGATTGAGGAATTTAACTATTATTTTTACTAAACTTAACGCTAACAGAAGATTCGTTGGATTTGACACATAATATAAGATGTTCAAAATTTTAATTATTAATGTTCAAAATTTGAGATTTAGAAAACTGAGTTTATAATTTTTTACCAGAATATATTTTCAAAATAAAAATTTAATGAATTAATTTGTTTGATTAAAACAATTTAAGTCAATATAATTAGAATTTCAATTCTTTTTCATGGTGGCAGTCAACATTACACGATTATATTTAATTTTCTTTTTTTGAATACTTATTTCTTTTACTCTCATCAACTGGCGATTTTTTTTGTTTGCCTGCACTTTTATATAATTTCTTCCCTCTAATTTTCCTCTCTAGACTTTATAAATCTGGTAAACAATTTATTACCAATTATTTTAATTCCCGGTAACTCATTAAGCTTGCTTTCAGTGGATATGGACAAAAGCTTGAAAAAGGAAGTGGAACATTGGGACAACGTATTAAGAAGATAAATTTCTTCACAATGATTATGGCAAAACGAAATTTGTCATTCAGAAGGTACTCTGACATGTTTATTATGACAATAAAGGATATTTTCTAAAAAATTTAGAATGTTAGCCGAATTCAACTCAGTTAAGGAAAAACCTTTATTAAAAGCAAAAGAAGATCCAAATCCTGGGCACTATCTAGGGAGAAAAAACGCAGAATGAAATTAAAGACCTGTTTGGAAATTGCATCAAAAGAAAAACTTTAGAGAGGGCCCAAAAGTACGTGCAATTTTCAATTATTGTTGATTTTACCGCAGACATCTGTTACCAGGAACAAATCTCAATGCTGGTTTGACATGAAGACGTAGATAATAGTAGTGGGATGTGTCACATCCAGAACACCCCCTCCCCCCTGCTGAGAGAAAATTTTTGTAAGTCCAAAAGCACAAATTTTTCTGAGTAAAAGAGAATGACTCATTCAAGGTCATTGGATGACTCATCATAACTTCTTAAGCTCATTTAAACAAATACCATGAATCATTCAAGGTCATTGGATGACTCATCACAACTTTTCAAGGTCATTGGGTGACTCATCATATTTTATCAAGGTCATTCAAAGTTTCTCAAGGTCATAATATTTTTAAACATTTTTTAATTTAAAATTACTACTTATAAAAATAAGTAGTGTTTTAATTATTAATATTTTTTAATTTTTATTCTATTATAAGTAATGTTTTAACTATTATTATTATTATTATTATTATTATTATTATTATTATTATTATTATTATTATTATTATTATGATTATTATTATTATTAATATTATTAATTAATATTATTATTAATATTATTATTATTATTAGTACAAGTTTTATTTATTATTATTATATAATAAAAACCAAGACATATACAACAAAAAATTTTATTATAAAGAAATAATTGTACTATAGTAATATTGTGGAAGAGCTTTATTCAAAGCCCATTCCACATACTTCCGATATCGTGCAGCACAGCAATGACATCCATCACCACATGAATATTCAGGTTCCATATCTTTTGACATTTTGTTTTGCTTGACGTCCCATAGGAACTCATCGATTACGGAAAATATCCATATAGATGTATAATTAAAGACCAAGTCTGGAATTATTGATGTTGGCTTATTCTTCAATATTTCATTTATTTCTGGATAATAGAATTCCAGACGTTCTTTAATGACTTTAAAATAATCATCTACCAAATAGTAAATAATAATAATTATAATATTAGTAATTATTAATTACCATAATGTTTAATTTCATTCATAGCTTGAACGGCGCTCGGTACATGCATTATCATGATAAAAATTGAAATAACAATTACTTTTATACTAATTTAGACCAATGAGAAGTTAAACACACACACACACTTTTAGCTATAAACAATAAATATTAATTTATATAGATTTAAAAATGATTAAAGAAATTTTAATAATAATATTAGTTTTTAATATGGTCAACAAAATCATTGTAACCGTTCAAGGTAAAAATTCAACAAGATGTGTATGTCCTGATACAGCAGTATTGATGGATATTTTGTATATGATAGATAGGCCTAGATATTTGAAAACTCCAGTCAAAAGATTATCTGAAAGAATGAATAATTTAGAATTCTGATTTGAACACACATATGAGACTTTAAAAAGAGCTAAAAACGAATTATATGATGATATTCTATATCTAAATAAAACCATTGGTATTATCAAAAATGAATTAATAAAATCAATATTAGAATTGAAAGAAAATCGTAAACTTAATGAAAAAATGATGAATCAAGTTCAATATAGTATAAAATTTTATTCTAATAAAACAACTGATCAGTTCAATCGTATAATGAAAGAAGTTCAACAACCGGTTAGCAGTGGCAACAAATTGAACGAAGTTAATGTTAACAGTGCCAACAAATCATCATTGCATTTCCATTATATATTTTAACATATTTTCTTAGTATTACAACTTAAATGCATGATTCTGATTGGTCGAATATAGTATAAATAAGCTTACACTTTCAAATATTTTTATAAAATGACAGAAACTAAATTTTTTATAACTTTGTTGAATGAGCTGGTTTTTAATAATAGAGAAGAAGATGATATCATTAAAAACATAAAATTCATGGTAAACCGTACCAAGAAAATCGTTGAAGACATCCCATTTGATTATGAAAAAATTCTCAATTTGCCAACATTGGAGAGAAAGAAGTCATTGCAATCGATATTTAGTTACATGTTCGATGAAAATAATAAATGGATGCGAATAATAGTAGGATTAATGTATATGAAACATATAATATTAAAATCTGGATCCGACTATGAAAATTATTTCCAATGGTTTATAGAGGTAAATTACTTTATATTGTTATTAATTTATCATTATTTAGGTGATAGAAACAAAAATTGATCCGTGGGTAGAAACAAACGGTGGATGGATAGCGATTATTCAAGTTGCCGCAGAAGCCAAACGTTCAGATATTTATATCGCAAATTGTAAATTTTTATTAAAACTATTAACAGGAGCATCGGTTTTATATTTATGTAATAAAGTTTATCATAGATTCTAATAAATATTTCTTTGTTATTATTATTAATAAAAAACTACATTTTTTAAAAATTTATTGATTATTGCATGTACATTTTTCATCACCACAATACTCTATCATAATATTTTCTATAACATGGTCAACACAATTCTTAAATTCGTTAGGCTCAACTTCATCTTCAGTATTAATAATTTCAGTATCCTCAATAATTTCTTCAGTATCATTAATAATCTCATCAGCATTAATAATTTCTTCAGAATCATTATTAATTTCTCCATCATTAACAATTTCTCCATCGTCACTCTGACATTCAGAATCACAACATGAATCTTCTTTACCCAATTCTTCAACTAGAGTCAACATATCTCTAATTTTTACACCGGTTATTTCTTCGAGTTTATCAAACAAAAAGTTTATTAAATATTCTAAAAGAAAATTAATTAATTATTTTATATTTTATATTTTACCTTTTTTTTCAGACATCATTTTTAAACTATTTTAAAACTAACTATAATTTTGTTTATAGAATAACAAAGAAAACAAAACATCAATACATTTATTAAACACTAAACATTAAAATATACATTTGCTCTATTCTTTATTTATTAAAGAAAGATATAATGGATGAAAATCCCCAAAGAGTCTCTAAATATATAGAGTTTTTAAACGAGTTAGAATACGATGAAGTCACGGATTGTCCCATGAAATTAATAAATATCCCAAAGTTTGAAAAGAAAAATTCTAATTTAAAATTAGCAATAAATGTGTTTTCTGACACACCAACTGTTATAATTGATAAGGTTCCAGATAATTATGTCTTTTACCATCCCCATTTAAGTTTGATACATATAACCAAAGTCACTGAAGGAAACCCTATTTATTTATTATTGCTTGAAAATAAGGATAGATATCATTATACCAATATCAACTGGTTGATGAATTGCCATCAAACCCCTGACTGTAACATTCAAATTAGATGTCGTTGGTGCCCACATTGCCTTAATGGGTTTAGATTAGATAATGCATTCAATACACATGTTGCATTATGCGCTAAAAATCAGACTGGCAGAACCCTATACATACTCCCCGAAAATAAAAATTTAGAATTCCTAAATTATTCTAAACATATCACCCCACCTTTTGTGATTTATGCCGATTTTGAATCGGTTTTACCTCCTGATGATAGACATCATCAAATTCATATGCCTATTGAAGCAGGCCTTTTATTAATTAATAATTACACTAACACAAAATCGTATTATTACTGTTATGGTCTTGATTGCATTCCTGATTTTCTTAAGAAAATTGAGGAAATTGCAACCGAAATTGTTATTCTGTACTATGATTCGGAAGGGGATAAATTGATAGGACCTATGTCTTTCAGTGAGGTTTGACAGTTTAAATCTTGTCGAACCTGTTATTTATGTAAAAATCCGATTGTAAATCCGGTTAGAGATCATTGTCATTTTACAGGTAATTATCTAGGGACAGCTTGCCGAAAATGTAATGTAGTTCGTAGGATTTATCGATTACTACCTATAGTTTTTCATAATTTAAGAGGGTATGACCTTCACCATATTTTAAAATATGGTCTCGATCGCTTTCCTTCATGGAATTTAGATATGATACCAACCTCTACAGAAAAATTTATTTCGTTAATTGTTCACATTAACAAATTTGCTGTTTGATTTATCGACAGTATGCAATTTGTTAATTGTTCGTTAGCTAAGGCTGTGAAAACACTAACTTCTCTTCCATTGACTTCGTCTGTCTTTCAAGGTTTTATAGTCGACTGTAAAGGTATTTTTCCGTATAATTTTGCTATTTCTGAGGAAGTTCTTGAGACTACTTATGAGTTGCCTCCAATTTGGGAGGGGGTAAGTGAAGATGAGTACGATAGGGCACAACTAATCTGGACGCAGCAAAACTGTAGGACTTTGCGTGATTATATGTTAATCTACCTTAAACTTGACGTATTCCTCCTTGCGGACTATTTTCAACAATTCCGTGCCAAGACTATTGTTTACAATGGTCTTGAACCTCTAAACTTTTATGGAATTCCAGGAATGTCATGGGCTTCAGCGCTTATGACATTAGCGGAATCCATTGAACTTTTACAGGACATGGAAATGTTCAATTTTTACGAAGGTGGAATACGGGTGGGTTAACATTTGTTAACAAACATTACATTGCTGCTTCGGAGGATACAGAATTATTGTAAATAGATATAAATAATCTGTATGGTTAGGCTATCAGCCAAAGTCTTCCTTACGCTGATTTTACTTGGGTGTATGATGGTTTGGATGAGGTTTTGAGTGAATGTGCGAATGTTGTGGATATTGAAATCCTTCCATATGGATATACTATGGAAGTTGATATCGAGATTCCAGATTATTTACATGATTTTTTAAATAACTTTCCGATTGGACCGGTAAAGATGTGCCCACCAAATTCAAAAGTTGAAAAGTTAATGCTCACGCATTATCTTAAGAAGAACTATGTTCTTCATTGGAGGCTTCTCAGGCTTTATCTTTCTCTCGGCGCTAAGGTTGTATATATACATAGAGCTATTAAATACAAGCAAGCTTCTATTTTTAAAAATTATATCGATAAAAACACTAACTTTCGTGCAAATAAAGTTAGTGAATTATATAGAGATTTATTTAAATTGTATAACAACAGTCTGTATGGTAAATCCATTGAGAACCTTAAAAAGAGGATGAATTTGCGATTATGTAATTCAGCTGAAAAGTTAATTACATATTCGTCAAAACCGGCATTTAGAAAAACAATAGAGATTACTAATGATCTTTTTGCCGCTCATCTTAATAAGGACTCAATATGTTTGGATAGACCTAGTTATATCGGTCAATCAGTTCTAGATTTATCCAAACTACGGATGTACCAGTTACAGTATGTTGAATTACAAAAATATCGTGATATTTATAATTGTGACATAAATCTAGTAGCAGGTGATACAGATAGCTTTGTTTTGGAGATAAAAAATTTAAAATTAGATATTTTATTAAAAGCGATGATTTTGGATGACCTATTAGACACCTCAAATTATGATCCTTCTCATCCATTATATTCTAGACGACTTGACTCGGTTATAGGCAAGTTCAAGGATGAGAGTAAAGGTTTAGGATATAGTGAGTGGGTTTTCTTGCGCCCTAAATGTTATAGCTTGCTAGGAAATAAATCAACAATGCGAGCTAAGGGTGTAAAATTACAGGGGTACCGACATTAAACACCAATCGTATTTGCATTGTTATAATAACAATACTATTATTTCGGTACCTCAAACTAGGATAGGGACCCGAAATTACCAGCTGTTTACTTTTAAAAATTCTAAAATCGCATTAAATAACCATGACGATAAAAGAGCTTGGGTAGGGAAAAACTCGAGTTTTGCATATGTTCATTATAGAGAGGTTGATGTCCTTGATGTTGGCAGTAATATAGTAATGCCTGAAGCCGATCCTGCAATTCTCAATGAACAATTTGCAGAAATATTTGATAATATAATAGATATTTATTGATCCAATTTGTATATAAAAATAAAAAAGTTATGAAAATTATTTGTCTTTACTATTTTCATGTTTTTACATTTATTTGTTATAGTGATTTAGATTTATTAATATTTTTAGATTTATTTTTCATAGTTTTTAAATAACAAGAATAATAATAATAATAATAATAATAATAATAATAATAATAATAATATTAATAATAACTAAAATATATATATATATTAAAACACTACTTATAAAAATAAGTAGTAAATTAAAATTAAAAAATGTTTAAAAATACTATGACGTTGACCTACTCTTGAATGACCTTGAAAAATATGATGAGTCATCCAATGACCTTGACCTACTTTTGAATGACCTTGAAAAATTATAATGAGTCGTCCAATGACCTTGAATGAGTCATGGTCTTTGTTTAAATTACCTTGAGAAGGGGGTGTGCTGGATGTGACACATCCCACTACTGATAATAAAAACAAAATTCATATACATAGAAGTTTCCTTTGATTCCACTTGATGGAAGGTTCAACAGGAATTTAATTAACAAAAACAAGTATTGATTCTCTAGAAAACTATAACGTATCGTTTGAACCATCTCCGAGACCAGAGTTTTGATAAAAGTGCGAATATGAAGGGCGTTAAGAAGGGCGTTAAAGTTCCCATTTTGAATAAAAGCTCCCAACCATTTTATATCCCATGCTGAAGTCACACATTAAATTTAATAGTTGTCGATTCAGTAAAGTGCTCTCACCAAATTCCCCTTTTCTTCAACATGAAGGTTGAAGTTTTTAAAGTTCTTTTCTACATCAACAAAACAATGGGTTTACAATCAAAATGTCAATATTTTACATTAAAAGCAATAAGAGATACGAGATGGGAAAGTCAGATCAATGCTGTAAAAACTATTTGCTTTGAACTGCAAAATTTTATGAACCCCTCAAAGATGCAGCTAAATCAATACTCAAAACCCTTTATCAAATTATGCAGAATCGATTGCTTCAAAATTCACAAGTTTTGATTCTCTATGTTCGATCATGATTTGGTGTGGAGAATTATTTATGATTAATTTATCAATCAAACTACTTCAATTAATTTCAATGAATATTAAGGAACCTTAAAAATATCACTGAAAAGTACAAAGATTTTCTTGATGGGAAGTTACAACAAAGAACTTGCTTGCATTTTGAAAGTGAAAAATTGTTTTTCCACAAAATCCGTTAGAAGAGAAAGGAAAAGAAAACGATTTTTTGACGACTCTGCAGTTGTGGAACATATATTTCGTAGATTTCTTAGAGGGGATACGACAGGCACGACAAGACTAGTGGGTCAAAGTCACGAAACATTAGTAAGATAAGTGAAATTCAAACGTGCCATCAGTTCGGGAAACCTGGTCAGAGCTGTATTCGATGAAGAAAAAAATGGACAATGCCATCGAAATGGAAGTACGAGTCCCCTATTTTGAAAAACACGGTCTCTGGGTAAGAAATAAACCCAGAACTACGATTCAATTATGAAACTGAAGTCACTCGAAAGGTATCAGAAAGCTGGTTAACTTCAATTGAAAGTGACGAAATTGCGTTCTGTTCTTACTGGCTGTTTTTCAGGAGAACTAAAAAACGGAACTTAGAAATAATTTCGTATATCAAATAGTTTGTAAATTACTAAAATCATATTTGTTCAAACAAAAGTTTAACAAAATTTATTGACATCGGTTGTTAATGAAAAATTTATTGACTCGGGATAATTTCTGTAAGTTGTAAAATAGGAAAATAATCAAGGGATCTTATAACAACTGGAAAGTTGGCTAAAGTTAAATGATGTCATCATTATCGATGATTTGTATCAAGAATATAATAAAGAAAATATTTTTAATAATCAAATCACAAAAATCTGTTTCAACCAGAAAATCCACATCGAACTTGTAATTTAAGTGTTTAATATTTAGTTGTTTTCAAAAATCCTAGAGATGCAACAGTTAATGATTTTCTTGCAAGACAGGCGTATCTAAATAATCTTAATTTTTTGATAAATGCATTTCAAGATTTTTCAAAAGTTACATCACGGGTGAATATTTCTTTGTTTCACATAACATTGTCTCGATAGTAGATGAATTGGAGCCAGCTGGCTCCACCTCATCTCTGCTGAGGAATTTTTTTAAATTCCTAAAAAACTAGTATTTTGATGTATGTGAACTCAAAATTAAGTAGGTCACGAGTTGTTTCTAATTATACATGTAAGCCAACTCAAAAATAATGTAGGTCACACATTAGATAAGTTTAATAAATCGACTTTAAAAGTGTGAACCAGCTGACTCAAAGTAAGTCAAGCACACACATACTATATAGTCTAATTAAATATACAGTCGAACTTCTATAAATCCAATTTTTCTATAAATTGAATTTTTTTTAAAAGTTCATACGTTTAGATGGCATTTGACATATAAATTACCTTCCATAGCTCGAATTTTCTTAAACTCGAATTTTTCCATAACTCGTAGTAAAACTTTGTACGATAGTAAAATTTTACGTACAAAATACTCTCTATGGCGCCAATTTTCAACCTCTGCATACTTCCAAAAGTTTATGGATATTTCCATTGTAACGAATTTCTACCGAATATTGCCTGTCATAACCCGAGTGTAAAGGTATTTAGTCGCTTTAACGCAGAGGGTACAATAACAAAAATGTAACTATAACTCATAACAGTGTTTCTCAACCGGGGTGCCGTAGGGATATGAAAAATGTGCCGCGAGTTCTGCTAATATTATTATTGAAAATTTATTAATTTCATATAAGGGTTGATTTTAAAAAAGGCTACTATCTTAGATTTTGAATTACTTAAAATAGCGGTACATATATCAATTATTTTTTGGTAAATATTAATAAGGGGACCAACTATACTCATTTACTGAGTTTTGTACTCTTTTTTCACAAATCGTACTCTTTTCAAATCCGGTACTCTGAAAGTCTCATTTGTATAATTTTATACTCATTTGTATTTCTAAAACATTTTTTTAGATTATTTTATTTTCACTTTTATTAATTAAATATTTAAAATTATTTTGACAGTGTTTTGAATTTCACGCGCGCATATTGCTTAATATCAGATTATAATATCTATTTAAAATCAAAATAAAAAATATATTACTAATATAATTTTTAGATTATTAATTCAAATATGAGCGATAACAAAAGAAGGAAAATTTAAATGAAAATTTAAAAAAAGAGATTCCGTTCATTGTAGTTAAAAGTCGAAATGATGACTCCTTGGTTAAATGCACAATCTGCAATAGGGAAATTTCAATTGCACTACATCCATGAATTGCAATTGAAAATTCCTTTTTGCAGATTGTGCATTTAACCAAGGAGTGTACTCTTTTTCCAAAGTGTACTCTTTTTGAACAAATAATAGTTGGTCACCTTAATATTAAGAACAAGAAAAGACAAAAACTGAACTCAAATGAGAATGAGTTAAGAGTATAAGGAAATAATAAGGAAATATGCAAAAAGCATCAAGTTCAAATTTCACATTAATATGTTATAAAAGATTTAGTTTATTATATTATTATAAAAAGGGTAAGGTGTCGTCAATTTTTCAAATCTATTATAATCTATTATAATCTATTATAATCTATTATAATCTATTATAATCTATTATAATCTATTATAATCTATTATAATCTATTATAATCTATTATAATCTATTATAATCTATTATAATCTATTATAATCTATTATAATCTATTATAATCTATTATAATCTATTATAATCTATTATATCTATTATAATCTATTATAATCTATTATAATCTATTTAATCTATTATAATCTATTATATTATTATAATCTATTATATCTATTATAATCTATTATAATCTATTATAATCTATTATAATCTATTATTTTTATCTATTATAATCTATTATAATCTATTATAATCTATTATAATCTATTATAATCTATTATAATCTATTATAATCTATTAATCTATTATAATCTATTATAATCTATTATAATCTATTATAATCTATTATAATCTATTATAATCTATTATAATCTATTATAATCTATTATAATCTATTATAATCTATTATAATCTATTATAATCTATTATAATCTATTATAATCTATTATAATCTATTATAATCTATTATAATCTATTATAATCTATTATAATCTATTATAAATCTATTATAATCTATTATAATCTATTATAATCTATTATAATCTATTATAATCTATTATAATCTATTATAATCTATTATAATCTATTATAATCTATTATAATCTATTATAATCTATTATAATCTATTATAATCTATTATTAATCTATTATAATCTATTATAATCTATTATAATCTATTATAATCTATTATAATCTATTATAATCTATTATAATCTATTATAATCTATTATAATCTATTATAATCTATTATAATCTATTATAATCTATTATAATCTATTATAATCTATTATAATCTATTATAATCTATTATAATCTATTATAATCTATTATAATCTATTATAATCTATTATAATCTATTATAATCTATTATAATCTATTATAATCTATTATAATCTATTATAATCTATTATAATCTATTATAATCTATTATAATCTATTATAATTTATAAGATTATCGTTTATTATTTGCTTATTTGTATGCAAAAATAAAACCTATTCGAAATCTTAATATTTTTAATACGATTATCAATACTTATATATATAAGCTTGGATGACTATATATATTTTTATAAATTAATTAGTGTGTTTATTACTAACAAAAATAATTATTTTCAGAGGCCATCGACTGGTTTATTAATTTGGTCATATGGTGTTGACACTTTGCAATGTCCACGCACTTACAATGAAAGTTGTGTAATGTGATGGAAGTTGACTACCCTTGCAATCTAATCTTAATTTGTTCTATCATGGCCAGGTACTTTTTATCCTTCTTTGGGAGACATAGATGACACTTAACTTCTTAGTTTGTTAACAGGTCTGGATGTAGCATTAATTAGGGATTTCTCCAGTGGATACCAGACGTTCAAGTTACAGCGCGCTGATTCGGAAGCTACTAACGGTGGACGAAACATTTGATAATGATGATTTTAACATTTTACCAAATGTTCTCAAATTAAAACAATCTTACACATTTTTCAAATTAATTTTAATTACATATCTAGATACATATATACTATAAATTAAATTTTATGTTAATTTAAATTTATATTTGATTACTTTTCAATAATGATAACTTAGTTATCTATCATCAAAAAATACAAAAACAAAACGATTTTTTTTGTTTTCAATCAATGGTGAGTAAAGAAAATCAAATTTAAGATTTTAATAATAACTTAAGAGCAAAAACAAATTGATGGATTAACAATTGATAAAAGCTGTTCCGAATATTTTTGGTTATCCATAAAAATTCTCATCAACTGTAATCTGAAAATTCATTGAAAAATTCACTGAAAATTTTATGAAAAAACCTATCGTATGTTTCCTACATTTGAAAAACATTTACAGATACCATATCTTCCTTTTATTCTGTGTAGGTGACACCGACCTCATTTTAATCTTTGACATAATATTTAAAGGCTAAATCAGTAATGTTTTACAAACTTGTTGGGTTATTATTATTGAAAGTCGGTTCCCTCTGACTCCTCGTGTCCTTTTTTGATCAAATAAGCAAACCCAACACAGAATAATTTTATTTGCACTTTATCACAATAACAAATCAATCCTTTGGTTCAATATTTGTAATCACAATTTCACTACTTGATTTGCACCTTTTAACCACTGTTTGGTTCGGATTATCTTAGGGTAGGTTGTCCAAGGGAGAACCACCCTGTCTGATAGATAACCTTGACTTTTACTTGGATTTGGATTTCTCTACTAACCTAGCTACTGCTCGTTCACGTTGATTCACTCTAGTTAATAATATCTGCTCTCTCGTATCTAGTTAATAATAATTGTCCTTTCTTGTCTGGTTGATAATGTCTCTTTTCTTGTCTGAGGAATTCTGGTCCTCTTTTCTTGTCTGATGAGTTGTGGTCCTCTCGTGTTTTTCCCTCTTTCTTTTATACTCCTGCTCAGACTGTTTTCCGACGATTGTCAACAATAGGTTCTACATTATCAAATTATCATTAATAATTACCTTTCAGACCGACATTTGTCAACAACGTTTGACGTTGTTTAGGCTAATTTATCCTACTATATTATTCCGTCTATGCGCCGGGTTTTCCTTATCTCTCGGGTTTTCCTCAGCTCTCGGCTTTTCCACATCTCTCGGGTTTTCCATTGCCTCGGGCTTCCCATTGACTCGGGCTTCCCATTGACTCGGGCTTCCCATTAGTAATTAATTTTCTTAATTAATTTCCTTTTTTATTTTATATCATTTTCTAGGGACCCCTCACTCAATTTTTATTATTATTTCCGGACTCGTCTCTCAATTTGGCGTTCAACCATACCAATTTCCCCCCGATCATTATTACTTTCGAATTTTATACATTTTTTAATTAATATTGCACTTTTATCATTTTTTGTGTTTTATCGATTTTACTGTGCTTTTTCGTGATACCCCAACAAACTACATAAATTTTTGTCACTACACAATTTCATAGCATAAAACGCCCACTGAGCGATTTTTAGTCTACGACCATAAAACATTTTTTAAATTAAAAATGAACTTGGAAAGATTTTAAATTCATATAATTTTTTTACTTTTAAAAACTATCAATAAATAAACAAAACTAAAAAGAAAATGAAATAGATTTAAAATCATTGTAAACTTTTTATTAAAAAAATTTATTGGCACGGACTTACCAAAATAAATTTATATCATTTTTAATAAAATAATAATAATAATAATAATAATAATAATAATAATAATAATAATAATAATAGTAATAACAGTGATAATGGATTAGAATAATACATATAATAGTAACAATGATAATGATAGTAACAATAATAGGGAACGTGGTAGTTATAATAGGGATAAGGGTAAGAGAGATACTGTGAGGACATTTAACATAACAAAGGGTGTACAGGCCGTGGTAAAAGTTGATAATATGAACAACGATAAGAAGGACTATGGGAATGGACATAACAATGAATGATATAGCGGTATGGATCAACATTTGAAGAAGATAGGAGAACAATGGGACCTAAAAATCGAAATCAAGCACATGCCTTCTATCGGCAGCTCGTTGGACCCATGGATCGTTCGGTCAATTATAGCATTAGTATAGCGCTCACTTTTTGCGGTGATCCACCCACTCGAAGACAGTTCAAACGTTGCTTAGCAACGGGTGTCGAGTGGTAAGTGAAAATATTTGTATGGGGTTGTCTTGGTAACAACAATATAGCTTCAAAATATCAACACCCAGAAACCCATTATTATCCAAAAATAAATAAAGTGGAACAATCGAAATAGAAATCACGGAAAATAGATAATTATGGATGACATAAAAAGAAAGAGACGTAAGAACTTTCTCTGCAGTGAAAAAACCAAAAAGTGAAAATATCATTACTAGATTTAGCAATGGAATTCATCAACTATGGGTACACCAAGGGTACATAGGTAAGATAGTAAAATAATTTTGAAGGTTTTTAGGTAAAAGTTGCTGACAAATCAGTCAGTAACCCTAAAAAAATAAAATAAGATAATTCATATTCGCCAAGATTTAAAAAGTAGAGCAATGCGATTTATCTTCTTGTCACACTTTTACAATAAACCTTTAGTTGGTATTGGATATTTTAACATTTATGCTTTAATATATTCAATAGATAGAACTTACTGGACAATAATAAATATAATTATTCAAAAAAAAACTAATCTTATTAGAAAATAATTTCCAAAATAATAATTTCATAAAGGATAAAATTATTGCGTGTGTTCTGACATATCTGGTGAAGGATTTATTTGCGCAGACGTAAGATTTTCGTTTTCTAGTTGTGCCTGAGATCCAGTATTAATGGTTTCAGAAAATTTTATTCGGCTATTAAGTTTTTTTTCGCCATTTATCCCGTAGGTTTTCACAACATCGTCAATTTCACTAATGGTAGACTTAGAATCGTTCATCAACTTTCTGAAAACGCTTGGTGAAGCCTTAGAATAATCAAATGGCCATTTAAGCAATTCAGGAACTTCCGGTCTAATGTGTCTGGGCCATGAAAAAGGAAAATCACTGGAGTGATCTTTACTATCAACTGTTGGATCCGGGAACAGATGATTATCCCAATGCTTATTAATGGTATAAATAACTTTCTTTTTAGTAATTCTATTTTCATATTCATTTAAAGCTTTGTCAATTACATTATGGTTACGCGCACAACAAGTGATTGCACGAAACGGACCTTTTCCTTTGTACAAAAACAAATCAGATATGTGAAACTTTACATTATATTTGTGGGATAATCCATTTAATAAACGACTATATGGAAAAGCGTCTAATAACTTGAAAAAGTCAAAATATTCTTTAGTTTTGGGATATCCATTTTTATCACACCAGCTCTGGAATTCATCTTTTTCCATGTATTTTAAATTAAGACCATAGAAACTGAGAAATTGCTTGCGGGTTATGTCATCCTCTAGGACAAAGATTAATCGAAACCACATGGATATGTCATTGTCATAAAATATTCCAGGTTTATACTTATAGTCCACATCTAAGCCATTAAGATTCCCAATCGGGTTGGTCTGTTTCAATCCAGCAAGAAGATCGTCATTGGTTTTCGTATCAGTTAGATCATCACTGCTTTTACTCATTTTAAAATCTAGCCGGCCCATATCGCCAGGCTCACCAGACAATGTTTTATTATCCATTGGTGATCTCTCTAATTCCGGCTGGGGTTTAGAGAAACATTTTCCCATATTTAAAAAACAGAAAAACTATTAAAGAAATTATTTTCCATTGAAACTTTTTATAGTAATCCAAATTCTTTTAACTAGAGTATTCATTATTAATTTATAATTGATCATAAATGTAATTAATTTTTAATTTAGTCATTCAATCAAATTATCAATTACGGGCAATTCAATGAATATTTTAGCACTGAGGGGAGGGTTGGTCTAGGAAAAATTATGGTTGTGTATGGAAATGGATGAATCGAAAAAATAAGTACATACTGAGAAAAAAATCTTTGTTTTGATATGGATTATGTTTTCGACTTTTAGTAAGTAAAAGAGAACTGACGATGAATCATAGTTATAATTTTTTTAGATTAGAACAAAGTAATCGTGATCACTGAAAAAAAGACTATAACGTTACTGGACAAAGAAATGAGTCATTAATTAGGTCAAGGTTATTATAACAAAAATATGTGAAAACATTGTGAATATTTTTGAAAAAATTTCCTAAATTATAAAAAGCCTCCCCTGGTAAAAAAGACATTTCAAAAATTCGGCTGCACCCATTTGACATAGAGCTTTTTCAAAATTTTACACATGTCGATTTAACAAAGAACTTTTATATTGCTTTCAAATTATTAATGGTTTCATTATATTTTGTGGTCACAGTTTTTGGTAGAAATATAGAGTTGTGTGTGCTCTACATAATGGTTATACTTTGACATTCAAAGGCTCAAAATTTAAACACTTCAGATTTTGCTCAAACATGAATTGAAAGATCGGTTCCATCATGAAGAATATGTTGGAACACACATCCCAAGTTTTCACAATGATCGAAAGTTACAAGATCAAAAGAGTAAAACATTTAAGTCTTAGAAATATCTTCTGCACATTTTTTCTTTTTTCTTTTTTAATTTCTAATTCTAAATACAAATTTTCGTACCATGTTGTAATATTATGATCTATATTTCAAATGAATGAGAACACTCATGTTTATTTAATAAAAAATTACTCCGTGAAATTCAACATAAAAAGAAAAAGATATCCAAGGTTCAGAATTTAAATTGTTATATAAGATTTTAAATTTCAAAAAAATTGTCAAATGTTCATACATGTTATATAGAAATAGACAAAAATTATCAAACTGGCTATAAACTCCGACATTGTCTTAATTAATAGGAAACCGTTTAAACAATTTCATGGTCTAGCTGTTGGTAACAACTTTTCACCAATTTAAGCCATCTTCTTCATCAGGTGTGATCAGCGATCATGAAATGGATAGCCAAAGATTTACGAAAAAATAAAAATATTGGCCGATAAACAAAACACAATTTTTAGTTGAATTTTTTTATTTAAATTAATTTTTTAATATTATAATCTAATCGCGTATTTGAATTTCTTATTTCATTTCTTAAATTGTTTTTAGTTAATCTGCTTCTATAAGAATTTTTTGTATATATTAATCCCGAAAACAATCTTTCGCTGTTTTAAGTTGTACCGAATAAAGAAATTATCAGTTAAGTAAATTTTTAGGAAATTTCTTCTATTATCTGAAATATTTTTGTAGTTCCAACAATTCCAGCTGAAATTTTAAGTCAACTGAATTTATTTCATCGGAAAACGGATTTGAAAATAGTTTGATATCAAAGAGCCAAACATGTTCATTATAACGATTCAAAAAGATTCAGTAGGTAGTAGTGAGCTCACGATAACTCATCATGTTCTACCCATGTGTGCAGGTGCAGTGGACATTAAATAGGATCCTAAAATTTTGTGTCCCAGTGTGTATGTGCACGGGACATTTAATAGAAACCTTGAAATTTTTTAAATATACTTGTATTTTTCTATAAATTTTTTTCTAAGTCCGAAACCCCCCCCCCCCACTAGCAAAAAATTTTATGAATTCTAAAACAAGCAAACTTTTTCTATTCTACGTGTGTGTGTGCAAGAGAACTTTTATTCGATACTAACAATTTCACGACCTTTCGAATGTTACTTTTACATTAATGGCAGAAATCCCCACGGGAAGCCGCCTTATCAATTAACTACTAAAATATCCTTGACAAGTCTGATTAGTTTTCTTTTTCGATCTCACGAATCTTTTAAAGTTTTCTGTTACTCGCTATTTTTCAAAATTATTGGTGTCTTTGTTGTTGATTTGAGACTCCCTTATATAGGGAATATCTCCTCAAACAACTAATCTGATTTACGGAAATTTACATTGGACTCAACGAAAACTAGTTAGATACTTTGCTTTTATCTTTTGGCCGCTCCCCGGGAGAAGACTACGAAATATATCACATTGGGGAATAATCAGTTCCCTTCGTAATTAAATTTATCCAAATCGAAGAATTTCTCCCTAATTTAATTTACTTATTTTCGTCATTTTAATTAATTTATTTTCTTTTTCTAGGGTTCCCAAATTAATTTTATATTCTTATTTTCGTACTCGTCTTGTCAATTGGCATCGGTACATACCCATTTTCCCCGGAAAATATTGATTTTAATTTTTTTATTATTTTTAATTAATTGTTTTATTTTCCCAAATTTTTATTTATTATAATTTTTTTTTGAAAATCAATTAACCCCAACAGTTCTACTGAACATCTGTAAAGCCTAACTCGATAATTAGAAACATTAAAAATTTTACTCATTGAATAGTTCAAATATAACACATCAATCTCATATTATTAACCACACCGATTATGGTAAAATGATAAATTAACGCTAGCTTAAATCTTAATTGCTATCTGCAAATGGTTCCCTATAGATTCTCAACTAGCATCAAACCGATACAATTAGCAATGTAACATTAAAGGGAACCATAAAAATATCAAATATTACATATTTAAAAGCATAAAACTTTAAGTTTATTATAAATCAAATTTTAATAAGTCACAATAATCTGTACGTTTATTAACAACAAAATCTATTTCAAAACATTTCATCAGCTGGATTTATCTGCGTGAATCGATTACAGAGCGACTGGAACTGCTGCTTACAAATCCTAGATTTTATCATTACAACTTTCACATATATAAATAAATGATCATTAAAAATAACCTTTGAGTTTCATTGTTAACTTTGAATTCGTTAACTGCTTTACTTAAATCATTGATTTCCAGCTTCAGTTTCCGGATTTCCATGTTCACTTGTTCTTTGTCAGAAAACATCCCGCTTTCTAAATCTTCACATTCCATCAGACACGAGTAATTGATGAGTTTATTTGTCAATTTAAAAGTCCGTAAACTCATGACAATACTGATGTATTTCAAATAGATCTCCCCACCGATTGGCCAATTAGCGAGCACTCTGTCACTATTGTTATCGATAAATTGATTGAGGATCTCTTTGACTTTCTCAAATCTATCATTGATCAGCAATTTCGGAATGATATATTCCGCATACAGCTGATAACTCCTTTCGTATTGGCCGGATTTCAGCCAATGAAAAGCCTCCAATTCCAGATTGCCCAATGCCTTGCAATAGACTGCTTTTGCAATATGAATCCATTCAACGGGAATATGGAGATTTTCCACGAGACTTTTTTCCACTTTATTGAGATCTTTTGACTCTTTTACTTGTCGAGAAATCAGTGACTTCACCGAATGCATACGGAGCTTTAAATCGGGTATATGGAGAATTACAAACGCTGCCATTTCACACAGTCCTTCCCGTTCTAATTGTGCTGCCCATTCAATCGATACTTTCGGAGAGATATTGTTCGAGTAACCCAAACTCACAAGAATGTTGGCTAAATGCCAGGAAGCCGACCAATTCCAGCAGAGCTTATACGAGTCACCGTTACTAATAGTCGGAGGATTAAGCAAGACATCAAGATCATAAAGCCTATCACAATAGAGCTTAATTAAATGATAGCAAACATCGTAATGTTTGCTGTCTTCATCGATCGCGCTATCTGTTGGGAAAGCTGGATTAATGACATATATGCAATAGTAAATCATATATACACACAACCTTGCTGAGAATCGACTGGAAAAGGCAACGGGATGTCGGGTTCGGTTTTAAATGCTTCGTCATACATGTCAACGGCAGACTTTATCGATCCCAAATACGATTGGATGTACCAGAAATGGCAGCCGAATGCTTGGACCCAATTCAAGTGCTTAAAAGGTGCTAAAATCGACCCGTCCGATAAGACAGAACTGGTCTGTCCCGATAGCAGTAGATAGATACACAAGAGACTCGGTGGCATATGCACATCCACCTAAAAATTGGAAAGATTTCGATAATAACTAAGAACATAACTAGATTCTACTCTTGATTGTAGCCATTGATTCAGTTGTTCCTTCAACATATCTCGACTCTGTAAATTACTGGCGGCTTGAGCAATCAATAGAGATAAGCGATGTTGATTTGTTAACATAGCTAATTTGCAGGCTAAATTGATTTCTCCACAACAAATGGCATTTAATATGAGAGTGTTGCACTTATCAGAATTGATCACAGTGGATTTCATAATGGTGTCTACTTCACCCATAAGTCTTTCTCTACATTGCATTCTAGCAAATTTATTTCAAAAATCAAAATGTCACTCATGGCATGTTTTTTTAATAAAGTAAATAATTCCTAATCAATATTTAAAAAGAAAAAATTTTAGTGCATTATATCAATAACGGAAATAATCACGAAAACCACAAAAATCGATATCTAATAAATAAGGTTGAATAACGTGTTCCATATTTGAGGATTAACTTCAAAATTGTTTCATATCATGTGTTAAATTATGATAAAAAATAAAAAAAATTTCTACTTATAATTTGTCAGTAGTATATATTATGAACATGTTTACATAAATATTAATCCAATTAACACACATATCGAGTGCATAAATATATGCATTTCCACTATAATCTGTGATTTTTACTGTATATCTATACCGGTGCATTTTATACGATATTACTCTGGAACGCAACCCCCGGGATTGTCTAAAATTTAAGTACATGTTCCGCAAGAAATTTTTTATTTTAACCACTGATTATAAATTATTTTTTTCATTACCGTATATACTCGTTCAATAGCGCGTTCGGGCAACGCCAACTCCTTCCCTTCTCTTGGAACTGAAAATCAGTAAAATAGTGTAACCCGTTGTTTATAGGCCGACCATACAAAATAAGGACAGTATAAACTAAGTTGTGTTCATTTTTAAAATCATTTGCTAAATCGGTAATGATTATTTGTTTACCTTAAAACTAATATAGGTCCATATCTGTTTCCTACAATTTTCCACTATCAACCTTTGACAAAAATTAAGAAAAGCGAATCATATTTCCTATGAACCACTTGCAAGCCGTCCCCTAAAATTTCTCCTTAGATTATCCCCAAAATAAGTCGGCTACAGAACGAGTATATACGGTATTTTCAATTTCATAAACTTACCGTATCCATTTGGAAAATGTCTGTTTCCTACACAAATCTTGAATAACGCTGGGCAATTTCTCTTGTTCAGCTCCTAACGAATTCCAAAGAGCATTACATAAATTGAAAATTCTTCCAAAAATATTTTTTTCATTCGACTGTAAAGTTGTTGTCATTGTTTCATAGTTAACATTTAGATAGGAATTCAATGTCCCCAGTCCATTTGGAGGACTCCAAAATGGACATTTACTATCACTATCGATTGTATGTTTGGAGACGGAAAATGCAGATTCCATTAACTTTTCTTGGTATTCTGATAAATTGGATTTACATTTCATGATGACGATCGAGTTTAGATCGTTTCTTTTATGCATATTTCTGAATGACAATGAATCATTGTCAAGACTGGTATTTATGGTAAAAATTTTGAGACCAAAAGATTTGCTATCACAGGATACATGAAATCCAACTCGGAACCGATTTCCCTGGATTAAAGCCACGCTGTTAGAATACTTTTGATGACTATCAACTGTTATATTATCTAGGAAATTTATTCACAATAATTACGCTACAAAGTTAAATTAATCTAAATTTTGCCACACGTTTCCGTGTGGAGTACATTATATTAAGATTCACAAATTAGCCGGTAATTGACCAACAAAATAAACAGAAATGATAGTGCATCATTATGAATTATAAAAAATAAGAATACGTCACACGTAAAATCAATATGCTAGCTATTTTTATTTTCAAGTTTATAAATGACTAACTTAAAATATCTATATAATTTATACAGGCCTTCAGAGATCATAACAAACTATTTAGCATTTATTAATTAAATTGTTTTGGAAATATTGCAAAATATACAAAAATTTAAATGGTAAACATGTTTTGTTTAGGACAATTGGCAGTGAGTCCATTTTTTAAAGATGTGTATCAATCAATTTAAAATCTAACAGCCGCTTGTTTTGCAGTAATAGATAATGCATTATTCAATTATGTTTACTAACCTGAGATTACCGTAGTGCAGAGGTGGGGCCAACTACGGCTCGCACACACGTTTCGACCCACCCCAAAACTCCCAGCAGATTATCAAACAAATTTGGATCTTATTTGCTTTTAAATTTGTATATGATCATTTTATTTGTTTGCTTCGGTTTAACAATGTTTGACATTAATGAAAGTGTCAAAAAATTTTAACCCGGCCCTCAAAAATATTTTGGAAACTCAAGTGGCCTGAGGTCTCAAGTTTAAGATTTTATTATACACATAATTTTCTTTTAATGCGAACTATTTTTAAAGTGAATTTGATTTAACGAGATTCAACAAAAACATTACGTTTTTTACGCGATTTGATCTGATTTTAAAGCAATTCCAAAAAGTGAAGAAAATTAATTTTTAGCAAGAAAAAATGTTTTTTATTAGTTTTTTTACTAATTTTCTAAATTTGTAATTTAATTCTGAGGTGAGAATATCAAAATATTTACAATTGTTCTCACTATTCCAATTTTTTTCGAATATTTTTAATAGATTTGAAAAAATAGACATAATTGTGGTATTGGTTCAGAAAATTAATAGAAATTTTGTATATTTTATGTTATATTTCTCCATTTTTTGTTTCATTAAAATGAATTTTTTAGTTACATTTTATTAAATTATGAATTTTTTCTTGTAAAATTAGTATTTTTTTGTTTTCCTAAGCACATAATAAAAATTTAAATAAAAATTTATAAAGCATGTAAAAACATTGAGTATATATATATATATCTATATCGAACCACATTATTTTAGTTGATTTTTTAAATGTAGAAGCAATCATCTACTTTTATATAGATACCGTATCTTTTTTATGTGATTTTTCTGGGAACGTATCTATCGCGTAATAAGAGAATTAGATGTATTTAGGAAAACTGAAATAGAAGTAAATTCCAATGTGGATAATGTAGTAAAACTTTTTCGAAAAATGTATTTCAAAAACAGAAAATAATTTAATGTTTGAGTCAAATAGACTTATTTCACACAAAATTCGGTAATCTATTGTTAATGATATCTCAAAATAAAACTTTGAAACACAAACGAATTTTTCGAAAAAATGTATTTCAGTAACAGGTAATAATTTTTTTATTTCAGACAAAATTCGGTAATCTATTGTAAAAGATATCTCCCACTTACAAAATAAACAGAATCATATTTCTAAAATCAATAATTATTTTAAGTGAATAAATAACATTATTATTGAAATTATTTCGAAAAAAATATATTTATGACAGACCAAAGAAATAATTATTTTTAATTAGAAAAAAAGGTAATTGAAAAAAATCTAAAACAAATTTTTTTAAAAAATAAAGTGAAAACTTTCAACAATCGTGAAATATTGATTAGCATATAACCCAAATATATTTTCTAAATATTTCCACCTGACAGATTTGTAATGATATTAATATTTAAATCGAACAACTTTTTTAATAAAGGGAAAAAATCAATAACCTTATAATACTAGCTCATTTTGATGTTGTTCATTCCTATAATAAAACTAGGTGATTGCCCGTCCTAGTACGGATATAATACGCCCGCCCACTGTCCGTTGTGGTGAAAATGTAAACAAATCTAATCTAACGCACATTATAACAGTCTGAGAGATAAACCAAAATTACCATGAAATGGCGTCTTCATTAAAACAAAAATTTAAATTGGCGACCACTCCCATTTTAATACTAAACACCTATGCAAAATTTCAAAGGCCTATCTAAAACGGTCTGAGAGATAAACCCAAAAATTTATAGCGTTCCAAAGTCAGTCAGTCAGTGATGAGAGTAAATAGAGATGTAAATATTCCTATAATAACTTCATTTTAGAGATATAATGGCGCAAATATTTTAAATTATAATTTTGGTCTGAGTTTTTGTGTAATGTAAGATTTATTATCATTTTTTTTTAATTAAACACGCAAATAAAACTTCAAATACCAATTTATTTAATCTATCTATGCATTTTATAATGTAATCAATTATAAAAATAATATTAATAAATAAATCGATTCATAAATTTACAAATAAATATTAAGGAAATTAATTAAGTCTATTAGATTTAATAGATAAGTAAATTCATGATATTTTAAAGCTCACGGATGCCATCAAGTCATTTTGACACCATTGATATGACTACAATATTTAAAGGTTTTAAGCTTTATATTTAATATAAAATTCATAAATTCAATCATAAATTAAAAATAAAATTTTACTTGAACATTCAGATAAACACACACTTGCTCATTATTGATAAGCCATTCATTGCATGGTTTGTTGAAACTTATTTTAATATTTAAAATTATCGTTAATTGAAAATTTATAAATATAAACTATAAAATTATAAAAATTACCGAAATAATTTTCGAATTTACAAGGCAGGTAAGGCATTTTCCACAAGTTTAAATTTCGAAGGTGTTGTGGAATATATGCTCTTTGTAAGAGCATATTATTTAAATGTATCGATGAGGTTGATGCAATGCATTCCGACGCCAGAGGTTTAATCGGACGTCTATTGGTTTCTTCATAATCGAGAAATTTATTAGCCGTATTGGTATCTAAACTGACAGTAGAGCAATCCATTTGAGAATTATAAATCATTTCCCCCATTTCACTGGTTTCAAATTTCTTGGGAAGAGGCTGATATTTATCTTTTTCTGAAAATTTTCGGTTATTCATCACTCATTTCAAATATAAATAGAATGAGAGATCCCAAATTACAAAAGAGTTGAAATAAATATCACATAGACAAAGAAGTTCATGGTAAACCGTTTTATATACAATGTCGTTTAAATATTCAATAACGTGTATAATGCTGTTTCACATCAATTTCTAACAATTCATTGGTTTACCGGATCTATTAGAATTTGGAATTGTTGATTAAAAACCCGAAATGAAAGAGAACAAAGATGATAATAGAATAATTTCTATTTCTTGTGACACTGGACTTTTTGAGAAAATTATTTAAAGTTTTGATGAATTTATTTAACAATTGAAGAGTTACAATAGGGCGTTTATTCTGTGGTTCCCCAAAAGTAAAACGAAAATTACTAACATGGGAATCAAATTTCTCTGATAACATATATAACAAGCAATAAACATACAAAAAAACGTAGTTGGTCGACTTTACCAAGACGCATAGATAGGTGATTTTTTTTATTTGCTGACAATCTTTTGTTCTGACTCGAATAAAAATTTGACTGTTTTCAACTTAAATTGAGTGATTGTGTACTCGGCAAATATTTCTCTTATTATTTTATCCCTTATGTTCTTTACTTCACCATTCTAGAATTTTGGCCCATAATTTCTATTTCTCAGGCCACGCTATCAATCTGAATCTAGGCATAAATAACTTTTTCCGCGACTGTTGGTTTTGTGACAAAGATAAGGCCATCATTAAATATGAGAGTTCTGACTCATTTTTCTTTTGAAAGCAAACTTGTTATAATATAAGCAACATGCAGATATTTGTGAAGAATTCAATGAAGAGCTCCAGAAGCCCGATGTTAATTTAACTCCTTAACGCACGTTTTTTTATACGACAAAAATAAATCATTTTTTTATTATTGATAATTAATATATAGACCTATGTCAACCATAATCATAAACGTTACAAATTAACATCTCAGCTTCTTTTTCGTAAATTTATGCACAAATTTGCCAGTAACACTTACCCAAGTTACGGTCGCGCATGTGCGTTAAGGGGTTAAGGAAAAATCACCCTCATATTTAATTTAATTTATAAAATATTATATATTTTTTAAAAATTATAATATTTATATAAATAGCATTTTAAAATTAGTTAAAAGTATTTAAATATTTTTTTAAGTGTTTATTTATTAGAAAATAAAATTAATATTATAAAAAAAAATAATTTATTTAAATTATTAGTTAAAATTCATAATATTTTTAGTTGGTTTTTTTGTACCTGAAGATGACAGTTATCGTACAGAGTTTTTTATTGGCGTTATCTTTTAATTAAATCGATGCCAAATTTATTTAATTATTTATATATATATATATATATATATATATATATATATATATATATATATATATATATATATATATATCTTACCGTTTTACGAATATAAATCCCGAATTTCTAAAATTTATTTTAAAAAATCAATAAATTAAGAAAATTTACAATTAAATTAATTTTCATTAAACAATTCAAATTCAAACAATTCTAGGTGCAATTAATTATACCAATCAATTCTGCTTCTTCTCATGTAAATTTTTCCTATCATCCAATAGCAGGGAGGGCGAAAAGCGGTAAGTATATTAATCATCGTTTGGAGGCACATACTAGGATGGGGCGCCAACTTTAAGACGAATTTTAAAAATTATTATGAATAAAAAAAAAGCTCAAAAATATCACATTTTTATTATCTGGAGCGCTTTTGTCGGGTAGCGCAATTGTCGTACACACTGCCTCAAGGTGAGAATACACGGAAATTCATTCGGTTCCACATCGTCTTCGTGAAAATTATATAATAAATGTATTGTTAGTTGTTACGAAAGGTATACCTTATTTTGAAGAGTCGCTTATTTTAGGTTTGCATAGGGGCGCCAAAGCAGTGTCCAATAGTGACGTATTTAATGTCAATTTTGTCTATGGCACACACGCCCACATAAATATATATTAATTATAGGTATTTCTGATCCATTATTTAGCGCTATTTATTGCACTTTGGTGGATTACAAAATTTAAATATCATAAAAATAGATATAAATGAATATAGTTATTTATTTTTAAATCAATAATGGAAACATTAAAGAGAATTCCAACCTTTCTGTTCGAATTTACTATACGAATTGATTTGTTTTATTTCGTTTTGAAACATTCCAGAACTGCTTACATCCTCATCATCGCTTTCGTAGTTTTTAAACGATTGTTTCAGTTTAAATGTATTTCTAGAGTTAAAAGATAACCTATCGAGCGCAGATCTATGCTGAAACAACCGGTTGCGATTGGTTTCTTCAATTTGAGACATTGAATCGGCCTCAGACGAAACCACTCGTGAAATAAGCATATTTTCCTTTTCAAATTGTTTCGATGACGTTTCTTTTTTAAAATTAACCACCGAGTTACTCTTCATTTTTGTGTTTTTATCCGTTTCGTTTACTTCCTCCCGATTTTTACCGTTGCCATTATTATCTTCATCTTCGTCGTCGTCTGATTCGAAATAGGCATATTTGGAAAAATGCTCAACTTCAAATACCCAAACACCGTTGATTGGCTTATAACTGATAAATCGAGCACCGATTTTATTCGTTACTTTCTTGATTCGTTCTTCAAAATTCATCGTTTTTAAACGAATAGGCTCCTTGATAATTTCACCGGTGGATTTATCGGTTGGGAAAATTCCCATCAGTGTAACTTGTGCTTGTTTATTCAAGCCGTCCCCTTCTTCGGGTTTTATGTCGTCATTTGGATAGACAGAAACTTCTTTGTGGAGTATATTGACAGTTTCATCGAGATTTAGCCCATAGACATTTGTATTGCCAGGGAATTTGATTGAACCGTAACCTGTTCGGTGGATTTCAAAATCCTGGACATAACACTCAGTTCCTTTGACTAATTGATTTAATTTATCGATTGCTGGCGACGTGTAGTAGCCTTCTTTAGTTAAAATAATATGGCAATTATCTGCCACATCTCCATTGATGCTTTCATCACCGTCATCGTCGTTTTCATCGTTAATACACTTTACATTTTCATTGCTTGATTTGATTGGACTAGCAATATCAAGTGATTTTATAACTGTCGAAGATGAAATTAAAGATTCTTCTTTCATTTCTTGAGATTTATTTAAATATTCCTTATTTTCATTATTGCTGTTATTGATTATTCGTTTAGCTTTCGAAACCGGGGAAGTTCTTCCGTTGTGAATTGGGGAGGATAAGCTAAAGGTTTCAATTTGCCGGAAAGAACTATCGGATAGTGGAGTTGAATAATTTTTATTCGATTCCTTGATAAATTGATTTCCTGGTGTTATTCGAGATGTTGTATTAACATTAGTAAGTCTATCGGGTGTAATATTATTTGTATTGTTGAAGGAATTGTTACTTATGAGAGATTTGCGAGATTTTTCAAATGCATTTGGAGGTAAATACTTCCAGTCCTCTCGTTTCACCATAAAACTATCAAATTTATGGGATTTAATCGATAATTCTTCATCCTCATCAAAACCACTAAATACATTATTCACTTGGCAGGGATTGATTTTAGTTTTTTGATTTAATATTCGTCTTCGATTCGATACATGTTCCGCTTCATTACGTTTAATAGCGACTGAAAGGACATTAGTATTATTAGCATCGATTCCAGAAGTCTTCGTATCTAAAGTAGACATCATATATTGTCCCATGAATAATTTATTTATTCCATATGGTCGATTTGATACCAAACTCAAAACCTTTTGCTGAGCTATTTGTTGCTGGAAAGCAGCTTCTGCCGGAGTTGTAATGCCTATCTGAGAAGTACTGTTAGCCGGTACTAGCGTACTAGTGGTAATTGTCGATCCAAATGGTTGCGTATTGGTACCAAAATTTCCAAATAAAGAATTGCTTTGACCTCCAAAGCCTGTGTTAGTTGTATTTCCAAATAAGCTTGGTTTTTGGGTATTGTTAAAAGCACTCGCTGTACCAAAAGGAGTTTGATTAGTTTTGGGTTGATTACCAAAAATATTATTTGTTTGCCCAAACCCAGTGTTTGTTTGAGGAAATATACTTTGTGACTGACTGCTTGCTGGAGTGCTAAACGTATTTGTATTAGAAAACAGCGATGGTTTAGATGTGGAGCCAAAAACTTGATTGTTAGTATTTTGTGAAAATAAACCTCCAGTTTGAGAAGTATTACCAAATAATGCTGGATTTGCTTGAGTGCTAGAACTTGAAAATGAAAAACTCGTATTGGCTGCACCAAAAGGTTTTGCAGCATTACTTGCGCCAAAAAACCCTGTTGTTGGTTGAGATTGAAAACCAAACGAAGATGTTGACGTGTTTGTGTTAAACAATTGATTGGGTTGTTGCTGAGATTGTAAACCACCGAATAATCCAGTTTGTGTCTGATTACCAAATAAAGATGAGGTACTTGTTTGTTGTTGTGACCCAAACAAACTTGTCGATTGTGTGGGTTGAGTTGTTCCAAAAAGAGGTTTGTTCTGAGTGCTAGTTCCAAACAAAGCACCAGGCTTTGTTTGGTTATTAAAAGATCCAAAGGCTGAATTTGTTGATGTTGGTGTATTACCAAACAGAGTTTTCGACCCAAAGGCACTAGTTTGGTTATTAGAGCCAAAAAGAGTGCTTTGAGTTGTAGTACCTAACGTTGTTTGTTGTGATGAACCAAAGGGAGAATTATTCTGAAATAAGGAAGTCTGGTTATTAAATAGTGTTGGTTGGTTGTTACTAAAATTGCTGTATTTGATTTTGGAGTAATTCTATTTGCTGTGTAATCTTCAAGCCTCAACTCTTCTAAAGATTTCATTTCATATTCCTTCATAGCCGAAATGCAATTCAATTTAGTAGATACATTAACTGTTTGATTATTTTTCTGTATTGTATCAGTTCCATTTAATGGAACGTATTTAATAGTAGTCCCACTAACCATATTTGTATTTTGAGCACCAAAAAATCCCGTAGCTTGATTTTGGTTTTGACCAAACAAATTAAGACTTTTAGTGTTTCCAAATAAAACACCGCTTTGACCTGTTGCTGATAATGTAATTTTATTTAATTTAATTTATACATTATTAAAATTTACCATTAAACATTAGTTTCAAGAATATATCAAGAAATTAAAATTTCAAATTCAAAATAAGACAAATTTAAACAACTTTTAAAATTCTAAAATGGTGATGTTTAAGTTTGGAAAACTAATCTTTTATTTGAATAAATTCAATTAGTCATTTAACATTTAGAAAAGCAAAAATTTAATTTTTATTGTTAAATAAATTGGTTCACTGAAATAAATCTTTCGCAAATTACATATACAAAATTATTAGAGGTTGATGGGTTCACAATAAAAGCCGAAAGCACACAAATTTCAAACTTAGTCGTCCAAACCTCACATCAAACATTGATCATAATAATAATAAAATAAATGAGAAAATAAAATCAAGTTAACAGTTTTTATTTGTAACAAAACTTTAGGAAGTGGTGGGTTACAGGGTGTCGATGTTTGTTTAAATGTTCTTATTGTTGGGCCAAAACGTAAACGGCCTTCAAAATGTTTAAATGGATCAGAAACACACACGCAAACACAACACGCAATTTAAATAAAACCTCAAAACATCAATTAAACCATATAAAATCTGAGAAATAAAAGAATTAAATATAAATTAAGAAACATAAAAATAAAATAAAATATTAACAAAATGCACCAAGATCCGCACGATACCTACACAAATATAGCAAGAAAACACGACAAATTCGACGAAATTGGAAAAATCAGTTAAAGTTCATTAAAGCAAGATTTAAATCGGAAAATTTGAATTAGTAATAATTCAAATAAAATTCTAACTAAAAAATTATTAAAATAAATCAAAAAATAATAAAAATAAATATTAGAATTTGCTAGAAAACAACAAGGTCGAATTTTGTTTTACTACATCAAATTTTACACACCAAAAATTTAGGTATATATACTGATCCATTTTCACATTAAAGTTAACCATTTTTCGAAAACCAGTTTTAAACCAGTTTTAAACCATTTTTAAGACTAGAAACTATTTTTTGAAATTACTCCGTGTTTTCAAATTATTTGAATCTTTTAAATCTATTTTCAGAATTTTAGGTGAGAATCATTGATTTTGGAACCCTCTTTCCACGCCCCGTGTCTTGCATCTCTGTAGAGCTCTGCTCGGACGTCGGCGTGGGAAGAGAGGCATTTGGTTTATTATGTGAATGTATGCAAATTTTTTATGAATTGGAAGGGTAACTTGTTATATTTTTCTTATAATTAATAAACTTTATTATGTATAATTTGTTTCTTATATATCTATAATTTGTTAATTAAAATATGTCGAAATTTTTCCGGCCCACAGCCGAAACCTAATGCAAGAAAATAAAATCTACACACAATTCAGATTCGTGTAAGAGCGTGGAATATCGCCAATGATCTGTGCCCGTGAAGACCCGGCGTGCGGAACGCAGTGTTGGATCGTCAATATTATCCCTATAGCTGAAGCGAGAAATAGGGAAGAAGTCTCTGGCTACTTCCTCGTTTCTCAATTCTGTAAAATCGACTTAACTCATACTACACATGGCTAAAAATCATCACACCGAGTAGTCCAGTGGGCACTCAGTAAATATAATGTAAACACAGAATGCGCTTAAGGCTTATTAAAAGGGATTGGAACTGGGGTTAATTAAAATGGAAATCGTTGTTATAATTCAAATTAATATTTCAAACAAAAATTAAATTGGCGAGTCAAATAAATAAACAGGGATCAGTTAATAAATAATTTATTGATTCTCATTGATTAAAGTAAAATATTTAATATTCATTTATTAAATAACTCATCGATTTTAATTGATTAATGTAAAGATATTTAACTCATTGAAGTACTATAATCATTTAATAAATAATTCACTAGTTTTAACTTAATTATTGCTTAAAGTAAAACTCATTAAAGCATTGATTTGATAAGTAATTCGTCGATTGTAAGTTGATTATTAATTCATTAAAATATTCATTTGATAAGTAACTCATTTAGTATTGTTTAAAGAAAAGAAAATTAATTCATCAAGTGTTCATTTAATAATTCATTAACTTTTAATCGAGCAATATAAGGAAATTTCACCCGCTAAAATACCATATTGTAAATTGAACATTCATTAAATACTTAGTTAATTAATTAACGTAAAGAAATTTAATACCGTAGTTTAAATATTCAAATTGATAAATAATCCATTGATTTTCACCCAGCCATTTAAAGTAAAAATTGTACCGTAAAGAATCTTGTAAAATATTTGACTCGTCAATTTATTAAACCAAATAGTCATTTAATAGATAACGGTTGCTTAACGTAATAGAGATTTAACCTCTTGACCATTTCACCATAACGACAAATGTTCGAATTGGATAAGTAGTTAAAAGTATGCTTACTGAAAAACAAATACCCGAATAAAAGAACAATTTATAAAAATTACGAATCACCAAACTGTTAATTAAGCGTATTGTATTAAACAAATTGATTTCAAACTCGAATCAGTTTCGTGATCAGCAGGCAAGGTCCTTCTTGATGAAATTTCAGAACTAAAATCAACCCATGTGGATTAGAGATTATTGTAAGTTCATACAGAGAATTATGGATATAATCAATTGATCCATCAATAAACGTCCGATTTCGCTTGAGTAATAAAAAATATTCATATGTCAATGAGTCCAACAAATCCACGAAGCGAGAGAGAGGGACCTTTGACTTGATGATCACGGAATTGAGACATGAATTGAACAAAATGATAACCAAGAATTATCCGAACCAAACATCTATATTATTTGTTTAACGAGGTCAACCATAGATGAAATTATCATGATTAACTAATTCAAAACCAAATGATCAAAGAATTTATTGATTAGAATAAAATTTGTAAATGAAGCGATTTTATTCATCCCGTGAAACACAAAAAATTCATCGTCGAATAAGGGAATAGAGCGATCACGAGGAATACTTCGAACTCAGCATTAACAGAGTGGCAATCACCCAAAAATTGTGTGTCGATAAATTTCGAACCTAAAAATAAAGCGATTAATAACTAGCTAACTTAACCATGAGAAATACCTACCACTGATTTTGTTTTGACCACGTCCCCCAATGAACGCAGAGAAAGTTTCCAGAATATTCTTGACCCAAAACTCCAATCTGCAACCCGATAACTAATGATCCTTAAAACGAGAAAATTAAATGATGTTAATAAGGAATTTTCACCTACTTGAAAAGTTCATACGAGAATCCACAATAAATATGAGCAAACCGGATAAACAACTTTATCCGCTTAAAATAAACATTCTGGCGTAGCGAAATCTAACCAATCTTTGTCACATCCGGTAATTCACCATGATCGATGAACCGAATTCGATGTCCAGTTCATGCCGTCTGATTAGAATTCGTCAATCACCGGAAATCAATCACTTCGTTTCCGCTCTGAAATTTGATAATCAAGAATCCCGTCAACGATTTCGACAATAAACTAAAACCTAAATACAATAATCGCTCGCGCAATAGTTCGATACATAGCCATTTTATTGTCGGTTTGCATTGAAAATACCTTAAGCTGTGGAGATAAAATTTGGTACATTTAGTAAATGAACGGATACACATGCGAATTTTACACTGCTAATGTACCCCCATATAAGACAGACGCAGTCATAAACATAATACCATATTGTTTTACTGAACCGCAAAACTCTGCTGGCCTAACGCACGACACTAGAATTATCAACATTACCGGCTACCATACTCACAAGGTACTCAGACACCCAATGTAGGTAAATTCAAGCTAGCGAGTTCTCTCGTACAGGACGAGAGTAACTTCATTTTGCAAACTATTAAATATACGGAGAAAGATAGAATAAACATATATTTTTAATTCAGGATACATTAGAACCATGATCGATATGCCCGCTCACACTGTAGAACAATGGAGACAAGCCTGGAGTCGGGTATACCAGGAACGATACCCTGAGGTGCCTATAGATGATCAACCGGAGGAGATGTCGCCAGAGAAGTTCATGAAGCGATTTCGGAAGACGGCGGACGAACCCAATCCGTCACGAGATATTTTAATGCAGGCCAAGAGCTCCTGGAAGGCCTGCTGCAGCATCAGCGACAAATCGAGGCTGATGTGGCATGGGCCACATCTTACCTGGCCAATGTCAAAGATGACATAGCGACCGGACGACTGGCCGACAGCTACCCGCCTTCTCCAAGACCGATCAGAAACCTCAAGCGACCGGTGCTCGTGGTCTCGGGATTTGCTCCGGAAGAGGGAATTAAGCGATTCTTCGCGGAGGAGTAACTCTATTGATGTGGACATTTATTATTGTGATCGATTTCAAAGAACAAAGTTTTTCTGTCTCATTTTTTCTATCCTTATCATAACTTTCATTTAAAAAAAAAAAAAAAAAAAAAAAAAAAAAATTGTTTAAATAAAACTATTCGTATTTACATTAGTCGCCATCCAATTCATTTGTACTATTTTAGAAATGGATCCCGTAAAGCTATTACAAAACGAGTTAACTCGAGCGCGACAGACAAACAAGGATCTCCACGACCAACTCCTACACCTGGTTCGGGAAATACAACAACTCAAAGCTACGTGGGTTAACCCCACCAGGGTCAAGCCGCTGTATCAAAAGTTAGCCGCAGCTCAGAAGGGGTGGACCGAAGAAAGGCAATTGGTGACCAGCCTGAAGACCCAAATCAGGGGGCTAGAGGTAGCGTTGTCCGCTAGTCAAGAGGGGGCAGCGGGTAACCTACCCTCTAGTTTTCGCCCCGGCTCAACTAGCATACCGAGAAGTGAACCCGACCCCATCCGCAATGCCAACCCCTGTCGAAAACCCCACTCCAACAATTCCTTCAACATCTAGTCGACGACCTGGTCGCAAGGAGCGAGCTAAACGTCGAGCCGCTCGACTCTCCAATCAATGGGTCGTAGAGAAATAGACTATTGTTAAATATATTGTTTTCCGTACATCTCTCATTACATTTACGTACTAGTAAAGTTCTTGAAATAAATAAAATAACATTGTGAGAGATTAAATAAAACCACCAATTCCTTTGTCTTCTCAAACTAACGCCGATAGAATTTTAGACGCAAGGGGGACCAATAAGTAAAAGCGAGCGCAGGTCTTCTATCGACAGCTCGTGAACCCGAGGATTGTCCGAGCAACTATAGTATTAGCTAATGATACTCAATTTTTGCGGGCAGTCCACCACTTGAACACATTACCAACGTTGCCTAGCAACGGGTGCCAAGTGGCAGTTAGCAGTCTTTTGTATGGCGTTACTAGGGTCACCGGAAGATAAGCAAGATTTGAAACCCTGTAACCCACCATACAAATTTGGGGGCTCAGCCGGGATTGAATGATTGTCTTTGCGAAAAACCAAAGGAAATATTAGCAAATGTCTAAAGTTTAAATAGAAAATGTCGAGACGACATTTTATCGAACTGCGGAGAGATGTGATAACAATGAAAAACGACCAAACCGACTACACAATACATAAAGAGATAAACAATGACCAGTTTGCAAAAACCCAAGCAAACAAACTGATATGAAACCATGTTAAATAGATATCAACGCCAAAGCATTCAACATCCATTAATACTTGATGACACAACACCCGTGTAAGATACCAACAACACGACAAGACGCATAAGCAAACAAAAATATAATTAAAAGGGCAAAATGCGGGATAAAATGAAATGGGGTAAGTAAGGGAAATAACGACCAACGGGAAAAACAATAGAACAATAATAAAATAAATTACAACGGGGGAATTATAGTAATTAAAGTAGCAACTTATTAAAACAAAATACTGAACTGAGAGTTGAATGAATAGCATACGATGTAGTTAATTAGAATTTAAATAAATTTAATGGGTAATTAAAAGAGATTTAATAATTTTAGATGGAACCAACAAAAATAATAGAAAAACTAAAGGGGATTCTAAACATCGAAAATGACAATCTTGAGGAACTAATTAATAAACAAAAGTTAATTAAACGAGCTAGAGAGGATATATCAACGATTTCCAACCTATATTCCGACGAACATTGCATATTAATAAAATTGAGCGATATTGACAAAGATATAACAACTGAAAGAATATACGAAATTCTGTCCATGAGATTGGAAATAACCAAATTCGGAAAAAGCTGGAACAAGTTGATGAAAAAGGTCGAAAATATTGAAGACGAGATTGCAACAACAATGAAAGAGCAAACCAAGCTTATTGGAATGTTATGCGTGCAAAACAGAGGAAGCACGAGTAATGGTGATACCTTGCGGACACCTGAGTTATTGTTATGGATGCGCACAAGAGTCGCACTGCATGTTATGTCAACGAAAGATTAAGGAAAGACTAACTGTTTACTTTCCATGAATTGTTATGATATGAAATAAATGTGTATTGTTCATTATTCGAATTATTATCAGATAATGAAATAAATGAGTTGTGTAAAAATAACGTAAAAATAAATATGCAGTGTTCGTAGATAAATTAATAACCTGACAACGATAAATAAAGGTAATAGACCGAATACATGAAAGCCGAAGTAAGGAAATAATTAAAACATGCACAGAGACACAAATAATTGGACGGAAAAATTTCGACAACCAACTTCCTAGAGTATAATTCTTTTTGTTTTATTAATATTATATTTATCGATACTATATTGAGATAGGACGAGGAAAAATGGTTAACCTGAGCTATCTAGTGATAGTACGCTCACCCAAGGGAAATCCTGATCAACCCTACTAAGAAAGGAACTGGTAGGCCAAGTCGCGTATGTCAGCAAGTAACCGGCGAGAGATTGATCACCTCTTTTGGGGAGCTTGTTGATGCGATTACCACAAATTTTGAAGGGGGAAGTGAAGAGATAGACCGAGAGGTGAGAGAAAGAGTGTACACGGAACAGAATTAATAGTTTTGATTAAAGGTACCTAGAGATGACTTCTTTTTTTCCCTAGCTGGTGGTGAGGCACCAGAGGACAGCTACGGACTGTCGTGCTCAGGTTGTTATCAGCCAAGGGACTGATGGCGCTGAGCCGTTCGATACAAAAACCCGGATCACACACCGAGTATCGAACGATTTTTTTATTGCTGGGAGGAACTCGATACAACAACCCGGATCCCACACCGAGTGTCGAGGGCCAAACGGTAGGTGAGATGTGAACTAACCGGTAAATGGTTCATACTCAAAATGTCCTACTAAGGTCGGATAAGGGCGGCCGAATTGAGCCGGGAAATCCGACGGTCAGATAAGGGCGGCCGAATTGAGCCGGGAAATCTGATTGCAGAGGCGGGGCAGGGATTAGAAAATTTTCCGCGCCTATATTTAATCGCTTCCTTTTCTTTTCACTATTCGGGAAAGCAAGTAAACCGCTTTTGGAACTTGATTGAACGTCTAGGCATTTCCATACTTTTATATTCTCCGAGGTACACAACCCGGATCCCACACCGAGTACTGAGGGAATGTTTTTTTTATTGCCCAGCGGGGAGTTTGGTACAATAACCCGGATCCCACACCGAGTACCAAATATCCGAATGGCGGTGAGTAAAGCGTAACCGGAAGAATGCGCGGCCAAAAGACGCCATGGCTTGAGAGTCAGTGTGAGGCCTCAAACATACCCAAAAGTCACTGATGAGCTCAAGTCCGGTGAAACAATGAGAGATAATATGAATAAGATGAATAAGAATATGAGTAAAGATGAAATTGATAGAACATGATTATGATTAGATTAAACAGTAAAGATGAGATATAATTATGATTAGATATTAGAGACCATAGAGTGCCAGATAAGATATGATATGAATAAAGATGAAATATGATTATGAATAGATATTAAGGTCACAGATGACCAGTAAAAAAGTTAAAAGCCGAAGGCCGAAGAGCCAACGGACAGTATAGAGGGGCATAGAGCGCCAGCGATTGAGGATTAAGCAAATGAATTTTTGGGAGACATAGGAAAAATAATTAATGGATTGATTGAGAATATGAATATGATGATTTTATTGATATTATGATATAGATAATTGATACGACTATATAGATAACTGATAAGACTATATAGATAATTGATACGAGATTAATAGATAATTGTTACGAGGTATAGATAATTAAAAATAGACTTAAAATGAGGGGGGTGAGTCAGATGTAGAGGACCACCACGATAAATGCGAACAAGGGATAATAACGTATATAGTATGGTAAATGGAGGAGAAATTAGTATAGAGTATAGAATATTGGAGTGTCATTTATTTTTAGGAAATCAATAGTCCAAACAAAGCAATCCAAGTCAATTTCAAAACAAAGCAAAGAGAGAATATTTCAGAGCAAACGACAAATCAAGGGATAATAAAGAAACTTGAACAAACGAGTAGAAAAGAATTTGAAAAACGTCAGAGTAGCTACAAGCAATAAGCAACCAGAATTGCAAAGCAGCCAAAGCAAGCAAAGAGAAACGAGAAAACCAGTCAAGCAAACAAATAACCGTAAACATTGATAACATCAGCAACCACACGAGAAGCAAAAGCCAAGAGAATAGAGAAAAAAGTTTATTAAAAACAGAAGAAAAGAAAAAAGTTCGTTACAGCAGAAGCGTCAACACCAGAGCATCAACTACAGCAGCAACAGGAACCGGCACAGATAGCGGATTGACCGATTTTGAATTCAATAGTAGCGAAGAGAACGAATTACGTAATATCGAGAACCAATTGGCAACGATAGAATCAGTGAACGAAGAAGAGAATCTAGACAACAATCCAAACATGACAACTTCTATAAATTCTTCAATTCCGGATGCAAATATATTGGCAAATAACAACAACGTGACAGTAGGAGAATTCAGAGAAAAGTTCAGAGGAGAACCGTTCGACGGTAGTCTCAACAAATTAGATACATTCATAAAGGAATTTGAGGTATATAAAAATATCTGTCACTGGACAGATCAAAAAGTAAAAGAGCGACTACCCTTATATTTAAAAGGGAGCGCACAAGATGTATTCGTAGAAGAAGCGAGAGATGTAACGAAAATTGACAACGTGGACAGAGATTAAAGATTCTTGATAAAAATATTCGGAATAGAGAAAAAGGGAAATAGGAAGATATTGGACTTCCTACATCGAAAACAAAGACGAGATGAATCAAATGCAGTATACGCATGTGAATTAAAGAAATTGTGTAAAGAAGCCTTCGGAGAAATAGATTGCCCGAAGATAAAATGGTAGACGTTTCATAAGAGGAATCAAAAGAGAAGACATACGAGCCAACCTTGGATGCTGGCACCAGAAAACACTAGATAAAGCAGTAGCAATCGCAAATAGATGTGAAGCCCATCTGGGATTGGATATCAAGTGGCAGTCTTAGCCACAGAACCAACAGTCAACGCCAACAATCAAAACAACAATATCAACCCAGCTATGAATCAATTCATACCCAGAGCACAGCAGATGTTCAAGCCACAACAACAAGAAATCCAGAAGATAGAGGTAATAACCAAGTAAGCTATAATAATAATTTCAGGAACAAGCCAAACGCAAACGAACAATGCTCCACATGTCAAAAAATGGGACATCGATCAGAAAATTGTTTCCGAATTACAACTGCCAGATATGTGGAAAACGAGGCATACTGAGAGAATATGTCAACAACTTAACAGCAAAGCGTGCTATAATTGTGGTCAACAAGGGCACATCGCAAGGCGATGCAACACAAGAGGAGAGCCAAATCAACCAAGACCAAATAAAATCCTACAAGAAATCCACAAATTAACGTGATACAAGAAATAGATATGTTAAGGGAAACATTACAACGAATGCCCATGGAATTAAAGAGATGATGCAACAGATGCCCGCCATATACAGCAACAACGAAATCAATGTAATGAGAAGCAATGAGGAGATTCAAGAGCTGCGAACCAGAGAATATCAAGAGCAACAACAAGCTGAATGGCAAAGACTACAAACAGAGGAAGCCCAAGAAATCCAGCAAAGATGGGAGAATCGAAAACAAACCCCGAAAGAATTAATATGATGAGGATGGAAATTCCAGATGAAATTCACACTGCGGAGCAGTGTGTTGAGAACGAAGGGGGAGGAAATATGATAACCGATAATGAGAAACAATTGAATTGAATACGATGGAGAAAATAGAGGCCATCAAAGAATTTACAGAGGAGGAAAAACAGAGACGTCGACAACTAAAAGAAATGACAACTGAGAAATCAGACGAACCAGAAACTCAAGAGAGTAATCGAGCGGAGATGATGATCACGGAAGATCAAAACGAGAAACACTAATGTACGAGATAGATGAACTAGAAAATGAAATTATGACAAAAACAATAGAGAGTACACTCGAGAAAATAAAGCAAGAGGAAGCTTAGAACAAGAGGAGGATCATTAAAGAAAAGAAGCAATCCTAAAACAAGAGAAAGCGGAACTAAGAAAGAAGGCACTAATATTAAAAATAGACGGAGCGTTGAAACATTTAGAACAAGAACAAGCACTAGATCAAAAAATAGAAGTGATGGCAAAGAAAGTGCTATCACAGGAAATGAAAGAGCCAGAATTAAAACTGCAAAAAGATGAGCAAGAAGCATCAATGTCAAAAGAAAAAGAGATATCAGAACCAATAATAACAAAAAATCGAATCCAGAGGATATGCTACAAAAAATAGAAACAAGAATCAGAAAAGAAAAGCCCACGTGGAGTGAAGCTCAAATTGAAAATAGAATAAAAGAGATATGGTTCCAAACAAAAGGACCAACAAAGATAACGAAAGAGGAGGAACAACTACATATTAATATGTTGAGACAAATACCAGACGATCAAACAGATGAAGATGAAAGTGAAATAAGCAGTCTGGGCGGAGAAATATTTCAATCATGCGAGGAAAATAAACCGAATAAAGATGAATCAACATCCGAACTAGAGGAAATGGAGACGAACGTGCCAAGGGAAGACGAAACCGAGATATTAAAAGAAATTAATGAAATTGTAGAAGAAGTAGATCGAAATCAAATGTTCTTAAACCTCAGAGATACAACCGCATACAGCAGAATAATGAAATTAATCGCAAAAGGATATCAACAAGATAACGGTACATTTACAGCATCATGGAAAGACATGATAAAAAAGTACCAAGAGAATTTGAAAGAATATGATAGAGAAGAATATCAGGTAATTATTGATTTTCCAGAAATACCAAGACAGATAATAGCCACAAGAGGCGAGAGCACAAACGAGTTGTATGATTGGGTAGTGAAAAAGCTAGGACCCAGTTATAAAAATAAACCTTTATATTATCAAGGAAGGAAAATAAAGCGAGATATACACCTAGCGGATGCTCTAATATGGCCAAAAGGAATAAATGTGGTAACATTAAACAAAAATGAAACCGAGGAAACGACAGCAGAAATATGGCAGAAAATCCAAATACTGTACAATAAAGAAATAAAACCTGGATTGGAAAAAGAGAGACAAAAGATAATGAGACAAAACCAGATAAAAATGACAGAACAAGCAATAGATCAAGCCAGAAAATATATTAACCGATTATCGTTAACGAGACCGATTTCCATGAAAATATTTGTAGAAGCCGTACGAGATACAGACATAATGAGATTCGATAATGAGAGAACAGATGAGTTGATAGCCAAATATGGAGAGCACCAAAGAGATATGAGGGGAGATGAACCAATAAAGATAAAAATAAAGCTACCGAATGATGAAATAAAAGAAATATTAGTAGATCCCGATTGTCAAATGCACGAGCTATACCGACGGATAAACCGAGAAATCATACAACCAATAATCGAAAATAGTGATGATGGCATGGTAGAGGAGTGGCTATAATGTACCACAAACGGCAAATAAGTCCACGAGAAAGAACCCCGATATACGAATTAGGTATATGGGAAGACGGACAAACCATTAATATCATAGCCATGGATGAACCAGAGAGAAAAAATACAACAAAAAAGGAACAACAGATCCAAGAATTTCAAGAGGAAATGAAAAGAAAAATGGACCAAATATTAACCATCTACCAGTTATGGAGACAAGATGCGAAGTTGAGCACAAAATTACAACCTATAGACGACTCACGATGCCGATCAACACCATGGAAAAAGATGTATGATGAAAAGACGAAGGAGTGGAAATGGAAAATGGAGAGAACCGAACCAAAATGGAGAAAATATATACCAGGAGAAGCGCCAGAAGACGCAGCTAACGAAACAACCTTAGAGCTATATGAAGACGAACCATACGAAAATTTACCAGAGGAAATGATAAATGAAATGGAATGGCAACCAGAAGAAGACGAGGAAATAAACGATAGAGCTCGATTAGCCCCATACACATGGAAAATAGGTGGATGGGCTGAAAAAGTAAAATCGGCTGAGGAAGAGAAAATCATCGGTATCACAAGTCATCAATTCTATACAGAAATCGGAGGATACCGGATGAAATTGAGAGTGTACCCAAACGGAGATGGGGTAGGAAAAGGAACACACCTATCAGTGTATTTTCTATTAGCAAGAGGCAGATATGACGGCAAGTTAGAATGGCCATTTAATCGAAAGGTCACAATTTCAATCGCTAAACCCGGAAAATGGGAAGAGCGACACAGCGAAAAATTGGGAGTAGACCCAAGATCAATGATAAGTCAAAAGCCAAAATCCACTGAAAATGTAGCGGGAGGAGTACCACAATTTTTATTGAAAAAATATGTAACACCCCAATTCGTGAAAGATGACACGATATACATCACGATCGAAGTAGAAACAGAACGAGAAATGAAAATACGAATCCAACAAGAACAAGCGAGACCGCGAATTAGCGTACTCGAGAAACGAATTCCAGGAATAAAATACTTGCCCACAGATATAGACGATCCTGTGGAGGAAGGATTAACACGATTAACAGAAACGCAAAAGTGTAGAGAGTTAGCAGCAATATTGAGAACCGGAGCAAAGAATCAAAGACGAACTGTAACAGATTTAGCAAAATGGATAATCGATTCATGTAACAGAGTAGAATCTGCGAAATATTGTAAAGGAAATAGAGGAGTATCGGAGAATGTATGCGTGGTACCCAGAGCAATTCAGAGAAATTATCCGAAAATGGAAACACACCGAATGGGCAGCCGAAACGATAGAGAAGTATAGTTTAAAAATTATGACACCAGATTTCGAACCAATTGAAAGAGAATTTTATATCACTGCCAAGGTAAGTGAAGTGAAAAAGAGAATACCGTATGAACCGCCATTTCATTTACAATACGAAGGACGCTCATTGGATGACGATCTCGAAATTGGAGTTACGCAAATGCAATTGGGACTAATAAATATATTAACAGTAGCAAAAATTGCGGGTAGAGAACTCAATAAAAGAGAAATCAAAACGAAAACGCCAATAGGACGACAAGAGAGTCTAAATACGCCAGAAGTTCCACCTGCAGCAGATGAAGTAATCGTCATCACAACAGGAGACGAAGAGATACTAAACGATCTAAATGATATTGTGGATGAGGAAACAACCCGGAGAATACCGGAATCAAGAGATTTATTCATGACAGAAAACGAAGACGATCCGATAACAGATGAACCAGACGAGCTAGTATGTGGTCAAAGACAACTAGTCGAAATTATAGAGCCAGATACCGAAGAGGAAAATAAAAAGAAAGAGAGAAGGCGCCGAAGCTCGACAGGAGACGAATGGGATAACTGGATAAATGAACGAGGAGCTACAACATCCAAAGAAACAGCAGACGAACAACCCAAACGAAAAGAAACAGGTACGGCAATGGAAAAGAAATCCAGAGGACGACCAAAGATTGATAAACCAGCTCCAGAAAGGAAAACTAAAGAACAGATGCAGATGGATCAATTGACAACGAAATTAAACAAGCTTAGCCAAGTAACGAAACAGTTACAAGGAAAACTAAAAGGCAAAGAACAAGGAGCAAAATGGATCAACAGACTAATAACTGATATGCTGGGATTAGCAAATCCAGAAATAAAGAGAAATTTAAAACTTAATAATATCGGAGCAGAAGCGAAACAGCTTTGGGCAGCAATAAAGCCAATAATAAATAAAATAATGGATAATAAAGTACGAACCACAACCAAAGATCCAGAAGAATTGCTGCTGATAATAAACCACTTAACGAAACGATCGGATGACCCAAATAGATATTTGGTAGGAATGGCTTATCTGATGTATAATACGATAGTGATATACAGAAAGCGAACTCCAAGATACAACCCAAATGGATATGAATTCGCAATAACAGACATTATCAGGAAGGTAATTGAACCATTCATCTTGACTCAAGGTGGATGGCAAGCTTTTATAAATATGGTAAGTAAAGACGATCAAACTGAGATAATGCAGACAAAGTTGAAGGAGTTATTAACGGAATTCGAAACGACAATTAATGCAAGCGATCCAAAAACAGCTAGAAAAGGGATGAACACGATAATCACTACAATACTCATATGGATGATGTGCGTAAAAGGAGTAGAACCGTTTGTAGTATATGATTGTGACAATATAAAGATTGGTGATAAATATTCACTAAAAGAAACAGAAGAGTGCAAAGCAGCAAACCCCGGCAAATTGCAGACAACGGCAACAGCAGTATCGTATAATGTGTATCAAGAAGTAGATTTCATCAAAACAGAAATCAAAGAATGTTCAGTAACAAGAAAAATTGTAGCATTCCATTGCGGACATCACTCACATTCAACAATTATAGAAGCCGGAACGGAAACAACAGTAGTATCAGTAACGCGGAACGAATGTGAAGAAGGATTCACGACAGGACGTATCTCAATAGCTGGACGAGTGAATGTAGCAGCCGAGGAAGGAAAAATAAAAACTACCCGAGTATACGCTGCGGGGAGAATAACGGCTGGAGACGGAACGTGTCAAGGAGGAGAGTACACCTTATTGAATCAACTAGTCAAAGGAGTAGTAGTGATTGAAAGCTACCAAGTAAAGTTGGAGAAATATCAAGGATATTTTGATCCGGACACGCAAGCGATGAAAAAAAGTATCCCCAATGTCTAGCAACAGATAGATCATGCAATACGGGAATGTCAACGATCGTATATCACGCCGATACCAGAACTTGTAGACTCACCTTATTGAAAAGCGCAATATTTGATGAAGTGCAAGGACGAGTGCACAGCGAAACAGAAACTAACACACAAAAAAGCGCATTAGATGAATTACGGAGAACCGGAAGAATCGGAAAACCAACAATCACCACGACTATCGGATCAGAGGTCACGCCAACAGTAGTAATATCAACTGATACCACCATTGGAATGAGATTTATAAAAGGGCGAATGGTGAGTAAATGTGACGAAATGGTAGCTAGCACCAATTATAAAGGAATATTCTTATCGCGAACAGCAATACCGAACGCAAAAGCGCAAATAGACCCCAAAGATGTGAAACTATATCTCTACATAAATAACAAGATGGATTTCCTATATCATAAAGGACTGGCGTCAACAGAGAAAATATATTACGATCTAGTTAAAAACGACTGTATCTTGAACAGAGAAATACTAAAAACAAAATTAGCAATGGCAATCACGAATCCAGATAACGCAATTCCATTATTACCACTCCAAGAGGGGATATTTTGGAAGAATCGTCGGAGAAGTCATGTATACGTACAAATGTGAAAAGACAATTGCAAAATTGCCAGAGAATTCAACAATCCCAAGAGATAAATGCATAAATGAATTAGAGATAATGCATAAAGGAAAAATCAGATTCGCTCAGACAGTGACAAGGATGATAAACCCAGAGAAATTTGTACCAAATATGTCAGTTGTAGTAATTATATGGACCATTATTCGAAATAATGAGACGGAAGTTGGTTACAATTTCCAACTCGAGTAATAGTAGCACCACCAAAAATATTTAGACTTACAGAATTGGCTAGCGAAGCAGAATTCAAACCAGTTGATATATCACAGAGTGGAATATACCAAACGAAAGATCTGGAACGAGCCAGGGAACATCTATTATTTCCAGCACAGAGGCAAGCAATACTATCTAATATTGTAACGATAACGGGAGGTAACAACTATGGAGAGAAACCCAACTACGAATTGTTACTATCACCAGATCATTTTCAACATGCTACAGCAAATATGATGAAAGCCATGTGGGGAAGATTCTTAATCTTCGGACAAATGATGGCAGGAATTTTGGGAATAATCCTCATCATTCAAATCGTAAGAGTGATCCTAACACAAATGTTAGCATGTTTCGATATTTATAAAAGAGAGAGGAAAATCAACTGGAAAATGGCAATCGGATTCTTACCGTTTTTAGCGAAAACAATGGTGTTACATGGACACTCAAAAGATATTCACAAGATAAAGAGATTAGTAGGAATTCTAACAAAAATGAATGGTACCGATGAAGAAGTCGGACGAAATTCAAAGCAATAATGAGATTAGAAGCCGAGAAAACCAGAATGAAGCGACAGAGAACGAGCAACTGGAGACGATGGATAAATTTCAAAGATGATAGCAGCGACAACAGCGACAACGACGAAAACCAAGGAGGAACACAGATGCTAACTCAAGAGCAACTCAAACAATGGGAAAATCGAAAGACAAGACATAGTGGACATTTCAATCATCCACCACCAGTATATGAATGTTTAAAGAGAGCAACAACATCAGCAGAGAGAAACATGCCAGTAGAAAGACACGTACCAACACCAAGATCAACAACATTACGAAATATTTATCCAGTACCATACGAACCAAATTGGGCAGACTTAGTGCCAAGAACCAGCCAAAGATCAAGAAGTGTAGATCAGGATCCAGAAACTCGAACTATAGCTATGTTACAAACATTAGCTGGACCAACATTAACGGTACCCATCGAGATAAATGGAGTAGAAATAAAAGCAATGATCGATACCGGAGCAAACATCTCAGCTATAAAAATGGATAAAATACCCGGAAGATTGTGGCCATGTATAGAAGAAGCTAACATGGATGTAATAACTTGCAGTAAAGAATCAGTCGCAGTCATCGGAAAAATCTGGTCAATAATCGAGTATAAAAATGTGAAAATCAATACGTATCTAGCGGTTATCAGGAGATTAAGTGCAGATTGTATAATTGGAACAGATCTTATGCCAGAATTATTAAAAGAGATAATAATAGATCTAGGATCGATGGAGCTGAGAGATAAAACCGGACGAATATGTATGTTAAAATCAGAAGTGAGATGTTCAGAGAAAATAGTAGTGCCAGGGCGCACACAGATGATTTGTTACGTAAAAGTGAATGAAGAAACCAGAGGAGAAATGATTTTCGAACCTAACCACAAATTTGAGAAGAAGAAAGAACTGCCATTAGCCAGAGAAATAGTGTATGTAAACGATAACAGTGAAATTCCAATCAACATTACTAATTTTGATGAGGAAGATAAAGTCATTTACGAAAACGAAAGATTGGGAAAGTTAACACCGATGATGGACATTGAACTTCCAACAACAAAAACCGAAGGAAATGAGGAAGAATTATGGACAATCGACAGTCAGCTACTAAACGAAAACGAAAAAGAACAACTACAAAAACTGCTAATGGAATTTAAAGATATATTTGCAGCATCTGACTTAGATCTCGGTACAAGCGATGTAACGCAACATACGATACCATTAACAGATGATACCCCAATAACACTACGGCCATATCGATTAGCAGAAGCTCAAAAATCAGTAGCAGAAAAGGAAGTTCAAAAGATGTTAGACGCAGGAGTGATCGAACCAAGTTGCTCGCCATGGCAATTTCCAGTAGTCATGGTAAAGAAAAAGACGGAACGCAACGATTTGTATAGATTATCGACGACTCAACGCGGTAACAAAACGAGATACATACCCGTTACCAGATATAAATGAAATGTTACAAACGTTACACGGAGCAGCTTATTTTACATCGCTAGATTTAAAAAGTGGTTATTGGCAGATAAAAGTCAAAGAAGAGGACAGAGAAAAAACTGCCTTTACAATTGGAAAAGATCTATACCAATTCAAGAAAATGCCTTTCGGATTAACCAACGCACCAGCTTCATTTCAGAGATGTATGAATTTCGTAACTCACGGCATTAAACAATGTATGGTATATATTGATGATTTATTAATTTATTCTAGCACCTTCGAGCAACATTTAAAAGATATCCGTAACGTATTTGTTCGATTAAGACAATGGAAGTTAAAATTGAAACCATCCAAATGCGATTGGGCAAAGGAAAAAGTCACCTTCTTAGGACATATTGTGTCGGCAAAAGGCAAAGAACCAGATCCAAGAAACATCGAAAAGATAAAGAATTGCCCAGTACCAAAAACAGTCACGCAAGTGCAAGAATTTTTAGGCTTATGTGGATACTATCGAAAGTTTATCAAGAATTATGCAACCATTGCAAAACCAATACAAGAGTTAACCAAAAAAGATACCCCGTTTATATGGGAAAAGGAACAGCAAACAGCCTTTGAAACACTCAGAGATAAACTGATATCAGCACCAATACTCGTGCACCCAGATTTTAAGAAACCGTTTTTATTAGCGACAGACGCAAGCGGATATGCATCGGGAGCAGTCCTAGGACAATGGGACGACGAGAAAAGAGAACGAGTTATTGGATATTATAGTCGAACATTCAAGAAACATGAAAAGAATTACTCTGTGACTGAAAGAGAAGCACTAGCGATAATCCAAGCTATTAAACATTTCAAATATTTATTATGGGGTCACGAGATATATATCACGACTGATCATCAACCATTGGTATGGTTGGGCCAACACAAAGAAGCCTCAAGTAGATTGATGAGATGGGCGATGCAGCTACAAGAATACTCGCCATATATAAAATTCAAATCAGGAAAAGCGAACGCTAACGCAGACTGCATGTCAAGATTTGTATTTGAGGAACTAATGGATCATGATGTAAGACGAATATGCATGATCATCGCAGAAGATATAGATTTTACAAAACTGAGAAATGAGCAGAAAGAAGACGATGAGTTGAAAACAATAATCGAATTTATGAAAACGAACGATATGAAAATCTTCGACAACAACAGCAAATTAAAAGAGCATATGGAAAAACACAGACATCGATATACCATAGAGAAGGGATGGTTATTGTTAATGGATGGTGAAAAACGACTTATGTGTTTACCAGAAAGTAGACGAAAAGAGGTATTGATGCAATACCACGATGGAAAACTTGGAGGACACATGTCAGCAAAAAAGACGGAAGCAAGACTGCGTCAAAAATATTATTGGCCAAATATCGGAGAGGACGTAAAAGGATGGATAAAGAATTGCCTAATATGTGCAACGAGGAAAAGCACGGGAAGTAAACTGAAGGCACCGCTAAAACCAATGCCAATTCCACCAGAACCCATGACGATGATTGCAATGGATGTAGTAGGACCATTACCAGAAACCAACGATGGAAATATCTATATATTAGTAGTGACAGATTATTTATCAAAATTCCCGGAAGCATTCGCAATACCAGATCAAAAAGCTAGAACAATAGCGAGAATCCTAGTAGAGGAAATATGCTGTAGATACGGAACACCCTAAACAGATTTTAACTGATCAAGGAACCAACTTTATGAGCGAAATAATAGAGGAAGTAACGAATTACTTCAGAATTGCGAAGCTGAGAACATCACCGTACCATCCACAAACAAATGGTCAAACCGAACGATTCAACGGCATATTAATTGAAATGATGTCAAATTACGTAAGCAGACACCAAAAGGATTGGGACAGATATATAAATCTATGCCTTATGGCCTATAGGATGTCAATACATTCAGCAACAAAAATGAGTCCATTCAAATTAATGTACGGCAGAGAATGCAACATGCCGATAGACCTAGAATATCAGCCACCGATATCGCAATATATGGAAATTGATGATTATGTAACAGGATTCAAAGAGCGAATGCAAGAGATCTGGAAAACAGCAGGTATGAATATTAGATTTAATCAAGAAAGTTATAAAGAATTACACGATAAAAGGCGAGATGTACGCGAGCATAACCTTCAGGTTGGAGACTGGGTAATAATCGCAACGCCAGAAATTATCCCCAGGAGTAGCCAGAAAATTACAAAGATGTGGTAAAGGACCATACGAGATAATGTATGTAAACGAGAACAATGCTCGAGTTAAATTGGTCAATAACCCACTCACCAGACCTATTTACGTAAACGTAAGCAGATGTAAAGCAATACCAAGAACAATAACAAGAGAACCAGAGAATCGAGGTATGCAAACCAGATCACAAACTCAACAACTGAGTATAAACGGACTAACAATGAGTCGAAAATAGAAGCGACATCAAATAATACCGTAGAGGAACCTAAACCGGACGAATCCAAAATAACTCTAAACGCGACTCAAGATAATGTAGATAAGATGGATATAATAGTGAAAGCCATCAGAGAGATAATGCCGGAATGGGTCGAAGGGAAAGGATGGATGAGAATAGTAAACAAAGCAGGGAAAATCGCCATGGATTACGCCAAAGGAGCTGGAAGTCCACCAGAAATGGATCGTATCAAAGAAAGTATACCCATGATATTCACTATGGCAGACGTAGAAGGAAATGTACCTTTACATATTGCAGTACAGCATAGAAACGCTCAACGAATAATGGATATAATTCAATTTATGCAGAAATGCGGACACAGCTCAAATATACCAAACGAAGAGGGACAAACACCACTAATGTTCGCAGTTGCAGCAGACGCCTCTACAACAGTCCTGAGAGAATTACTAAGAACCGGATCATCGTTCAAAGAGAAAGATAACGGAGAAAATAATGTACTACACTATGCACTGAAATCGAGACAAGCAAGTGCAATAAAATTCATAACCAGTAACGCGACAATTAGAGAGAGAGAAATGATGGGTAAAACAATCCAAACATTATGGGAAGCTATCGACGCCAAACAAGACGAAGCAGCAGCCAATCTGATGAAATGGACCTACGAGGGTTCACCACTTAAAGTATTCGATCTAAACTATATGGTAAGAAACAGAAACGTTCTATTAAAAGAAACAATATATGCTCATTACCCATTTCCAAAAACAATAAAAGCAATGTTGAAGTGGGAAGGACTGAAATTCACCAATCATCCAAAAGAAACAATACGAATTGGAGATAGAAAGGAACAGTTATTGATGATAATACACAGATGGCATCGAAAGCAAATAAGATTTCAAGCGAGCAAACAAGAGATAAAAGAAATGGACGATATAAAAGCCAGAATAATAAAAGTATACGAGGAAATAATTGAAATAATAAATGTCGAGGACGACATTTTAAAGGAAACCCCGGATGGAGATAATAATAATGAAGAAAGGGGTGACAGCAGCAAAAACCAGGATGATCAAAATACTAGAGATGAAAACAAATCCGCACAACAAGAGAAAAAGGAACCATCCAACGAGGAACGTCAAGAAACGAACAACAGTAATAACGAGGGAAAACGAAACAAAGGAATGATGCGACTACAACAAAGGAAAAATCAAAACCGACCGACCCTGCTACAGAAAATAATGATATTGATTACATCCATCAAGTTAACGGAAGCTGACGAAAATATCACGAAAGAAATGAGATCGTTCAGAATACGAACAATAAACGATAAAGGAATTTCGAGCAAGGGAATATGCTTACAACTGACAATGAATACAAGCATAAGTTGTCAATTCGATTCAATAGGAAAACCAGGAAGGATAGAAATACGATCCGAAAATTCATCATCATGTCAAACCACTAAAGACGTATGCAGAGATGCTACAAAAGATAGAAACGTAAAAATCCAAGTAGAGCCAGGGATAGGCAAATTACGAATAATAAACAGAGGAATAGACGATTGAACAAGTATGTATACAAAACAAAATTATCGATTGTTGGAAAATGAATATGAAAGCAGGAGAAATGTGGAATGGGATAGCCTAGAAGGAAATGCGGAATATATAATATGTGCCAACAATGATATAATAATAACTTGCACACTAGCCAAAACCCTGGGAGAAATTCACAACACCAAAAGAAGAGCCTTATCAACGTCGAGCACGAGAAAATACAGAAAATATAATAAAAGTGGAATCAAACCCAAAGAGTGGAGAAGAGATAATAGGTAAAGGCAAAGAACCCATTACAAAAGTTTGTATATTCGAAACTAAAAAGAACGGAACGATGAACGAAAGATCAATGTATTCAACGAGATATCAAAAACCAAAAATACCGTATTCCACAAAAGAAAGCGTGGAAAGTAATTAGTAACACTTTCAAGGGGAGATGATCTGAAAATCAATACAGACGTTACTAGAATCAATTACGACAAAAGTTCCGGAAAAAGAAACAAAAGAGAAACGTAAACCAACGACAGATCAGAGAAAGTAAAGCAGGTAATAATAAAATAGAATCAGAAATGCGGCAAATGAAGGTTAATACGTATCGAAAACACAGTGGAAACCCTATCACGAAATCTGCTGTATACGAACCCAAAAGAAACGAACCAGTAAACAAAAGAATCCAATGTGAAACGAGCAAAAATATAACGAAGCGGAAGTACCGCATACCGTGAGAAAAGAAAACTCGGAAAATATGTATAAATATCCAAAAGGGAACTCATGAACATTGGAGAACGATAACAAGAAACCATCAAGTCAAGATGCAAACAGATCAACCTGCAACAAACATCTGAGAGCAAACCAAGAAAGAAACATGGAAAAAAGGAATGATCAGGACGACAGCCCACCTTTCATTCAAGAACATTACAACTCCCAAAGCACTTAAAAATGTACACCGAAAGAAGTTAATGGAACACCATGCAAGGGGAGCACCATACATGCCAGCCTAATAAAAAGACTATTGATAAAATGATTTGGATCACAACATGCAGTATAAGCAGCGTAGTGATGCTGATAGTAATCATTAGTAAGAACTACAAATGTAGACAAGAAGACAGCGAAGAAAGTTATGGCACAGCATGGAAAATTAACTATGATATTGATAGACAATACGATGTAGAAGAATGAGAATACGAAAACATAAGAAATCTAGCACAAGCGGACTCTGGGTTAAAGAACCCGCCATTATCGAGCACAACAATGGTCCCAATGATCGAATGTTATACCAGAATATGAAGAGAATATGGGATTACGGACATTGCGTATAGAGTCCCCGGAGACGAATGGTGTACAACGAGAAAGACCATTGTATATAGTGTAAAATTATGTAGTGATAATCGTAGTAATGTTGCACGATAAATTATTGAGTACAAAATGTGTCAGAAATAGTGCAAACAGAATAAAGGCGATGATTAATGATGTATTATAACTAAGATGGATCCGAATAATCGCATATCAACAAAATCAAGTGAGAAACCACCATTCGTAGAAATAATGACAACAACCAGCAGCTGCCAATAACTATAGATGTAGAATTAAATCAAGGAATATACAGATCAAAGGAGTCGAGGAACTTGGTAACGACAAATGTAATTAATGACGCTATACAAACAATTGCGCAAACTCAGGGACAAATACTCATCCAGTATTAACGGAAAGCGTAAACAGAGGCCTACAACAAGCCATAAGACTAGAAGAGCAGCAGAGAACAATACTACAATTGCAGAGAATAAATGACCAATTAGCAGATCAAGTTAGATGGCAAGCTGACGAAATTAGAAGACTACGCAACAATCAACAGCACGTAGATCCAGCAAGTTGGGTGGAATGGATAACATCGATGCCAGAATTCACCCCTGAACCGGATTCAACAGTAGAGTAAAAATAAAGCGTACCTTGTAATATGTATAAATAATAAACATAGAAGTAAGGCAACGCGAATATCAGAAAATTTTTGTAGATATCAGAAATTATCGAGAGAAAAGAGAGCGAGAATCATCCGAAAACTACGAGACGAATAATGAAAGAAAAAATTAGAGTGGTGAACGATATAAAAGAAAGATTAAAATGTTGTAGATGTAAAGAATTACTGATTGGAGCGAGACAAACGAAATGTGGATGCAGAATATGTACAGATTGTACGATAGAAGTAATAAAAACGGAAACAATAAGATGCCCTGGATGCGACGAAACAATCGAAAGAGATGGAGATCCTACAACAATGGATAAAGCTACCAACAAAGAGATCAACAATCTATTAATTCAATGCCAAGTAAAAAGAATGTGAATGGAAAGGACTTATGAAGGAAGCGGAAAGTCACGCAAATGAATGCGAATATAACGAAATATTATGCGAAAAATGCCAAACGAGCACAACAAAAAAGACTATGAAAGAACACCATAAAGTGTGTATCAAGAGAGAGGAAAAATGCGAATTCTGTGGAGTCATCGGCGAATGGATAAAAATAGAGATGAACATCGGAATCCAAAAGAGGAACAAATATGCGATCTATATGAAGGAATATGCGCAAACAACTGCGACAGGAAAGATAAAGTCAAATTAAAGGAACACTGGAACGAAGTAGCGGCAAACCATCAAATGTCCGTTAGAATTATTCAATTGCCAAGCACAATTACCAGTTGCGGAAATGCAAAAGCAATATGATGGAAAATAGTATCGAGCATACCGAAATCATGATGAAAACAATAGGAATGTTGGCATGGGAAATAAAAAGCCTACGAAACAGAAAATGATGCACAAAAAAGCAATAATAAGAGAAATATTAGAGTCAGAAAGAATTTCGAGAGAAGACAAGAGACACACTCAAGAAAATGGGCGAAAATGGAAAAGAAAATGCAACAGATGACCAACAGCATGAAGGAACTAGAAACTAACAGTTCTATAGCCAAGAAAACATCCGACAGCACCATTTATATGGAAAAATAACCGAATTCGCAGAAAAGCTTCAGAGAGCAAAAGATGGAACACAGAGAATTTTAGACAGCCCACCAATATACAGTGGGAAAATGGATACAAATTGGGCATTAGACTATATCCAAATGGAGATGGAACGCAACAGGCACCCACATCAGTGTCTCATCAGAGTGGGAAAAGGAGATTACGACGAGCTATTAGCATGGCCTTTTAAACAAAACATGATATTAACAATGAAAGGATATGAGGATCACCGCAATCCAATCAGAACAGGAAATGAACACAGATGGGAAGACCAACAACCGACTGAATACAGCGATTGGGACACCACGATTTTACCCACAACAACGATTGAGAGGAGAGGATTCTGCGAGAAGATAATCTGTATATAAAGTTAGAAGTGGAGAAGCCAGACAAGACGTTGTAAAAAGGAAAAGAAAGTGTAAATAAATGTAAATAAAATAATAAAAAACCAAATAAAAATCAAAAAATTACAAATAATCAGAAAAATCAGAAAAACAAAATTCAAAATAATGACGATATTTAGATGCAAGCGAATCAGCGAAGAGAAAATGAACAGATGAGAGAAGGACCAGATTCGATATGGACAAGATTATGGAAAAAACCAGAGGAAGAGGAAAAAATTAAAACCTTAGTAATCGCAATTCAGCATTATACCAGTTTCGACACAACCGGACGACCATGGAAAATGAGGAAGGTAATTTACTCACAGAGAAAAGTAAGAGATGAGGAGCTGAGAAAAGAAGAACAGAGATATCTAACGTTCAAAGATAATAAAGTATTCACTGACCGACAGAGTAAAGAGATGGCAGCCCAAGGATTCTTCTTCTCAGGAACCCCCGAACTACCGGATGAAGTCACCTGTATTTATTGTCAAGGAAGACTCTCGCATTGGGAAAAAGGAGAAACAGCAAAACGAGAACACCTGAGGAAATTCTCAACCTGCCCATTTAGAATAAACATTGACGTCGGAAACCAAGCGATAAACAGATTAGAAGGACTTCGACAATCAGAATTAGACAAAGATGAAAAGGGAGGTGAGAAAAAGATAACGATAATAAAGAGTTTCGAAGACCCAGCAGAATTAATATGGGAAAAAGAGACTATAAATAGAACATTTGAAGAGAGAATCAAAACTTTCAAAGGAAATCCAAGAGCAGCAGAATTTGCGAGTCAAGGGTATTGTCAAACAGCAAGAGGAATAATGTGCGAAGGATGTAAAAATCAACAACCAGTACCAGATCAGAATGTCAAAAAGCTAAAACATAAAGGAAATGCATGTATAAGCAAGAAAAAGAGTCAAAGAATATTGAAATAATAATTACAAACCAGCAAATAGAAGATATCTTAGATCGACCAAAAACGAGAACATAATGTTATTATCAGAGTAGATACTCAAAAGATGAGAAAAATAATCAAAGAAAGATTAGCCAACAATGTGGAATGGTATGACTCAACACAAGCAGTAATCCGAGCAATCAAGCGATATCAAGAGAAACCAAAAGAGAATCGAGACAAATCAATGATAAAAGAAGCCATTTTAGAACAGTATCAATGCGTGACATGTTGGCAGAAACATGTTGAAATAATTTATACTCCTTGTGGACATATGGTCACATGTGAAGCATGTGGGTTAAAAGTCGAAATATGTCCAGTATGTAGAAAGCGATCAACGGGCGGATCAAAGGATTCCGTTTCGCTGATCAGTAATTAAAAATGGAAACAATGTGTAAAAAGTGTAAATAAAGATAAACGAAAAACAAAAAATTATAAAAACTCAAAAAACCACAAAAATACGAGATGATGTAAAATTATGATAAAATTTTGAAATGATTGAAAAGAGAGAATAATCGATTATTAACATTAGAAAACAATTATGAATCCAAACGAGACAAAAGAAGTTGTGAAAGAGGCTGAAGAGTCAAAACCAACAACCAAAGATCAATCAGAATCAATAAAAGTAATAAATGAAGAAGTAGAATTATGGAGACAAGAACGTTACAATTAAAAGAAATGCTACTAATCGCAGAAGAGGAATTAGTGCAAGAGACTCAAAAAACGAAAATGATGAAAGAAAAGTGGGAAAAACAACTAGAACAAAAAATAACTCACCCAGAAGGAAAAGAGAAAACGTACCAAGAGCGAGAAGAAGAAATGATGAAGGAATTTATGCAGAACCAAACTAGAATCAAGAACCAAAGGAAAGAGATACAAACCTAGAGCAAGAGAAGCAAGATCAACAAAGTGAAATCGAAAGATTGCGGGAAGTGATAAAAGACAAGAAGCAGAGATACGAGAAGAAGGAGATAGACGATAAAGATCATACAACAAATGCAGGAAGAAATTGGGCAAATTAGCACCCAATATCGAATAGAGAAAACAAAGAGAACCCATTTGGAACAAGCCAAAGAATGGGCAAAAAGACAAGCGCGATATTGGAAAATCAAATGGACAGAGGATAGAGACAACTCAAGAAGTAATTGGGAATCGCGAATCAGACATTATATTCAGCAAATAGCCGAAGAGGAAGACCGAACAAGAGCTTACAAAACTAAATGGGAAAATGCGAAAAAGGAAGTCAACAAGCTGAGAAACCAAGGGCCAAAACCATCGAAGAAAATAAGAGAGCCAGAGACGATAGACAAGAGAGAATGCTGACTCAGATAACTGATCAAGCAAGAAAATGGCGAATAGAAGCAGATATGGGAGGACGCCAACGCAAAACAATCTAGCTATATAATAAACTAGAGCAGGAAGTTGAGTACCAACAAACCAGAGTAAAAGAGATGCAAATCGAGCAGGACGAAGCTCACCGACAAAGAACAAAACAACAATGGAAAAGGAGATCAAAGAAAAAGCAATAAAAGAGAGGCGAAAAATGGAAAGAGCACTTTCAAGAAGCCAAGAAAGAGATAAGATCGTTACCCAAAAGGATACTAAAATATGGAAGATTGGGAACTTTGGGAACAAGTCGAAGTACAGAAAGAAACAATCGAGGAACTAAACGAGCAGGTCCAAAACTTAGAATTTCGGGAAAAAATCAGACAAGGCACAATAAGAAGGCTCAGGAGACACGAAAGGAATACGAACAACAATTCAACGAAATGTACAAGATATCAGCAGAAGCAAGAAATCAACTACAGACGAAAAAAAGACAAAACCAACAATTAAACGAGAGAATAACAGAACTCCAGCAGGAGGTGAACGGACACCGAGGAGTTGTAGTATTCAAAGAAATCCAGTTGAGACATCAACTCGAAGTCAACGAGCAGCTGAAAGAACAAGTTGAAGCAGAGATAAAAGCGATAAAGCAAGGATATGAGGAAAATGAACAAAATCTGAGAAGAGAGATTGAAAAGTTAAAAGCTTTGGAAAATACGCATCGATTGGAAACGCAAGTGGAAGAACTAACGGAAAATACGGAATATCTTGCTTATCTCTTAGACGAAGAGATACAAATATCAAATACCTTGCGTGAAGAGATAAATACCTTGCAAAACCGACCACCAATCCTGCTTATGCCATTATATCCGACGGAAATGCCAACTCAAGTAACCGCCGAACCCGAGGAAGGATTCGGGGAGACGGACGAAACGATAGCGTAAATTTAAAAAGAAAAATTGTAAAAAATGTAAAAAGATAATAAAAACAATAAAAATTATAAAACAAAAAAAAAAAATTGTAGCCAATGTATATTTAGTATGAATCCAAATGAAATAGAAATCCGAATGAATCTAGAAGACGGAGAATACGTACCAAACCCAATTCAATTAGCAGAACCAATCGAGCAAGACCCACTGAGGTATTATAGTAAAAGATGGAGAGCGAAAGAAAAGAGTGCAAGAAATAGTGGAGGAGCAAGAATCAGAAATCGCTCGGATAAATCAACAATTAATAAATCTAAACAGTTACCAATACGATAAAGCGAAAATTAACATCCAGCATGGGGGAAAATAGAAATCAAAAGAGAGAAAACGAACAATTGAAACGAGAATTAGCTGAAATAAAAACCCGCGTAATCCTGGAAGACTATTGGAAAACCGAAGCAGAACGAATGCGAGACAGCAGAAAAAGCGAACAGAGATACGTAATACAACTAGAAGACAGTTGTAAAGAAGCCAGAGAAATAAAAGAGAGCCATCAACAAGCCCAAGGGGAAATTAGAACATTAACAGATCAGCTCCAGGAAGCGAGACGAAAGCTGGAAAAACAAACAACCAAGCGGGTCAACTACAAACGTCAACTCAAGAGAAAACAAACAAAAGAAAGAAATCTTCAAATGAAAATTCATAATCAACAAAGAATAATCAAAGAAGGTAAAGAACGATTAAAAGAACTCCCAAAACTAACCGAGCGATTAATAAAAGCCCAAGTCCTGATAATGAGATTTTCAGAAAATAAAATTAAAGAAGAGTGCGAGAGACACTCAACCCAGAAGAGAGAAAGAGTAAAAAGGGCTAAACTCCACTGTATATAGTTGAATAAAATTGTAAATAGACGTGAAAATTGATTGATATATATTAGAAATGAAAACCATGAACCCAACGTTATGGATCACAATGATAATAATGATAATGATGAGAAAGTGTAATACTGAAAACCCATTAGAAAAATGCGAGAGATCCCAACCCTTCAGAAGAGAAGACAGCACCTGTGCCGATTACAAAGAAATTTGTAGCAATCCCGATAATGAAGAATGTCAGCAAATAAAACTACAATGTATACAATGCCCCATGAAAGAGAACAAGGATGAGATAAAACAGAATATCGAGAAAACCCAAATAATGATACAACCCCTACTGAAAAATAATGAAGAAATAACCAATATAAAAAATGAGAATCGAGAAATAAAGAAAACCCTAGAAAATATCATCAGACAAATTCAAAGAACAGCCAAAGCAAATCCCAAACAAACCAATCCAAGAAATCACCCTATCAATTCAAAAACAACTAGGAAAACGAGTGGGACAAGGAAATGAACCCCGTACAACAACTCTATCAATCAAACTCATACTACCGATTAGTATAATATCCAACATAATACTCTTAATATGCTGTCTCATCCTCGGCCTAACGAAAAACAAACAAAAGCAAAATACCAAATTCAGAAATTCAGAAGAATGTTCACCCAAATTCGAAAAATTAACAAAACTAACGAAACGACAAGACTCTCGCAGATTTCCATCAATCACCCTTCAAGATCAGCCCAGCTTGAAAGCGAAACCCAAGCCGTCAGTGATTCATTCGAAGCCAAATATAACTGATTTACATTGATTTGAACTAATTAACGCGTATTGATTTACATTGATTTGAACTGATATTACAAAACTTGCACTGATATTAAAAAACTGAACTATCTGATTTTATTTGATAATGTATCGTAGTAGGACCTTAAGTCCATCTTTATCTTGATGATTTAACCATACCGTAAAAACTTTTTATGAATATTGAAAACGGAATTGTATGTATTAATTTGAAATCAATTGAAATTGCGGGTCGCAATTTTACGGACCCGAGTGTTTTATGTTGGCCAAAACGTAAACGGCCTTCAAAATGTTTAAATGGATCAGAAACACCACGCAAACACAACACGCAATTTAAATAAACCTCAAACACCAATTAAACCATATAAAATCTGAGAAATAAAGAATTAAATATAATTAAGAAACATAAAAATAAAATAAAATATTAACAAAATGCACCAAGATCCGCACGATACCTACACAAATATAGCAAGAAAACACGACAAATTCGACGAAATTGGAAAAATCAGTTAAAGTTCATTAAAGCAAGATTTAAATCGGAAAATTTGAATTAGTAATAATTCAAATAAAATTCTAACTAAAAAATTATTAAAATAAATCAAAAATAATAAAAATAAATATTAGAATTTGCTAGAAAACAACAAGGTCGAATTTGTTTTACTACATCAAATTTTACACACCAAAAATTTAGGTATATATACTGATCCATTTTCACATTAAAGTTAACCATTTTTCGAAAACCAGTTTTAAACCAGTTTTAAACCATTTTTAAGACTAGAAACTATTTTTTGAAATTACTCCGTGTTTTCAAATTATTTGAATCTTTTAAATCTATTTTCAGAATTTTAGGTGAGAATCATTGATTTTGGAACCCTCTTTCCACGCCCCGTGTCTTGCATCTCTGTAGAGCTCTGCTCGGACGTCGGCGTGGGAAGAGAGGCATTTGGTTTATTATGTGAATGTATGCAAATTTTTTATGAATTGGAAGGGTAACTTGTTATATTTTTCTTATAATTAATAAACTTTATTATGTATAATTTGTTTCTTATATATCTATAATTTGTTAATTAAAATATGTCGAAATTTTCCGGCCCACAGCCGAAACCTAATGCAAGAAAATAAAATCTACACACAATTCAGATTCGTGTAAGAGCGTGGAATATCGCCAATGATCTGTGCCCGTGAAGACCGGCGTGCGGAACGCAGTGTTGGATCGTCAATATTATCCCTATAGCTGAAGCGAGAAATAAGGAAGAAGTCTCTGGCTACTTCCTCGTTTCTCAATTCTGTAAAATCGACTTAACTCATACTACACATGGCTAAAAATCATCACACCGAGTAGTCCAGTGGGCACTCAGTAAATATAATGTAAACACAGAATGCGCTTAAGGCTTATTAAAAGGGATTGGAACTGGGTTAATTAAAATGGAAATCGTTGTTATAATTCAAATTAATATTTCAAACAAAAATTAAATTGGCGAGTCAAATAAATAAACAGGGATCAGTTAATAAATAATTTATTGATTCTCATTGATTAAAGTAAAATATTTAATATTCATTTATTAAATAACTCATCGATTTTAATTGATTAATGTAAAGATATTTAACTCATTGAAGTACTATAATCATTTAATAAATAATTCACTAGTTTTAACTTAATTATTGCTTAAAGTAAAACTCATTAAAGCATTGATTTGATAAGTAATTCGTCGATTGTAAGTTGATTATTAATTCATTAAAATATTCATTTGATAAGTAACTCATTTAGTATTGTTTAAAGAAAAGAAAATTAATTCATCAAGTGTTCATTTAATAATTCATTAACTTTTAATCGAGCAATATAAGGAAATTTCACCCGCTAAAATACCATATTGTAAATTGAACATTCATTAAATACTTAGTTAATTAATTAACGTAAAGAAATTTAATACCGTAGTTTAAATATTCAAATTGATAAATAATCCATTGATTTTCACCCAGCCATTTAAAGTAAAAATTGTACCGTAAAGAATCTTGTAAAATATTTGACTCGTCAATTTATTAAACCAAATAGTCATTTAATAGATAACGGTTGCTTAACGTAATAGAGATTTAACCTCTTGACCATTTCACCATAACGACAAATGTTCGAATTGGATAAGTAGTTAAAAGTATGCTTACTGAAAAACAAATACCCGAATAAAAGAACAATTTATAAAAATTACGAATCACCAAACTGTTAATTAAGCGTATTGTATTAAACAAATTGATTTCAAACTCGAATCAGTTTCGTGATCAGCAGGCAAGGTCCTTCTTGATGAAATTTCAGAACTAAAATCAACCCATGTGGATTAGAGATTATTGTAAGTTCATACAGAGAATTATGGATATAATCAATTGATCCATCAATAAACGTCCGATTTCGCTTGAGTAATAAAAAATATTCATATGTCAATGAGTCCAACAAATCCACGAAGCGAGAGAGAGGGACCTTTGACTTGATGATCACGGAATTGAGACATGAATTGAACAAAATGATAACCAAGAATTATCCGAACCAAACATCTATATTATTTGTTTAACGAGGTCAACCATAGATGAAATTATCATGATTAACTAATTCAAAACCAAATGATCAAAGAATTTATTGATTAGAATAAAAATTTGTAAATGAAGCGATTTTATTCATCCCGTGAAACACAAAAAATTCATCGTCGAATAAGGGAATAGAGCGATCACGAGGAATACTTCGAACTCAGCATTAACAGAGTGGCAATCACCCAAAAATTGTGTGTCGATAAATTTCGAACCCTAAAAATAAAGCGATTAATAACTAGCTAACTTAACCATGAGAAATACCTACCACTGATTTTGTTTTGACCACGTCCCCCAATGAACGCAGAGAAAGTTTCCAGAATATTCTTGACCCAAAACTCCAATCTGCAACCCGATAACTAATGATCCTTAAAACGAGAAAATTAAATGATGTTAATAAGGAATTTTCACCTACTTGAAAAGTTCATACGAGAATCCACAATAAATATGAGCAAACCGGATAAACAACTTTATCCGCTTAAAATAAACATTCTGGCGTAGCGAAATCTAACCAATCTTTGTCACATCCGGTAATTCACCATGATCGATGAACCGAATTCGATGTCCAGTTCATGCCGTCTGATTAGAATTCGTCAATCACCGGAAATCAATCACTTCGTTTCCGCTCTGAAATTTGATAATCAAGAATCCCGTCAACGATTTCGACAATAAACTAAAACCTAAATACAATAATCGCTCGCGCAATAGTTCGATACATAGCCATTTTATTGTCGGTTTGCATTGAAAATACCTTAAGCTGTGGAGATAAAATTTGGTACATTTAGTAAATGAACGGATACACATGCGAATTTACACTGCTAATGTACCCCCATATAAGACAGACGCAGTCATAAACATAATACCATATTGTTTTACTGAACCGCAAAACTCTGCTGGCCTAACGCACGACACTAGAATTATCAACATTACCGGCTACCATACTCACAAGGTACTCAGACACCCAATGTAGGTAAATTCAAGCTAGCGAGTTCTCTCGTACAGGACGAGAGTAACTTCATTTTGCAAACTATTAAATATACGGAGAAAGATAGAATAAACATATATTTTTAATTCAGGATACATTAGAACCATGATCGATATGCCCGCTCACACTGTAGAACAATGGAGACAAGCCTGGAGTCGGGTATACCAGGAACGATACCCTGAGGTGCCTATAGATGATCAACCGGAGGAGATGTCGCCAGAGAAGTTCATGAAGCGATTTCGGAAGACGGCGGACGAACCCAATCCGTCACGAGATATTTTAATGCAGGCCCAAGAGCTCCTGGAAGGCCTGCTGCAGCATCAGCGACAAATCGAGGCTGATGTGGCATGGGCCACATCTTACCTGGCCAATGTCAAAGATGACATAGCGACCGGACGACTGGCCGACAGCTACCCGTAAAGCTATTACAAAACGAGTTAACTCGAGCGCGACAGACAAACAAGGATCTCCACGACCAACTCATACACCTGGTTCGGGAAATACAACAACTCAAAGCTACGTGGGTTAACCCCACCAGGGTCAAGCCGCTGTATCAAAAGTTAGCCGCAGCTCAGAAGGGGTGGACCGAAGAAAGGCAATTGGTGACCAGCCTGAAGACCCAAATCAGGGGGCTAGAGGTAGCGTTGTCCGCTAGTCAAGAGGGGGCAGCGGTAACCTACCCTCTAGTTTTCGCCCCGGCTCAACTAGCATACCGAGAAGTGAACCCGACCCCATCCGCAAGGCCAACCCCTGTCGAAAACCCCACTCCAACAATTCCTTCAACATCTAGTCGACGACCTGGTCGCAAGGAGCGAGCTAAACGTCGAGCCGCTCGACTCTCCAATCAATGGGTCGTAGAGAAATAGACTATTGTTAAATATATTGTTTTCCGTACATCTCTCATTACATTTACGTACTAGTAAAGTTCTTGAAATAAATAAAATAACATTGTGAGAGATTAAATAAAACCACCAATTCCTTTGTCTTCTCAAACTAACGCCGATAGAATTTTAGACGCAAGGGGACCAATAAGTAAAAGCGAGCGCAGGTCTTCTATCGACAGCTCGTGAACCCGAGGATTGTCCGAGCAACTATAGTATTAGCTAATGATACTCAATTTTTGCGGGCAGTCCACCACTTGAACACATTACCAACGTTGCCTAGCAACGGGTGCCAAGTGGCAGTTAGCAGTCTTTTGTATGGCGTTACTAGGGTCACCGGAAGATAAGCAAGATTTGAAACCCTGTAACCCACCATTATGATTGCCCCGGTAACGCCATATAAATATTTTCTAGCTACCACTCGGCACCCGTTGCTAGGCAACGTTGGAAATGTGTTCGAGTCTGTGGATTGTCTGCAAAAAGTGAGTGCTATTACTAATGCTGGAATTGCTCGGACAATCCCTGGGTTCAACGAGCTGTCGTTAGAAGACGTATGCTCGATTTTTGATGATTGGTCCTCCTTAGGTCGTGAATTTTAATGTTGGGGTTTAATGTGAAATAACAGGGATTCTGCCATGATTTTGGACTAAAGCACACATAAGATTGATGTAATTATACAACAAAACATGTATCATTTACAGACTACAATGCCTTTGAACGTTATTTAGGCCTATTTAACAATCGCGCGGCTCGGCGTTTGGTTCGTTCCTTGCGTCCTGGACAATAGCTAGTGGTTATTTCTGTAGCTGGGGTTGAGGCCAATGGTGGAGTGGCCACCGACTCACGGTAAGCTAATTGAGCCGGAGCAAAAACGAGAGGGTAAGTTACGGCCGCTCCTTCCTGACTGGCGGACAAGGCAACCTCCAACCCCCGTATCTGTGTTCTGAGATTTTGATTCATTTGCTTTTCATCGGCCCACCTCTTTTGAGCAGCTGTGAGCCTTTGCCATAGTGGTTTGATCTTAGTCGGGTCCACCCAGGTGGCTTTCGTTTGATGAATTTCCCGAGTTAATTGAATGATTTGATCGTATAGAGCTTTGTTGGTTTGCTAGGCTCGGGCCAGTTCCGTCGTAGTAATTGTAGGGAGTCCATTGCTATAATTAATGACATTAGATGGTTAGTTATTATTACCAAATTATTAAATAAGAATGTCGTTAAACAAAAAAAATGTTATCCAGCCAAACACAACAAAACTAATATCTAAAATAACAAGCCATTTATTTCAGGCAGAATTAATCACGATAGGTCAACTTAAGGCGTCCGCGACTGTTGTACAACGGAATCAGAGGTCCGTAAAACCCCTCTCCACCCATTCTTCCGGGGAGCAGTTCGAATATATCATCACGTGTCGTTTCGTGTTTCGAACTCGCTTAGCCTTGGGCCTCTGGGATTCCTCCTGGTTTTCGCCCGTTCTTCCATCGGTACGGCTATGCGTCGGGTTACACGGTGGTGGGTGGCTGTAGGCGACGGGGATCCGGCCAACCGCAATATCTTCTTCGATGTTCGCCAGATATTGACGGGCTCGGACCACCTGCAGGTAAACTTGTCGTTGATGGCTTATGAGGCGATCGAGGAGGTGGCGGGCATGCTCATGGATCTCCTGAGCCGGACTCCACTCCTCCCATTGTTGTTCAGATAACCAGGAAGTATTGTTATGTCTCTCCGATCGCCCGCTGGTCTGTTGGGGCCCGGGTTGGGGAAACTCGGGGCATCTTTCCTGTCTGAATCGTCTCCATGCTTGCCTCCATCGATGGGCGATATGGGTAGGAACATAAGTCGTCGGCCCTGATCTTTCTGAACAAGATTGTGATCAGAAGAGTTCACAATTATCATTAAGAAAATAATTGCAAAATAGTAATAGTAAAAAATAAAAATACATATATATATATATATATATATATATATATATATATATATATATTCCTTGCTTTAACAATTCCACTTATTCACCCTGGTGATTTCAAATAGTATCTATCTCGAAACGATAAGAGAATGAAAAAATAGATACCAAAAATTTTCTAAACTGATGCTCATATTTCCTTTCGTATGAACTATGATAGACTAATTGCAAAAAAAAATTTATTATTTCTAGTTATTAAGGGGCTTCTTAAACGCACACGATCAGCCACTCGGGGCAACCTATTACGACCTCCTTGGTAGACTTTAAAAAAAATCATTACATGGTTACTCCTACGGCTTATATCACCTATTTATTTCTATTGTTTGTATTGTCTATTTATTTCTATAATTTAGTTATACTATTCGTATAGCATATTTATTTCGGTGGTTTATACTGCTATCTATATTACATATTTATTTCTACTGTTATTTAATAGGAAAACAAATTATCAATTGGTTATACTATAAAAACATTTTCCAGGTTTATTTGTTCAATCGGTGAAGGTTAGAAATTTCAAAAGGATGTACGAGATCTATGGGTTGAATGAGAAGAAAATCAACCAAGAGGAAGTGGGCATATTATCGCCTTAGATTTTTTAAATGGTTGACACAAGGTATTTTATAAAACTCGAATACGAATATCCCTATATGATTTAAGCGACAGCTTTCGGTCCTTAAAGTTCCCCTGTTCTTTGATTCCAAATAAATGTCCTTATAGTTCGCAACTACTATACCCATCTTCCGCTCTGCATTTTAACCTACCAGTATTATGAATAACGTGCATGTACTATACAGGAATTTATTTATGTTAGTGAATAAATTTAATTTATTGTTTATTTAATGTAATTTATTTCATTAGTATAAAACCGAAATTATGAATTTAAATGAAGTAAGGTTACTATAATTATTTGTATTTGACTTATATGTGTATATAAAATAACCCAATATTGGTGGGTTAAGTTTTGAAATTGACCGTAAGTTGCATTAGGGTTTCCTCACCCATCCCGAACATAAATAATAAATTCGCAGAAATTTTCATCCCAATTCTTTGAATATTAATTGCTATTGATTTAAGAAAGGAAAATTAAGATCCTTCGCCAAAGGTTAGTTATCTTGCTTTTAATAATAGTCATAATAATAATAATATTAAAGGCTTTTCAACTACATTGACCTTATTGACCTTAATCGAAAATCAAGTTGTACATTTTTTATCTCGGCTTACGGTGCGCTTTCAACTATTGTGCAGCAATATTTTCAGGTTATTAATTTACCATTATGTTTAATATTAAAGGGGTCAAATCAAATCTATTAGTTATCATGGTTAATAGTAATAATGATGGTTAGGAAGAATAATAATAACATAACATGGTTAATAATTTTAATAATAATTAATAATGATTATGATAATAATTAATGATAATAATAATGATACTAAAGGGGTTAAATTGAATTTGTTAATAATTTTAATAATAATTAATCATGGTGATGATAATAATTGATGATAATAATAATGACACTAAAGGGGTTAAATTGAATTTGTTAATAATTTTAATAATAATTACATAAGATTTAAGGGTTAAATTAAATTAATTCCTAAGAAGTAAAGTTTACCTGAACCATGAGCTCCGGAATTCAGATTCGCGTCCTCATCGGGTGTCCGGGTCGACGGAGTCCCATTAATATAATCCAAACGGTGGTACATTTTAAAATAACTGTCTTTTACAGAAAAAATTCTATTATTCCGTCTAGATGGTCTTCTTAAGTAGTCTAGGCATCGATCGAGAGAAGTGTGTGTGTGTCTAGCTGTCCTACCAGAGAAGATTGACTGATACAGTAGACATGTTTTGTAGGCATGTCATCCTAACCCGTATGTGCCCTATCGATTATACCCGCTGTCGTCAGGATTACCGTATCTGAGGCATTCTCGGTGTGTGATATTTCATCCGTACATGCCTAGTAAACTTGGTGACGTATTATTATGCATACGTGGTGGTAATTATTGATTTATTATGTAAGTAATTTTCGCTTTTTCTTTTTCTTAATTTTATCTGGTCAACTCTTTTTTATAGATTTAACGTAAATATTCTATCCATTATAGGGGCGGTGGGAAGATTGAGAACTAGCCTTTTGGCTGGCTTTCTTTCACCCATCTCCCGTAAAATCGACCTAAAATATCTAATTACAAATCGACTAAAATGATAACACCGAGTAGTCCAATGGGCACTCGTAAAATCTAATATGAACACAAGAACCTTAGGACTAAAATTAAGGCTCGGGTAGTGGGGACTTGAAACCGATGCGATGCAGATAAATTTAATAACTAAATAGTAATTAATTTGATTTAAAGTAATTGAATCCATAACTTAAACTCGACGCGACGTAAATAAATTAATCTAAATAAAATGATGGAATTATAACTAAATTTGTGACCAGAACATACTATAACTAGAATACTTTTTGTAACGTAATTGAAGGATAGTAATTAATTAAATAAAATGATCCATAATTAAAATACTCATGTAATGAAAATCAAGTAAAATTTCACAAGTGTTAATAATTTGAATTATCCTCAGATTTAATCTAAACTAACAAATAAATTATGAGTAAGAAGCCAGAGAAAATGGAATAAAGGAACGAAACTGCAAACGATAGAGTAGAATTAACTGATTCTGAGAAAAATTACGACAGGATATAGATCCGCTAACATTTCATAAAAGTAATAGTAATTAAGGCATTAGGCATTGATGAATCGTAAACCAAATTAATGATTAGACTTGAACCTTTCTAACCAATTGAAAGGTAAATACCTCATTAATGGATCCAAGGATAATTCTATGAGTTAAATAATAAAATTATACTACCAATAACAGATAAAAAACGACCAAAATAATCATATTACACGCACCTGACATGAATAAATAAATTAATAGGAATACTCCACACAAGGATAGTAGATCAATAACAATGACATATCACAATATAGTCATAAATGAAAATAAAAGAGCTCAGCTTTCATGAGAGAATCCGTGACAATGCGAATGCGATAAATTGCCCACGAATAATATTGAACCTTTATATCCAAATAAAACCTGAGAGACACCCTGAAGTTGATGGAAGTAATAAAATCAGAAGTTTCGACCAAATTAGCAAACCATATAGTTCAATATCACAACCCAACGAAACATCAGAGTAGAGATTTAGACTCTTCCCCAACCTCGGTATTCTCTTCATCGAATAGCTGTCGTCGAATATTCCACCCAGCAGTTTTCTCCATGACAAGCACGTACAGTTGAACATTTTTCAGAAATAGCAGTATTCCGGAGTAAGTTGCAATAACGTGCCTGCTTTAATTTACCGACGTCGAATAGGAACAACAATCCAGATGGAAAACGTTCTAAAAGTCCATTCATCGAGTTAGCAACGAGATTAGCCACGTACTAATCTATAGAAAGAACAATCCGATCGTAATTATACCAAATAAACTACAGACAGGTCATAGTCTGAGTTTACAGCAGAATAAATCAACTACAATCCGACGCGAATGACAGGTCTATGACGTTAATCACACAAGATCGTAACAACAAAGGCTATAAGGTGATCAATAACAATGGACTTTCACCGCCAACCTGAACGAATAATAAATAATAATCGACATCAATAACAAATTGCAAATAACTTCTTAAAATTATAATAACATGTAATCGCGAGAAAGAATAAATTAAATGCCAGTTCACTCACTCCACCACGCCCTCGCAAATAAACTTATGAATATAAAAGAAAATAGTAGAAACTCACATCTCATACCGCATAAACTTCGATGAATCACCAATCAACTAATACCGATCGTGGACGCGTTCGAACTCGAGACCCTTTACAAAATCGGATCTCGAGGAACGATGCTCGAACGCTTAGTGGAGAGAGACAATCAGGTAATTTCGCACGCTACATTCCACATTTCATTTTTAACTAAAACTCACCCATACCGATACTCCATTGAAGTAAAATATATTACTAACATCTGTAATTTGCACGCATAGGCACGTCGGAAAAATGAGTTGTAATAAAATCTTTTATACGTTTAGATCGCAGAGACCCATATGGCAGTTGGCAGGACAATTCCCGAGTGACTCTCCAGATTCCGAGCGCTTCCGCCGCTCGATACCGCCAAGTGCTGTGGGATAACGGATACTTGTTATCCACTTATGGAGACTCCAGTTGGCCGAGAAGATTAGAATACCAAGCGAGGAGATCGAACTACCAAGTATCGCGATCAAACGTGAGCCGGGCCACAATCCAACACGAGAAGCCCGCCAGCGAGCCGAATTCACAGCCATGAAGATGGAGTAGTTAGAAAGAAAATATTACCGGAAAGCGGTGTTAGCCAGACAACGACTAGCTCAAGTGAACAGGGACATAGCAAGTGGAGCTATCCCGAGCACCGATAGATTCCCGCCAGAATATGGAGTGTCCTTCGAGTTAGACGACCCGAAGCTGATGCAGATGACAGCACCGACTAAATTGGTGTTACCGGAAAAACTCATTCAGTCAACTCTTCGAAATCGACTCGGATCCCGTCAAACGGGCGATCATACGTATGCGAGCAGGCATCCCCAGTGAAACTCCAATAACAACAATCGAAGAGACGAACGTTTCAATGACCATAAATGAATTGAACCGAATGTTGATTAGTTTTTGATAACAATAAATGTTTATGTTTCACGGGTTGTTCAATTTTTACTTTTATAAATAGACTACTTTGATACTAGTATAACTAAAGGATATAAACTTTCTGACTTTTTGCAATAAATTTCTAAATATTTTATAGACAATAAATGATATAAAACGGTAGAACGTTTTTTGTTATTAAACTTTGATCAACCAGAGAATTAACCCAAACTAACTGAGACGCATGAGACGCAGCCGCTAATACATCGTAAAAATAATCAAGGGAGAGGATCGATAGGATTAAATTAACATTGTAGAGGACTAATCATTTAAATATTGTAATTTTAGAAATGAAAGCCACGAAAATATTACATCAAGAGTTGAAAGAACTTAGACGAGAAAATCAGCCGCTACACCGACAACTCCTACAACGGAGTCGAGAGATGCAACAGTTGAAAGCCACTTGGGCCGAACCAGCCAAGATGAAAGCGTTGTACCAGCGCCTCACTGCCGCACAACAGGGCTGGAAAGAGGAAAGAGTGTTAAACCAGGCGCAGCGAACACAAATCAAAGGACTGGAGGTCGCCCTGTGGCATGCCAGGAGGGAAATGCAGTGACTTACCCTCTGGTATTCGCTCAGGCACAATTAGCCTATCGCGACCAAGAAAAATCCCAATCAACTGACAAGAAACCCCGATCACACGCTCGACCGGGTCGAACCGAACGGTTGAGACGACGCGCCCAAGGAGTGGCCAAATGAAATAATAAATCCATGTCTGATGATAATTTGATTTGTTTGATATTAAATAAAAATTGTTTAGTTTATTACGTCACTATTTGTAAGTAAATATAGAAAGGAAAAGTATTAAATAGAAAGTAATAAAGGGACCTGAAATAGAAGACGGACATAGGCCTTCTAGCGGCAGTCCGCTGAACCCGACATAGGACTAACCCTTAGCAGTTCTGATATCGGAACTCACCTTTGGACGTCCTGTGACCAGTGGTTACAGTACCAACGTTGCCAAGCAACGGGTAACCATTGGCGGGAGCCAAATACTATTTTGTATGTTTGGGGGTCATCCACACCACTAACCCCACACATGATACAGCATTCAAAAATCTCATTACAGACCTTTCCCTACGCCGACGCCCAAACAGAGCTCATATGAGGTTGTTTGTGCGTGACGTGGAGAAGGTTTTCGAACATTACTCCTCTTACATTATAAATCGTAGAAATTGTTCTGCTAAGACTGATTAAGACTGTTTTCGAGTTTTAGTTACAAAAACTAATTAGAATTCTGTGAAAATGAATCGGTATATATAACTATTATACGACCCTAACCTTGCGTGTTAAATTTGATGTAGTAAAACAAAATTTGACCTTGTAATTTTCTGGTATATTCTAATCTTAATTTTATTATTTTCGTGATTTAATTTGACAATTTATTTTTAAACTTTTAATTGAATTGTTTCAAATTCAAATTACTTAATTTTAGTTCCGCTTTCGTGGACTTTTCGCTTTTTTGGTAAATTGTCAAATTTCGGTCAAATTTTCATGTTCTCATGTTATTTCTATGTTTATTTCGTGCGGATCTTGTTGCACTTTGTTATTATTTTAATTTATTTTTATGTTTTTCGATTTTATATTTTAATTCTTTCTTTCTCATATTTTAGCATGGTTGATTGATGTTTTATGGGTCTGATTTTAAATCGGCGTGTTGTGTTTGCGTGCTGTTACCGATTCATTAAAACAAAATCGTGTCTTGGCCCATCAATTATAATTATTATCATTATTGTTACTATTATAGAATAATTATTATTGGTATTATCATTATCATGATTATTATTGTTATTGTTATTGTAACCATTATTACATCGAGTCGGATTCCTATCGGGCTTCATTTTGATTGCAATGCTCTCTATTTCTCTCTATTTCTCCATGGCTGGCGCATGAGCCATTTCGGTTCAATCAAGGTGTAAATCACATATCCGTGGTCCTAGAGCTTTTGTCTGTACCTTAACGCGATTGGTGCTGTTACATTGATGATTCTTCTGTCACTGTCTAGCCAAGACTCTCCTGCTGTCAGTTCCTCTGCATCTGCCAAAAAATCACAAGTAAATATGAGAACGTGAAACCATTGATTTATCAATAATATTGATAGACTATCCTTGTGACTTCATTTCAGGCGAAAGCTCTTTCCTTCTTCGTCTCCTTTTCCGACATATGGATGACGCTATTAATTCCGTACGAAAATTAAATACTGTGACATATAACATAGGTATCTTCGACCGAGTCGTTTGGATTCTCTCATTTACATAATTTCGAAACTTGTTATTTTATATAAAGCTTACCCTTTTGGGAAGTTCGATTTACCCAATTTGATCCGTGTGGTTCGGAAGCGGAGTGGTGACTTCAAGCCACCATATGGTCTTCGTGTTCGGACGAAGTCATGTAAACCCTGTGCGATTATTTATAAGTGCGTTTCAACGGCCGCTTCTGGTTTTCTCTCACTATTATTAATGGGATGGCCGACTATTTTATTCTGCCATTATATCATTCGTTACCTATAGTGTTTTGAATGGATTATTACTGAAAATTTGTTGAAGGACTTCTATTATTCTGTTTTTATGCTTCAGTGCACTTATTAAATAAATCGTTCAATTATGTTTGATTGATCATCACCGGTGAGTTACTTGAATGTAGGTCTTGCGATTGGGTGAATCACCACTAGCCACGTTGAATATTAACTACTAGTATAATTTTTGCTTGATCTTTCATTTTCAATATGTTGGCTAATGCAGCTTTCGATTGTTGAGATGGATGTTAGATGGAATCGTTTCCTGGACTTCTTGATGCTTCCTAACTGTTACGGTGGAGAGGTCTTGTTGTAATTAAATCCTGACTGAGAAACGGAGTATGGTAATAGGTGAATGAACGTTTCAGAAATAATTCATTAATTCGAGCCATGTTTAGCGACTCTTTCTCTGGATCCTTGGATTCTCTAGCTACTTCGACTTGAAACCTTTGTTGGTACGTTGCAATACTCAAGAGTTTCAAATTCAATACATTTTTCTGACTTTCCTCCATTCTAAAAACACGGAAAAATAGAAATGTCCAATTATATTAATAAATGTGTTACTGTTGTTGTTCCTTATTACTGGCAGACTATTCACTTGGATTTTAAGTGGATAAAACTCAAATAGGGAGACCCACGTCATAATGTTGACTTTGACTGAAAGTATGGTCGTCGAGTTTTGCCATTTTCTCATGATTGTTTTAGTTTTACGCTGAGTGACTCCCGGGTTTTACTTTTCTAATATGAATTTTATTCATTAAAGTGGTATCTATACAAGGTTTTATTCTGTTAATGATTCGTTCATGATCATTTTTAGATTCTATTACTGATATATTAATGAATTCGTTCACCTCCTATTTGGTTTCATGCATTTGAGTAACTATGCTGTATCTAAACTACGAAAGGTTAAATGCCTAACTATCGGCATTTCCTTTCAATGATTTCCACGATTCTAAATCTACATAAATCTTTGTAGCGCAGATATTCATCTTTTCACGGGATTTTTGATAATGCAAGTTTTAGGTACTATAGGCTCTTACTTTCCAATCTTAAGTAAACTTTGGTTACTATAAGTTTTAATTACTCTCGATTTTAGGTAGTAGACAGCTACTTTCTAATTTTTAGTATATAACATAGCTTGAATATTATAGGTTTTAAGTAATATGAACATTTACCTTTTACTTTTCATCAATTTACAAAGTTTCGAGATTACAGAATTTTAAGTGGTGTAGACATTTACTTTCATTAATTTACAAAGTTTAACTGTTATATATTCTAAGTGATATAGACATTGCATCACTTTCATTCCCCGTGCTATCTCTTTCGATATTGTCTTACGATGAGGGTATGTTCATATTATGTTTACTAGTTGCCTACTGGACTATCCATGTAGTGAGTTTGAGCCAATGTGTATGAATTTTAAGTCGATTTTATCGAGGCCGACTACAAGACAAATGAGCCTAAGAACTCACTCCGGAGCTACTTGCACTCACTATATATTCATTGATAATTGACGTTCAAGCCATTGGTTCTTCACCATCTGGCTCTCACGGGAACAGCTCCGTTACAGGTGAACTGCGCTTACACGGTCCAACTGTATGTATATATTTTACTTTCTTGTGCATATGTGGCTGTGGGCCGGAAAGATTTCGACATTCTGTAAACAAACCTTATGAGTCAAAATCATATATTTCATATCATCAGTCATATTGTCGCGTAAACTACAAAAATTGTGACCTTCCATCATACAAAAACAGTCATAATACACTCCCAAGTAGAGGACTTACTCAGTAAGTATTGTTGGGCAAAAACTGATAAAGCCCATTTTTTGTTTAACCAGCACGATAGCGCCTGTGTGGTTTTGAGCAGAAAATTTAAAATTAGATAAAAATGGAAAATTTAAAGAAAAATAAAATAAATAAAATTTAAGAAAAATTTTGATACATAAAAATGAAAAAATTTAAATTTAAATTGAAAAGAATAAAACTTTTTATAATTTTGGAATATTCTAGAAATTCCTTGTTTTACTGCATCAAAACACACACACGAACAATCGTGATATATAAGGCGATGCTGGTTGTGCAAAAATTAATGCATTTTTATTATTATCAACACTTATTATCTCTTTGTACTCTAAAGTGAGCCCTTATTTATTTTACTCTAATTTTATTGATAATTCATTTATTTATGGAACTTTAGCATGAATTATGTTTATTTTATTGTTATGATTGGGAATAAAACTTATTTGAAAATATTTTTCTACATTTTTACCCATCATAATCAATTTATCTATTTTGTCACCTAACCTCCATTATGAAGTTTTAAATTTAAAATAACTATTTGCGTAGCTGTATGATCACATACCATAGACTCACACGCACGCAAGAAAGTAAAATTGAAATTGTTTTTCTTTAGGTACCCCAGATCGAACCGGTTGTTAGTGGGGGAAGCCGCGGAGAAGACAGTAGCCAGGTCCGTCCAATATTCTCCCCTTCCTAAATCCTATCGCCCAACCCTCGAAAGAGCAGAGTTGAGGTCCTGGGAAAGGGTAAATATAAAGTTTAAAAGTCACCAACAAAAGAAAAATATATAGACTAGTAGTTAGAAGAATTAGAATTTTTATTTTATTCAACAAAACCTGTCGCCATACAAAAAATTAATAACTAACCTATATACACTATATTTCGAGACTAATCACAATAGGAAGTTTAATCGGCTGTATATCAGATTTTTCGTAACATCATTATTCGTAATTAATCTACGTTCTAAACCTAAAAGTCAAAAATGACTTCAACTATAAATCCAAATTTTATGTCATCATTATCTAGATTTTTGCTACTTCGTCAAAGGTAAAAATTTTATTCAGGTTACAAAATTGAGACCATGACCCTATGACCCGTAAAACGACTATCATTGTACTATTATCGTCCTTATTGTACATTTAAAATTATTCTTTTTACCAAAAATTTCATTATTTCGATTATTACTGTTATTATTATGAATATTATTATTTTCATATTATTATTATTACTATTAAAATTATTAATTTCATATGATTGCTATTATTATTATTATTATCATTATTATTATTATTATTATTTTCATATTAATATTATTATCTTTGTTATTGTCATTACTCATATTACTATTATTATTATTATTATTATTATTATTATTATTATTATTATTATTATTATTATTATTATTATTATTATTATTATTATTATTATTATTATTATTATTATTATTATTATTATTATTAATATCATTGATCTTTAGTACATCATTTTACCATTGTTAATAACTATATAGTATCATTAATGTTAATGACTTATGGTGATCTTAGTATGCTTCGGATATCATTATTCTTACTATTATTATTATTATCATTAGTGTTACCACCATCCGTGGATAGATTGATATGATTATTTTTACTAATATATGATTATTGGTATATTATTATTAATACTATGATTAATACTGTTGTGGTCGTCATTATTATTATTATCATTTCTATTGTTGGGCCAGAACACAAACGGCCTTGTAAATGTTTAAATGAATCGGTAATACACATGCAAATATAACAAGCAGATTTAAACTCAAACCTATTAAAACACCAATTAACCCTACCAAAATGTGAGAAAGAGAACAGTTAAATACAAAATTAAAAACACAAAAATAAATTAAAATAATAACAAAGTGCAACAAGATCCGCACGAAATAAACATAAACATAACACGAAAACTCAACAATTTGGCCGAAATTTGACAATTTATCAAAAAATACGAAATTTCATGAAAATGAAATAAAAATCAAATAATTTGAATTAGAAATAATTCAATTAAAAATTCAAAAAGAAAAATTGTCAAATAAAATTTCAAAATAATAAAATTAAAGATTAGAATATACCAGAAAATACCAAGGTCAAATTTTGTTTTACTAAATCAAAAAGAACACGCAAGGTTAGGGTCGTACAATAGGTATATATACCGATTCATTTTTACACAATTTTAATCGGTTTTTAACCAGAACCAGTTTTAACCAGTAATCGTTTTACGAATCGTTTTTACAAAACTTGAAACCAGTACAGAATTACGATGTAAGTGGGAGTATTGTTCGGAACTCTCTCCACGTCGCATCCTCGCAACCTCGATTGAGCTCTGCTTGGATGTCGGCGTGGGGAGAGCGGTGTGCTATGATATTTATGATGAATGCAATTATCGGGTAATATATATTTTAATAAATTATTTAAATGGAATCAAAATTTTGTTTTGTTTTGTCGAAATTTTTCCGGCCCACAGCCGAAACATACTACAAGATAATAAAACCAAACACACAATTCGTAATCGTGTAAGTGCGTGTATTATCGCCAATGATTCGTGCCCGTGAAGGTTCCGGCGTGAGAACGCAGGAACTGGAACGTCAATATCATTCCGTATAGGGGAAAAGGGTGAAAGGGAAATAGTCTTTTGGCTGTTTCCTCGACTCCCAATTCCTATAAAATCGACCTAAATTATATTCACACACGGCTCAAAATCATCACACGAGTAGTCCAGTGGGAACTCATTAATTATAATATGAACACAAGGCGCCTAAGATCAATTCAAAGGGAAGGTCACCGGGAACTAATAAAATGAAATCATTGCTATAAAATTTTAATATCACGTTGAGAGTAAATAAAAATTCTTGAGTAAAAATAAGTTAATGTAGTTGTTATAAATTTCTAATATCACATTGAGAGTCAATAAAATTACTCAAGTAAAAATAAATTAATCTAGTTACTATACACTTCTAATATCACGTTGAGAGTCAATAACATTACTTAATTAAACGTAAATTAATGCGATTATTATAAACTTCTAAAGTCATGTTGAGAGTCAATAAGATTTCTTGAGGACAGAATAAAATAGTGTAGTTATTGTAAACTTCGGAAACAAATATTTTAAAGTCAATAAAATCCCTAAAAATCAAATATGGAAATTGTTGTAACTCCCAATTTCATGTTAAAAATTAAATAAAAAAGGCAAAAGGAAAAGGTAAAAGGAAATTAATAGTTAAGAAACTCTCGATTTAACGTATCAAAATCAGTAAAAATTCAAATAGCCCAAAGACTAACGAAATATTTCAGGGAAAAGTTAGTTGATTGAGACCCTACAGACACCAAAAATGATGACGAAAATTCGTAAACTTTCGCAATATGGATGAATAGATAATGCAAACGTTATAGGATGCCGATGTAAGACCAAAAATCAATAAAACCTAGGGAAAGTACAGAATATGTAAGGTTAAGGCTTAAACTAAATCATTTTTAGTTAAAAATTCAATTCTTTAAGTATAAATCAAAAAGTCAAACAGAGACGATGAACTTACTATAAACACTGTTTAGAAATAAAAATTCCGAATAAATATTATCATGGTAACGATTCTATTGTAACATTAGTTAATAGATAAACCCGGGACTCAATCAATTTTATACAACAAACTTCCACCTCAAGCGAGTGTTCGCACCAGACATTCATTAAAATCCAAATTATTCCCTTGTCAAAATCAATAACCAACAATATTCCTATGAAATTTTTATTAAAGAAAATAAACCACAATCGAAAATCTTGTTATTGAGAATCCCATTTCAATGCCCAGAAAATAATGCTCTAAAAGGCCCAAATCAATAATTTAATAAAATCAAATCATACTAATACCTGTTATGACCCATGAATACCTATCGACCCAATGATAGCCGAAAAAAATAAAAAATGCGAGGGACAAATCCAATGGCAATCGGTATATAAACCGTTGATTTGATATTTACGCCACGGCCGATCGATAATAGAGTTTTCTTTTGCATACCTACTACAATCTAGGCTGCGGTAAATACAACAAATTATGGATATATCGCATACAAGTTTTATCATAGCGACACACCTAGCGCCAGCAGTTGTGACATGCACCGCACACCCACGGTGTCAACTGATTCTATCTAGAAGTGCGAGGAGTCACACACACGCTTTCTTTCTCGCATAATACCATGAACTATATAGAAGACATTGATAGGCAGAAACTAGTAGACAATTTTTTGGAAAAATTCGCAAATGCATCGCCCATCGAGCCAAACCAATGAGAATATGATGACCAGGATCCCAGATGACGATATAGTTTTGAATCCAAGGTTCGATCGTCAGGTAAACATTTATTCCCATAATTGATTCTTAATTAATCCGAGTCCTAGCTAAAAATCTCGCCGCACCAACCACGCGATGTTTTCCAAGTTAGGAGTATCAATAGCCATGACAAATTAGAAAACATAAAATTTGATATTAGAGAGACCAGCGATCTACCTTACGCAGAGATTTGTAATGGCGCAAATCAGTTAGTCGTAGAAAACGATCCGAACATTGAAACGACTCAAAACCTTTTTTTTGAGCATGATTAATGGAATGCCGGAACCCCAAATCACTTCAAATAACGAAATGCCTTATTATTTTGATGTTTTCTTCCAGATTCCAGGTTACCCCTAAATTACTTAAAACATGCAAAAATAGCCAAATTTTGACATCAGAAATAAGTTGAAATATTCCGATTTAATTTGGTGAATCTCTATTAGCAAATAAATTTTTCTATTTAATTTTTGTGTTTATTTAACCAGTTAGGCATTAATAGTTGATAGCCGTAAAGCACGTTAGCCCCATGCTGTAAATAATTTCAAATATCTGTGTCGAATCCGTATGAGTATTTATTATTATTTTGATTATTTTATTTCATTATTCATTTTATTGTGTTTTCTTATTTAGTTAGATAAAGATAAAGAGTAGATTTCAGAATATAGTTTTGATTAAAATGATGGAAAGATTTGAATAGCTTTGCAAAGTTATTTTGAGTATTTTTGAATTTCACTTACTTAAGGAATGATAAAAGATAAATCAGCACAATATTATACTAAATTATTGGAGTATGACGGTGGTACATCGTTAACGAAAAATGAATGGTTAAGAAAACCTTGGATAGTTGTAGGAACTTCAAATCTGACAGTAATATAGTTAATTACGAAGTAGGAAAACATTACAACTTGCAATGGATAAATGGTAGATCATAAAAGTAGCACAATATATTTTTTTTATTATTAAATATTCACAATCCCATCTTATTGAATTACGAATTATTAAACATTGTTCTTTCTTTATAGAACAAAATTTTCGACCTGATTAAATAACCTTTGAGAACGGCAGTCCTTGTGAAATATATTTAGAGGGTAATCCTATAACTAAATTAAGCAAATATGATTTTTGGTTACAATTAGTTTACTTACGTTTAGCAATGTCCAAAAAGATCAATTTTCGAGTAATCGATGGGGACTTGAGTTTTCAAGCGACCGTAAATTCCGTTACCTAAGAGATGAAAACTGACTAGCTAATTCAAACAAACTCGAGATATTTTAATGAAAATGGTATAGTATATTTATTAGTCCGAATAAAGTTACACTAGACATCGTCATACGATTAATATGTAGTTCGGGTTTTGTTTTAGTTTAATTGAGTAAATTTCTAACTACATTGTCAATTTAGTTATGTACCTTAAATTAGATTGTAAGTAGGAAAACCCGAAAAAATAAATTAAATTTCAAATTAGCGCAATAAGATAATCATGAGTTTGAAAACCCCCATAAAAAATATTGATCTTCTTGAACAATGGCCTAACCTTTCAACGAAAACACAGGGAATAAAAATAATTGCTGCTCCTTGGAGTATACATCGAATACAAAATTTTTATATGTTTCTTTTAGACGATTCGTGGATTGATGAATCCCGAATCACAGTGCGTTTACCCGCGCACGCAGTGAATTGCTGCCGTCAGGCAATGTGGGATGCCGGCTTCACCGTATCCCAAGTCAGAGAGGCCAGAGCCCGTAGCATCCAACAAGCAACCGATGTTGCGCTCCCGTTCGTCGCGATAAAGCGGGAGTCAGGACGAAATCCGGCCAGAGAGATCCGTGGCCAAGCTGAGTTCCTCCTTATGCGGCTTGAGGAACATCAGCATCAAACCAATGAACAAGTGGATCGGGCGAGGCGCTATCTCGCCAATGTGGACGACGACATCGCCGCGGGCCGGATTGCCAGTACGGGCGGGTATACTCCGCCGTACAATACGTCGTACAATCTAGGCGACGAACGGTTGAACGTCAGATCTACGGCCATTAATGTGGTCCTCCCCAGACACATGAGAAGGACGGAGAGACCAACCGACGAACATCGTGAGCACCCTTACACTCGGCCGGCCCCGGAAAGGAATGTCGATAAGTATCGCCGAACCCACCATTAACACTAGTGATTCGTCAACGAACTATACTTATTAATTATAACGCTTAGTTAAACAAAATTTGAATAAATGCTTAGTTTGAATTCGATTTGTTATTTGTTCTAAAATTATTTTATTTGACAATAATGCCTGTATGATTATTTAACTGAATTAAGACTAATAGATGAGATTTAATCACACCTTTTATAAAAATGGAATCACTGAGAGTACTGCAGCTGGAGTTGGAGCACGCACGTAGGGTTAACAGAAGCTTCTACGAACAAATCGTGCAGCTATCGAAAGAAATCCAGCAAATCAAAGCCACTTGGGTAGAGCCGAATAAGGTGAAGACACTCTACCAGAAGATAGCAGCGGCACAAAAGGAATTGTCAGAAGAGAAGCAGGTCAACCAGAGCCTGAAAACCCAAATAAGAGGACTGGAGGTGGCCGTATCCGCCTGCCAAGAAGGAGTGGCAGTGACGTATACTCTCGTCTTCGCTCCTGCTCAACTGGCATATAGGGCTGCAACAACGGGTCCAAAGTCTACGCCGAAGCCCAGCGGTCATCGATCTGGGAGGAAGGAGCGGGCCAAGCGCCGCGCTGCTTGAGTATAACTCAACATGTAGCTGTCGTCATTTTGCAATATATAGTTGTGTCATTTGATCATTTCTGTATTCCTATAATCATTTAAATAATACCTTAAGTAATACTCATCGACGGTTCAGTAGGCGATTTATTAGGTGACCAAGCTAACAAAGATAGGACCAGAGCCAATAAAGCACACACAAGCCTTCTAACGGTGGTGTGTTGAACCCAGCTTGAGGTCGGGCCAGAGTAGTTCCTCCGTGGCGCTCACCTTTGGCGACCTCAAAACCCGTGGTTACATTACCAACGTTCCAAAGCAACGGGTAACCATTGGGCACGAAACATATTTTACATCTGGGGTCGAGGTAGTCAAAACCCTTAACCCCACACTATATTGGTATTGCTATTACCATCATTAATCATATCATTATCATTATTATTATTAATATACTATTGTTACTATTATTATTATTATTCCAACTATTACTAATAATAGGAGAATATTGATATTACTACTAAGTTGTTATTATTATTATTATTGTTATTATTATTGTGGTAGTTGTTGACCATATATTACTATTGTCATTAATAAATTGTTCTCATTATTATTATCGTTCCTCCGTAGTTCCTCCGTGGCGCTCACCTTTGGCGACCTCAAAACCCGTGGTTACATTACCAACGTTCCAAAGCAACGGGTAACCATTGGGCACGAAACATATTTTACATCTGGGGTCGAGGTAGTCAAAACCCTTAACCCCACACTATATTGGTATTGCTATTACCATCATTAATCATATCATTATCATTATTATTATTAATATACTATTGTTACTATTATTATTATTATTCCAACTATTACTAATAATAGGAGAATATTGATATTACTACTAAGTTGTTATTATTATTATTATTGTTATTATTATTGTGGTAGTTGTTGACCATATATTACTATTGTCATTAATAAATTGTTCTCATTATTATTATCGTTATTGATGGGATCATAATTAGGTTACTATAATCCGATTTACTTACTATTCTTATTAAAAAATTTTTAAAGTTAAAAAATAAAATTATAACGGTAAAAATAAGAAATTAAAGATGCCAAACTTTATTAAAATAAAAATACATCAAAAAAAAATTTGTCACCTGTACCAAAAATAAAAATTGCAATTAAATAATTTCCAATCTCGGGATTTCTTTTGTGGGTTATGTTCGAGTGTCCTGCAACTTAATGGCAAATAAGATGAGTTATAAATTAAAGACCATACCTGACAGCAAGTGTTGAAGCTGAAATAGGTCGTCACAGAAGGTCTGGTTGCGGCGGAAGATCTAAAAAATATAAAACATATTAGTAAAAAGTAGCTAAAATCAACTTACCAATTGTTTAACCCGTTGCTATAGTAATAAGCGACAAGCAGGTTAAAACACATTTAGAATTTCTCCTAAACCTTTGAGTTTTTAGGGTCAAAACTGTGGCCAGTAACACGAAATAAAATATTTTATGTTATAGTAATGTTGGGCCAGAACACAAACGGCCTTGTAAATGTTTAAATGAATCGGTAACACACATGCAAATATAACATGCAGATTTAAATTCAAACCTATTAAAACACCAATTAAACTCTATCAAAATATGAGAAAGAAGACAATTACACATAAAATAATAAACATAAAAATAAATTAAAATAATAACAAAAGGCAACAAGATCCGCACGATATAAATATAAACATAACACGAAAACCTAAGAAATTCGACCGAAATTTGATTATTTAACAAAAGTGTGAAATTTCATGAAAATGAAATAAAATTCAAAGAATTTGAATTAGAAATAATTCAATAAAAATTTTAAAAGGAAAATTATCAAATAAAATTGCAAAATAATAAAAATTAAGATTAGAATACACTAGAAAATTCCAAGGTCAAATTTTGTTTTACTAAATCAAAAAGAACACTCAAGGTTAGGGCCAAAAATAGGTATATATACCGATTCATTTTCACACAATTTTAATCGTGTTTACTGGTAAATCAGTTTTCTTTAAAATCTATTTTACTAAGTGAGTGCTTGGATGTCGGTGTAGGGAGAGCAATATATTTATGAACATTTTTATTTGTATGATGTATCGGTAACTTAATTTTGATTTTAATAAATTATTTTATAATATACAAATTATGTTTTTGTTTTAAAAAATTTTCTGTCGAAATTTTTCCGGCCCACAGCCAAAACACATCACAAGTAATTAAAATCAGAAATGTTATTCAGATTCGTGTAAGTGCGTGGAATATCGCCAATGATCTGTGCCCGTGAAGACCCGGCGTGCGGAACGCAGGGATCGGAACGTCAATATTATCCCGTATAGAAGAACGTAGAAATAAGGAAGTGGTCTTTTGGCTACTCCCTTGTCTCTCGTTTTCTTTAAACTCGACCTAAACTTCATGTACACACGACTCAAAATCACCACACCGAGTAGTCCAGTGGGCACTCATTAACTATAATATAAACACAATGCGCCTAAGGTCAACCAAAGGAAAAGCACCGGGGAAATACAGAACCGAAATCGTTGTTATGAACTTAATGTGCATTGTCAACTAAAAATTAAATAAAGGATAGCGATAAATTTGGAATTAATATTTACCCAAAGTTTAAAACCCCTTATCATAAATGAGAGTCAGTAAAATTTTCTAAGTAGGCGAAACCCTATTGTAATTGTTGTAAGGCCCTAACATTATATCGAGAGTCAATAAAAGTTTCTTGGGTAAACGTAGGATTAATGTGGTTGTTGTAAACGCTCATTAATGTAAGTTAAGGCCGGAAGTGAAGGAGTACAACAAGGTCTCGTGAGTATAGAAGTCATCACAACTCCCGGCTACTGATCCAAAACCCGATCCAAAAGAGATTAAATAAAATAAAATTTAGTAAAAAAAAACTCTCGATATAATGTTAGAACCAATATGAGGTAAGAACTTAAAATATATAAAATCCCGAATAGGAAATCAGACGATTTGAATACCATAGACATTTAAATGTTGATAAAACTCCACAAGGTCTCGTAATAATAATGAATAAGAAATGTGAAGGTTATATTCTGCCGACGCAGTACCGACACACAATTACAAATAAAGAATGAACGACATTAGGCTTCTCACTGAACTTCTTTGAGATATATTTTCATTCCTTGAATAAGAATAGGGAAATCAACAAGGGGCGGAGGGTTTGCGGCATCTTTGATGATAAATTAAAATTCCAGATAAATATTCCAATGGCAAAGATCCCCTCGTGGAGATAGATAAACTCGAATCCGTACACGTGTTGGTCCTTCATTCTAATTTAAATCTAATAACAAATAACACTCCAACCGATTTATTAACTACTAAAATAAATTTGAATTCCCAGATGGAAAACCCGCTTTAAATAATCCAGATTATCCATGATAAAACGAGAATTAATGTCAGCGAAGAAGTTAAACTGAATCAAGCTAAAATCCCAATGAAAAGAATCCCCATGTTTGCATAATATAACAGAAAATAATGCCTAAAAAATAAGTCTAAATCAATAATTTAATATGGGACCATAGTACCCATACTTGTGACGAAATTGATCAACTATTCCCAAATAGCATTTTCAGCCAAAGATAGTTGGAAAAATTGGAAAAATAACTGGCATAAACTAAATGAGGATCCCTACCAGTATAATAGATTTAATATTTAGGTCTAGGTCAATTGACGTTAATGTTTTCGCACACACTCCAATAATGATTACGCCATGAACTATTAATCTAACAAATCAATAAAATAAACATTACACACAGATAAAAATGCATACCGGGTTCCACGTAAATCAGTATAGCCACTCATTATCGATGACGTAATATTGAGAAACAAATTTCTGGAATAACAAGAACTACAAAATTTATAGTAATTAAGTTTCAAATTCTACCAGAAATTAATAGAATCTAATCAGCCGAAATTCCACTGAACTGTGAGCGGGCCTGAATCGGTACGAAATGACTATCAAGATGAAATCAGCTTAAAAATTCTAAACTTACTATACAGCAGCCGGACTTACACCATATCACAAATCGATAGGCACAATCACTCAGGTCTCACCAAGCTAACAAATACGCACGAATTAAACGTCACGCACACCATCCTACATCGGGCTCCTCAGACACGGCAATTCTGGCAGTAATAAATAAATTGATATAGTATAGGCATAATACAATGACCTACCTACAGGACATGTCTACCGTATTAACTAATTTCACCCAGCAGCAAGTAGACACACCTACATGTTTCCCCTCAATCGACACCCGCAATATATAGTAAGCATCAACGAACCAGGAGTAATAATACCATTGCAGAAACTGAAAATCGATAAAATGAATAAAGAGTCGGCAGTTCAGATTTTGGACGAGGACCTAAGCCTAAACTCGAGGGTCCATTCTTCAGGTAAAGTTTTTTGGTTAAATCTCATAATTAAAATACGTGAATAATAAATGATTAATAGAGTTAATTTGCTAAATCTCATAATAATAATCCCGTAACGCTACACCCAACGTGAATTTTTGAATTATAAATACCCATAGCAGAACCACCTTAAGTGTTATAGATGCGTTATACCATGGTCATTATTTCTTGCCGAATTAATCTCTCGTTAAGCCAACTTCAACCCGTATGCATCATGAACCCTGCAGACTGTCTAAGAGAAAACACGATACCCTTTCCCGTTTACTACTGCCATAGTCCGCCAACTTGCTAAGGCTCCAAACGAATAATCCCACTAGATCCATTAACCAAGGGGAACTATCCGAACATCAATATAACTGTACAAAATGAGATTTGTTCGTTCCTAAAGACAATTAATTCAAATACCGCAAATTGTAACTAGGTATTTAAAATTCCCCTAAATGAACTGACTTATTTTATAACATTGTTTAGCTCGAATTTTCGACTTATTTTAGTGGGACGAAGCAATGAGTGTTACTTCAATATCTATTAGTTATTATGAGGAACGTCAATTATTATTTGGATAAGGTTTTATATGCATAAATTGATCAATTCGACGAATTTTAAAAAGTAATAACTATCAGTTTAATTTCCACCCAGGGAAGTTAATTTCTATTTCAAAATTTACGTTGCACGTTAACGTTCAATTTAATTTCACTCCCACCCTGAGAACCTTGATCATTACCCGTTGCGTAAATTCTCAACAACTACCCGTTAAGTGCCGCACATAGTAATTTAAGGAGGTTTAATCAAGTGATAGTATAAGTAATCAACGAAATATAAAGTTTATCATAATTACCTGTTCATAATTAGTATTCGCCATAAAATTAATTATAAAGTAATTGACTGTAGGATAAATCGTTACCCAGTTTCACGACAATGATCTCATTACCTAAGATATAATTAATTAGCTAGTTTAAACAAAAATGGAAAAAGAAAAAAGAATTGTTATAAATAATAGAGTATAGTTATCACCGAAATAAAAGCATATCGAATAGTCACAGGCGAGTAATAATTTAACTCCAGTTATTTTCAGTCCAAACCGAATTACTTCGCATTCATAATATCGAACTAGTTAGGAACTTTAAATTAGACCCCATGTAGAGGAACCTGACGGACAAGTTACAAGTCCCTAACTTCCAGTCTGTACCCTAAGAAAATTCCTAAATGCAGTAACCCCATAAACAAATTTCCTTTAAGAAGAACGGCAATGATATCTTTTTTTGGTCAGCAAAGTTTAGGAACTAAAATAGAAATATTAATGTTCCCTCATTTATTTATTATTTTTTTTATAACCATGGCAAACCCATCTAATGAAAATTTCATTCAGAAAGATCAGGACCCTTCATTTATGCCCATACGCACCTAGCAGACATGTGGAGGCAAGCGTGGCGTCGCTTCGGTCGAGAGAGGTACCCCGATGTGCCCGAACCCGGAGAAAACCGGCGAGACGACATGCTCCTGGTGGAGGATACCATGAGGCAATTCAAGCAGAGTAGCCAACCAAGTGACCCAAGTCCGGCCCAAGAAATCCATGATCGGGCTCGAGCGCTTCTGGCTTGCCTCAAGGACCACCAGCGCCGGGTCAACTCCTTGGTAGACTGGGCCAGTAATTACCTGGCCAACGTGGAGAACGACCTCGCAGCCGGGCGAATCGCGGATGTCTATCCACCCAGCCCAAGACCGGCCTGTAATACAAAACGGCCCGTGTTAGTGATTCCGGGCTACTCCGCGGAGGAAGGAGTAAGGAAGTTCTTCAAGGATTCTTGACCTTGCCAATCCGTAAATGACGTTTTAGGTGTTATATTCAATAAATAATTGTTAGAAAAAATTTGTTTTTAGTTTTCTTCCCATTCTTAAAACAATCTTATAACGTATGTTTGAAGCAACTACACGTGTAGAGATTTCTGGAGTTATTAATAAAAATGTTTTGATGTTCGTCATTACAGAGATGGAGCCCTTGCAAATATTGCAGACGGAGTTGGAATGCGCGCGGAAATCAACAAAAATCTCCATGATCAAGTTGCCCAGCTGACTATGGAAGTGCAACAGACGAAGGACGTTTGGATGGAGCCCGGAAAGGTAAAATTGATTTACCAGCGGCTTACAGCAGCCCAAAAGGGATGGGCAGAAGAAAAACAGTTGGTGCAAGATCTGCGAACACAAATAAAGGGGCTGGAGGTTGCACTGTCTGCCTGTCAAGAAGGGGCAGCTGTAACCTATCCCCTCGTATTTGCTCCCGCTCAATTGGCTTACCTGGATGAGATAACATCCCCCACAACGACCTCAACAACAACCCCAACTCCGAACAGTTACCGACCCGGACGGAAGGAGCAGGCTAAACGTCGAGCCGCTCGATTGCTTACTTAACTTTAAATAACTCTTAGAATGTGCTTATTGGAAAATTATATGTGTAATAATTTTAAAAGATTATGTATGTCTTCCTATTTAACATAATATCTCTAACAAGTATCCGCGAAACCCGCAATCAACACGCTAAGATGCACCATCACCAGTTGTAGTCACTCGTTCTATGTCATTATCAAATTCCTATTATTCCCTGACGAACTCAACGATAAACATACAACATAAAGGGGACCTAATAATCGAAAGCGAGCATAAGTCTTCTAACGACAGCTCGTTGGACCCAGAGATTGTTCGAGCAATTATAGCATTAGTAATGACGCTCACTTTTTGCGAACGATCTACCCGCTCGAGCACATTTCCAACGTTTCTTAGCAACGGGTGCCGAGTGGTAACAAGAAACATTCATATGACGTTACTAGGGTAACCACAGTAAGATCAAACAAACAACCGTACCCAGTGTTGGGCCAGAACACAAACGGCCTTGTGAATGTTTAAATGAATCGGTAACACACATGCGAATATAACATGCAGCTTTAAATTCAAAACCTATGAAAACATCAATTAACCCTATCAAAATATGAGAGAAAAACAATTACATATAAAATAATAAACATAAAAATAAATTAAAATAATAACAAAAAGCAACAAGATCCGACGATATAAATAAAAACATAACACGAAAACCCAACAAATTCGACCCAAATTTGATAATTTAACAAAAAATGAAAATTTCATGAAAATGAAATTAAAATCAAAGAATTTGAATTAGAAATAATTCAATAAAAATTTCAAATAAAACATTATCAAATGAAATTAAAAAATAATAAAAATTAAGATTAGAATACACTAGAAAATAACAAGGTCGAATTTTGTTTTACTAAATCAAAAAGAACACGCAAGGTTAGGGCCAAAAAATAGGTATATATACCGATTCATTTTCACACAATTTTAATCGTTTTTACTGATAAAACAGTTTTCTTAAAAATCTATTTTACTAAGTGAGTGAGAGTTTTATTTGGAAGCTCTCTCCACGTCGCATCCTCGCAATCTCGATAGAGCTCTGCTTGGATGTCGGCGTGGGAGGGAGTGGTATTTTGTATGATTTTCGTTATATATTGGAGCAAGTAATTGTTATATTATTTTGAATATTATTAATAAAATATTTATAATTCCTAAAATCGTTTTGTTTTCATTAATCATCAATTGTCGAAATTTTTCCGGCCCACAGCCAAAACACATCACAAGTAATTAAAATCAGAAATGTTATTCAGATTCGTGTAAGTGCGTGGAATATCGCCAATGATCTGTGCCCGTGAAGACCCGGTGTGCGGAACGCAGGGATCGGAACGTCAATATTACCCGTATAGAAGAAAGGAGTAGTAAGGAAGTGGTCTTTTGGCTACTTCCTCGTTTCTCGATTTCTTTATATTTGACCTAAACTATATTTACACACGACTCAAAATCACCACACCGAGTAGTCCAGTGGGCACTCATTAACTATAACATAAACACAACGCGCCTAAGGTCAACCAGGGAAGGTAACGGGGCATTATAAATGAAATCGTTGTTATAACTCTTGAAATCAATGGTAAACTTAAGTTAATATTTTGACCACTAAATTTAAACTATGGATAAGAATTTAAATTCCTTATAATTAAATAGCTCTTAAGCGCCTAACAATTTATAATCTAGAGTCGCGAATTTTAACGAATTAAATTTAGAGACGTAAATCGGTACGCTTATAGATAAGCTAACAGATAACGACGAGAGTTTAACCGAAATCTCGATGACGTAATGATAGAAACCACAAAAAATTTAGACTAATATTAATTTAACTCAACAGGGGAAAAAATAGAAAATGATGAAATTACCAGTCCGAATCTAATTTACTGAGAATAAGGGAGTCATAAAAATAAATTTCAAGCATCGTCTCGTACCAACCCCAATAAAGTAAAAGTCATAAGTTTTCGTAGCGCAAAACCCCCATTGTTTTGGCATTTTCACGTCAGGATTAGATAAAAGTCCTTTGGGTAAAGGAGAAGAAGTTAAGGTACCTGCTATATGTAGGTAGGGTCACCCACAATAGTTCTTTTATTTTTCATAAACAATTAGGCTAACATCTGATAACCCGCAAAAATCAATAGGCCTACTGAGGAGAAGGTAGTCACCGCGAACCCCCGGAAGTAAAATAAGCTTTGAAAAAATCCGTTAACATTATATATCGTAGCTGTAGTAACTCCCATAAACTAAAAATAGAAAATCGAGCAGGATCGATGAACGTAATCTCTCAACACAAACTCCAAACCGTAAATAAGAAAGTAAGGAATTCAAAATTCGACTCGTAATCCAGCACTAATTGAAGAGATTTCCCAAATAAAATAAATCAATATTAAAACACGCAAATGCAAATTACTTAACTACCAACGCGATAACAATTATTACATGAGAATACAATAAGTGAGCGGTACATAGGAATCATCACAAATATACAAAAGAAAGGGTTCTAGAATATCTCATTATATTCAGGAGAACTTCACTTTCCACATTGAAAAATTAATTGCTGATCAACCATCATAGTCCCCGTATCCGTCGATCCTTCCATTTCTTTTGCCAACTGGATATGGTACAAGTCCTCTAATTGATTCTCGTCTAATACGATTTTAAATACTATTGTGTCTTCCGGTATAAAATCGATAACCATAAACTTTTGTCCCTGTCTAAATTAAAAGGAGTTGGTTTTAGACGGTTATGAGTTATCACGAATTAACCTTACCTGGATAAAATTAATAAGTTCCATTGGATAACGCATAGTGTTAGTAGACAATGTCTGATTACGAATAGATGTGGAAGGCGCAGAAAGGGGAAAAGAACGCCAATTTTCCTGAACTCATAATAATCATTTCTAATAACAGTAGTAAATTACTTTAATATCCAAGAAGGGAAAGAAATCCTGCGTTTCAATATCAGAAATATAATTCAGAACCCCACTGGAATGATCCAAGATAAAAGATGTACAGGTCCATTAAAATCACCTAAAATATAATGTTAATTCGATTAAGAACAAACAAATAAACTACCTCTAGGAATAACGAATTTATCTTAGGGCGAGACACTCACGCATAAAATCGCCTACCTCGAGACTATGACCTTTACAGGGAAACCCGGATTAACTGCCAACGGCTGATGCGTGCACGTCAAGTCATACCCACCGGAATTGACATTCTCTAGAAGCGATAGTGAAAATTTATCACGATTAGTAGTGACCTTTACGGTACACACTCGCTGCTGGTCGGTGTGCACATCTTCCCACAGATCAAAATATGACACACTAACGTTACATATAGTGACGAGCCAGCGCAGCAGATTACATTCAAATAAAACTAAAAATTGTAAGAAAGCTAAAAATTGTTTCCGATATGAATCCACAAAGAAATACAATAGATAGATGCACTACCGTCAGGACCACAGGAGAGGACGTTGCGATCGAGGAGCAGCCCATGGGTAAATTATTTCCTCTTCATTATTATAAATTTACGACCTTTTTGGCGTAAGCCGTAGAAACACCGCAACACCCATGCCCCATACTCAGGACAAGATAAGCAGCCCAAGTTCAGTGACCACGAGCTTTAAGTTCGAATGAAATTTATAAGCTTACATGATACTCATGCAACTCCCAGGAGTAAGGATAGTTTGACCTCAAAAGTTCTAACTACTAAAATCGATATATGACCCATGAGTAGTTTGATTGTTGGAGCTAAGAATCTGAAACCTTACAAATCGCTATTATTAATTTTTGGCAATACCATTGGAAAAATCATTTTCGTCATTTGGGAAACCCCGATGATTGGAAATTACTCGACAGAAAAATTGGATTATTTTTAGGAATTATGAAAAATTTCAGAATCGATTAAATTATTCGAAAAATTCATTCACACTTTCTATTTTAGAATTATAATTAATTAAATTATTTTATTCATTTCAGACTTTCTATTTTAGAATTATAATTAATTAAATTATTTTATTCATTTCAGACTTTCTATTTTGGAATTATAATCAATTAAATTATTTTATTCATTTCAGACTTTCTAATTTAGAATTATAATCAGTTAAATTATTTTATTCATTTCAAGCCTTCCGTTTTAGAATCTACAATCGGTTAAATTATTTTATTTATTTCAAACTTTCTGTCCTAGAATTTGTAATTGGCTAGATTATCTTTTTATTCAAATTTTCAGCCTTAGAATCAAATTTTGGTTTATTGGAAACCCACAATTGGTAAATTATTTTACGAAATTTTATCAGTACTTTTAGTTTTTCGAAATTCATTTCTGTCATATGGAAGAATTTTAACTAATTGAACTAACCTACGAAATATTGATTTAAATTGTTGAATAGCCAGATCGCTTCAAACCCTTTATAGAAGAAAATTTTTGACCGTTTAAGAAGCCTTAACCATGCAAGTTAATTGACGAAAATTCGAGTATCGGTACCTTCCAACCCATTTTCCAAATTTTCAAATTGAATAACAGGGTTTCGAATGACTTTTATTGAAATAAACTAATTATTCCGACCAGTTTTGCAAGTTGTCTTTTGATTTCGTTTAGAAAAGAAAATTTATTTTTAAGAAGACTGGTGATGGGCTTAAATCCCTTTGTGAAATCATAGTTATACCAATTATACTAGTATAAGCTCGGGTTACTTGAGTCATTTTAGAAGACTCTAGTTATTTATGTCAAGTGGTGCAATTCCCAATTTATTCCACAATTTTGGAAAAGCTTATACAATTAGACATCCCGACTCAGGTGAATTATCTTAAGAAAACTGAGCATTTTTCGGAGGGGTTTAAACATCTGAATTATCTTTACCACCCTTCCAGTCGATTAGCTCCCCGAAATTTTTTTTGTGATGCTCCGTCGAATTACTCCAAAGACAGTTTTCTGTTTTAGTCACATGAAATTAGGTTTAAATTGAAGTACAGTAAGCATATTCTTTTGAACACACACGAACCTTGAGCAGTCCAGCTATCCCAGGTTTTGCTCAGGGATTAGACTTATTTTGTGGCGAGTTTAGTCACTTGTAATCGATTTCCATTATCGGGATAATCATAAATTTCGGCTTGACATTGTTAAGTTTTCCCCAATTAACACCGACCTTACTCTATACTAATTACCCATAGAAATTATTTTCCGTCTATGGGGATAGGACATTCACTCACCTGACTTAGACCCAAGAAGTAACGCCCTCAAATATATCTGAGTAGACGGATGTTAACTAAAAAGCTCCTTCGATCAACCCATGTTAATTTACGGTTTTATTCAGCACAATCGGGATCCCACGTCTATATTACCACTCACGTCGCAGACCAATGGCGACAAGCGTGGCGACGCACCAATCGAGAACGATATCCCGACATGCCTCAGCCATGAGAAAACCGGCGAGAAGACACGCTCCTGGTGGAGCTTACAATGAGACAATTTAAGAAAGAGGGTCGACCCAGCGACCCAAGTCCGGCCCAAGACATCCATATACGGGCCCGGACACTCTTGAACCACCTCCTGGACCACCGGCGCCATGTCGACTCCGCAGTAGACTGGGCCAGGGATTATTTGGCCAACGTAGAAGACAATCTCGCAGCCGGGCAACTCGCGGACACCTATCCACCCTCCCCAAGACCGGCCCGTAATACGAAGCGGCCCGTGTTAGTGATTTCAAACTACTCCCCGGAGGAGGGGATAAAGAAATTTTTCGAGGATGCTGACCTCCCTGAGTTAGCCAACACCAACCGTCTCGGTTACTACGAACATTTTTTTTAATAGAAACTTGTCGTTGAGATTTGTTTTCATCTTATTTTGATGATTTCTTAGTATAAATCTTGCAATTTGTTTTAAATTAACCGTATGCTTGCGAATTATAAATTGGTAATAAAAGTGTTAATATCCATTCTTCTCAGAAATGAAACCTCTCCAAATCCTACGAACTGAACTGACCCGTGCATAGTAAACCAACAAAGCCCTCTATGACCAAATCCTTCAGTTAACCCGTGAGATCCAGCAAACAAAGGCTACCTGGGTGGACCCAAAAAAGATCAAACCCCTACATCAACGTCTCACCGCAGCCCAGAAGGGTTGGGCGGACGAAAAACAGCTGAATCAGAGCCTCCGAACACAGATACGGGGGTTGGAAGTTGCCTTGTCCGCTTGCCAAGAAGTGGCAGCTGTCACTTACCCCCTCATCTTCGCTCCCGCTCAACTGGCTTACCGTAATGCGATAGCAACCCCAACAACAACAACAGCGTCGAACAACTATCGACCAGGGAGAAAAGAGCGGGCAAGACGCCGAGCCGCTCGATTGCTGAAGCAGGCCTAAATAACTTATAGAATATCTCTTAGTTGCAAGTTACATGTGTTTTTGTCATAATTATATCTTCCTTGTCATTTAATTTTTCAAGTGTCCATAACCCATACAGCAGTAAAATCTACGACATACATGGGACCCAATAATCTAAAGTCGAGCACAGGTCTTCTAACGACAGCTCGTTGGACCCAGGGATTGTCCGAGCAATTATAGCATTAGTAATAGCGCTCACTTTTTGCGGACAATCCACCCACTAGAACACATTTCCAACGTTGCCTAGCAACGGGTGCCGAGTGGTAACCAGAAAATATTTATATGGCGTTACCGGGGGAAACCATAAGAAGATTTAAACAAACATCGATACCCTGTAACCCACCACCAGTAACCCACCAGTAAAGTGAATTTTAATTTCTACAAATAAAATTTTATAATTATATTATAATAATTTATAAATTATATTATAGGAATTTAAATTAAAATTTTTGTCTTTTTAAATTTTAGTAAATTAGAATTTCTTTTTGGCAATTTCTAATTAGTTTTCATAAATAGAAAATTTGAAATAAATCTTTAACCTGAAAAAATAAAACATTTCTTTAATATTTTTATATTATAGGACCCAGAGTGTCCCCAGCAGTGGGCATGGCGCGTTGACCAGTGTCACGGCCATGAGCACTGTTGTAGATGCTCTCGGGACGGGTAAGGAAATAAAAGGTGCATACCCATCCCTTCCCCCGTCTAGATAGTATGATACGTCTCCGAGAGATATTGTTTAAAAAATAAAATTATATTAATATTCATCATGTATGATTTAAAATTAATGAAGATAAGAATAAAAAGATTTTTTGTTCAGTGGACTCACACAGAAAGATGTTAGAAAAGTTTCGCAAGGACATATCCGAATATCACCAAACGGCAATAACTCAAACGCAGAGGGCGGAGGCCATGGTGCGGAAGTGCCGCTACATGGAACAGACGTTGCTTCGCCCGGAGACAGCAAACAAATTAAGAGCAGAAATGGATGCATTGAAGGCCCAGTTAAGTCAGAAAGATGAAGCCCTGCGGCTGGCCGAGCAGAAGGTCCAGGAGCTTGAGAAACAAGTGGCCGAGTTTAAACTCAGAGATGACATCCGCACAGGCCTCATGCAGAGCGGAGCCCTACTATCGGCGGAACAACAAGCCATAGTAATGCGAAACATTACAGGGAAAGACGACGGAGTAAAGGCTATGACTCCAGGTTCCTCTCGTCCACCGGACGTCTTGCCTAAAAGGAACCGAAGAAAGAATCGGCCAAGCAAGAAAGAAAGGGAGCGGCAGTTCAAATTGAAACGAGCTTGCCTATTAGGTCATATTTTGGACGCAAACGGATTTTAGCTCTTGCAGTCAATAACTTTCAGCACTAATAAACTGACTAACACTGTGATTATTTATTAAATTTGAAAATAATTTGTCAATATCAACCATTTGTTAAATTTAAATATAATCGGTTCATGTTAATTGTAGTGTTAGAATTGATGGTGACGTTTGAATATGAATTGCAGTTGTTGGATATGGGGATGCTGAATGATCAAATGATTAGGCAAATTATTAATTAAATAGATAGATAGATGAAAAGGGGACCGATCAAGTATAGCATGAAGTTTTCTATGACAGCTCATGAACCCGAGGGGGGTTAGTACATTAGCAGTTCTTGAGAAGGAGCTCACCTTTTGCTAACCTTCCACCCACTAGTTCACAGTACCAACGTCAAATTTTGACGGGTGACTAGCGGTTCAAATTCTTATGTAGGCGCTGGGTGGAGAATAGTAACCCTTAGGCAGTTCAAACTATTTTAAGGACCCATCAGTGCCCAGCAGTATGCTTGGAACGCGGTTTGATAAAGTTTAAAAATTCTCAAGTACTGGTGTATCAAAGTCGCACTGTTGACAGTGAAAAAGTAATTTTTATGTTAAAATGAATAGGTATGTTGTGGTTATAACAAAACATGAATAAAAATAATAAAATTTTAAAATTATCAAAATCAATTAAAATTAATTAAAATTTTGAATAAAGTAAAAATCAATATTTTTCGGGGGGGGGGAAGTGGTAACCGGTGGCAAATTTGATAGTGAAGACGAATAAAATATTATTAGACTGAGATAAGGTATATTGAAGGGTCGGGAGACCAAAACAAATTAATTAATTTATTTATTTATTTACCAACGAACACATTAATCAGGGGCCGCCGAGCTGAACGTCAGCTTAATGTGGTTCCCGGCATTAGTGAAACGGGCACTAAATTGTCCGAAATGGAAAATTGTTTTTTCAGTAGTAATCCAGATTAATGGGAATCCAAAAACTATAAAAGCAACTGACAACAAAATAAGTTGCCAGTTGGTCGGAGCGCGAATATAACGAGTCGAAAGAAACGAGTGAATAGCAGTAAATCGATAAAGTTAATTGGATTGCAGTTGAACTTACATCGTGATACTCTTAGGGTGTGTACAATAAATAAATTATTGTGTATCGTGGTGAATATTTGTCAATAAAGATTTCTTTGTTGGGATTTTGTTTTATTGATTATTGAACACGAGGAGTCGGATCGAGAGACCTATTCTTCGACGAATATTTAATATCCCAAAAGGTAAATAAACATATTCTGTAACCCTACCTTGAGTGTTATTTATAGTGTGATAAAACAAAATTTGACATTGGAATTATTTGTGTTATCTAACTTTTATTTTTTCTATTTTCTTCATTAAATCGACACTTTCCTTTTTTGATTTTTCAATTATAAATATTTTATTTTTATTTTCTCGTTTAATTCGTTTGCTTTTACTTTTATGAAAATGATCGATTTTTGGTCGAATTCTCGTGTTCTTATGTTATTTTTGTGTATATTCTGTGGGGTTCTTTAGGCGTTTTTTATATATTTTATTTTACTTTTGTGTCTCAAGTTTTATATTTAATTATATTGTCCCCGGATTTTAAGGTGTTTAATCGATGTTTATAGGTTTTATTTCAAATCTGTGATGTTGTTTTTGTATGTTGTTTACGATTCATTTAAACAAAATTCATGGTCACTCAGTCTTGACCAACAAAAGTATACATTAAGAGAAATGTCATAAAGAAATAAAATGACCACGAAAGAGAAAGTTCGTGGGTAAAAGTGCAATAAATTGTGAAAATGTATATGAAAAGGAAACAGAAAACATCCAACACGAAAAGTAAAGAACAAATTAAATGAAAGGATCGAAACTGGTATAAGTGATAAAAGATTTAAACTGAAGTAGTTATTTTAAAGTATGCACTTGTCTGTCTTTAATTAATATATAGTCAATTTAAAATACTTTTTTTAAATTTGAAAATGTAAACAATTTAATTTTATATTTTATAATTTAATTTTTAGTTAAATAATATTTTAAAGAATTTATTGATTGAAATAATTTAACCTATAATCAATAAAGAAATTCAAAATTAATTTATAAAGTTTCTAATCTTTACTCTTTTATATATTTTGATAATAAACATTTTTATAAAGTAAATATACAAGTTTTATAGTTATAGTATAATCATTATTATTTGTAAGTGACAATTCAAATGATACAATATAAAACAATCTATCATAATTTTGAAAGAATCCTAAGTTTTTAAAGGATACATTCCTTCAAAACTAGTCTTGCACATGGTGGGTTACTGGGTTTCGCTGTTTGTTTAAAACACCCTATTGTTGCCCGGTAACGCCATATAAATAATACTTCGACCACCACTCGGCACCCGTTGCTAAGCAACGTTGGAAATGTGTTCAAGTGGGTGGATTGTCCGCAAAAAGTGAGCATTATTACTAATACTGTAATTGCTCGGACAACCCTCGGGTTCAACGAGCTGTCGTTAGAAGACCTATGCTCGCTTTATTCTGTCCCCTACGTGGAAATTCAAAATTCATGCTGGCCAGTGGAGAGGAACACGATTTTTGACGACACGGTGAGAGCATTCACAAATTTTCGACGACCCTTCCGTTCATAATCCTATCGGGAACATACTATTTTTAAATTTAATCACAATTTCGATTCTGTTTATTAAAATAACAAAATAAAGAATTAATGTGTCCTGTCAGTCATTTAGATCGCTTTGTCCAGTAGATGTGCAGCTCTGCGGCGGGCACGTTCTTTGCGTCCCGGCCGGTGACCGCTTGGCGGGACTGTAGAAGAATTTTTAGCCGGTGTGGAATTATGGATTTGATTCTGGTAGGCCAACTGGGATGGGGCAAAGATAAGTGAGTAAGTTACCGCTTGCCCCTCCCGACTTGCAGCCAGGGCAACTTCCAGTCCTCGGATTTGTGTTCTGAGGCTCTGGTTGAGTAGTCGCTCCTCCGCCCAGCCCTTTTGAGCGGCGGAGAGCCTGAGGTAGAGAGCCTTCGTCCTCTTCGGGTCCGACCAGGTAGACTTATTCTGCTGAGCTTCTCGGGTTATCCGAACTATTTGGTCAAGAAGATTCGCGTTCGCGCGTCTCACATGAGCGAGTTCAGTTGGCAATATCTGGGCTGATGTCATATCTGTAATGAAAATCCTTAAATTCATCATTAACTTAGATAAATTAAAATTCTGATTAACGTAAAACATAAGATGCAGAGTTAGTTTACTAATTTGGCAAATAAATGAACAACATTTTTAAGATCTTTTAATTCAACTAAAATAACACAGATTGTTGTTCTCGTTTCCTCTTGTCCGGGACGTTAAGGTTCCTCCAAGAACTTCCTGACCCCTTCCTCCGGGGAGTAGCCTGGGATAATAGCTACCGGTCGTCTAGTATTGAGGGCCGGTCGGGCTGGGTAGATCTCGGCGATGCGCCCGACGGAGATGTCTTCTTCGACATTGGCCAAATACATCCTGGCCTTGACGACGTTCAGATCGACCTGCCTTTGGATTCCTTCCCACTGGGCGAGGAGGCTCCGTGCGTGGTTTTGAATCTCCTCGACAGGATATTGTTGGTTGCATCGCACCCCGGCCCAACGGGGGTCATTCTCCATACCCAGTATCTGTAAGGCGGTCCGGTGTGGTTTCTTGGGTTGAAGCTCCTCGAGGCTTGTTGCCGGCCGGGCCCGCTTCTACGCCCGACGCCATTCTTCTGCCAAGTGGGCGGGGATTCCCTCGAGAGGTATTGGCTCTTCTAAAATAAATATCGTTATGAATAGGTGAACCAGTATAACATAGTTTCAGTAGATCCTTTATTAACAGTGGCATAGTCTTTTATTCCTCAGTTAGAGTGTTGACGTCAAGACATCGCCCATGTCGACTCATTATTATGGGGATTATAAGCGTTTATCGACGGTTAGTTGTTGTGGGTAAAAACATTTTCCGCATTTCGATGTGTAACAAATGGGTTGGAGTCGGTTATCCATTCATTTCTGTTCCGCACAGATGTCGGTAGGCCTGCTCCAGACGTCGGCGGTCGCTTCACGATTGATAATGCATGATTCATAAAACAAAGATTCAGTTGCCGGATTAAAAACTTAGGTAAGGGAATACTAGTTGAGTTTAAACCCAGTAATCAATTCGACATTCAAGGGATGAAAACGATCATCAGCGTTAACTGTATGGTAAACGTTCGTTGGATTAAGATTTAAGTCTGTGCGCAGAATCGTCAGCTGGGTGTTCACGGAATACTAGTTCGTTTAGGTTCTAAACCTCATGAAATGGAGATGCTTATCGGTCAAAAACTTAAGGAGTGGCATAACCGTCAGATGGTATTCTATGGGCCAATGCGAACTGTCAGTTGGTAATAGAGGACAATTATCGGTCGTATACTCCGCGACGTAACAATACTGGTAGATTTCCCAAACCTATAAAACCTTGAAATTAGTAAATCCTACTGTCCTGAAATCATAGAATCATTAATGTCGAAGTGGTGTAAAAAAATTCAGTAGTAATTATTCAGAACATAAACCTTGATTTTAGACAAGGATAATTATCGAGCTCGAAATTCCTAAATTCATAAACATCAATTTCAAAATTCTGTAAGGTAATAATAATTAACGAAATGGATTAACCTGAAATTTATAAATAATAATGACTATAAGATTTCTAATAATGCATGGAGAATGTGAATAACCGTTTAATTTGAAGTTTATGAATTTGGATAATTTAAGATTTGCTAAATACATGGTATTAACATTTATTAAAATTAATTTAAAATTTACTAAATACATAGTATTAACATTTATTAAAATGAATTTAAAATTTACTAAATACATAATATTAACATTTATTAAAATTAATTTAAAATTTACTACATACATAGTATTAACATTTATTAAAATGAATTTAAAATTTACTAAATACACAATGTTAACATTTATTAAAATGAACGTCGATGTAAATTACCTTGACTTGGGACACTCGACTCCTTTAGTGTTTTTCCTATTGACGCTGTTAGGCCAGAACACATATGGCCTTGGAAAATGTTTAAATGGATCGGTAACACACATGCAAACATAACATGCAAATTTAAATAAACCTATTGAAACATCAATTAAACCCTATCAAATATGAGGAAAAAAAGAGAATTAAAAATAAAAAAATGATCATAAAATTAAATTAAAATAATAACAAAACGCACCAAGATCCGCACGATACCAACACAAACATAACAAGAAAACCCAACAAATTCGACAAAAATTGATAAATTAATAAAAGTTCATGAAAATGAAACTTAAATCAAAAAATTTGAATTAGTAATAATTAAATAAAAATTCTAAACGAAAAATTATTAAAATAAATTGAAAAATAATAAAATTAAAGATTAGAATACACTAGAAAATATCAAGGTCGAATTTTGTTTTACTACATCAAAATTAACATGCGAGGTTAGGGACAGAAAATAGGTATAAATACCGATTCATTTTCACATTAAACTTAACCATAAAACCATTTTTCAAAATTATTTTGAATTTTGTTTAAAAATCTTACTACGAAGCCTTACTTTTAGGTGAGAAATGTTTTATTTTGGAGCCCTCTCTCCACGTCACATCCTCGCAACCTCGTCAGAGCTCTGCTTGGGCGTCGGCGTGGGGGGAGAGGCATTTTATTTTGCTATGCAAATTTTATGAAATGTATGGAATGGAATGTACGGTAACTTTGTATTTTATTTGTTAGATAAATTAATAAATATTTATAATATTTAAAAAATTGTTTTTCATGCGTTTAATAATATTAATTAATCTGTCGAAATTTTTCCGGCGCACAGCCAACACATATTGCAAGATAGTAAAATATACATAGTACAGATTTGTGTAAGTGCGTGGAAAATCGCCAATGATATGTACCCGTGAAGACCCAGCGTGCCGAACGCAGGGGTCGGAACGTCAATATTGTTCCAAATAGAAGAAGCGAGAAATAAGGAAGAGGTCTTTTGGCTTCTTCCTCGTTTCTCATTTCTGTAAAATCGACCTAAATTATATTACACACGGCTCAAAATCATCACACCGAGTAGTCCAGTGGGCACTCAGTAAATATAATATAAACACAAAATGCGCCTAAGGCCTATTAAAGGGAAAGGGTACGGGAATAAATTAATTTGAAATCATTGGTATAACTGAATTGAACTTACATTTCGAAATAAATTAGTAAAAATCGTAAATGAAAGTAATTTATGGATTAAAATTAAAGTAATTATTGAATAATAATAAGTAAATCATTGATTAAATTAATACGATTCATTTTAATAAAATTAAAGTAATAATAAGTAATTCATTGATTAAATTAATATAATAACATTAGCGTAGTTATTGAGTAAAAATAAGTAATTCGTTGGTTAAACTAAATTATTTCATTAATTAACATTAAAGTAATTGGAGTAAAAGTAAAATAATTTTTGATAAAAATCAAGTAAATCTTTGAGTAAAAATAAAGTAAAGCTTTGATTCATTGAGTAAAAAATTTACCTAATTTATTAAAATAAAGTAGTCCATTGCTTAAAGTAATTTATCGATTAAACAAATTTTAAAGTAAAAATAAGTAATTCGAGTGATTATAATTAATATAATTCGTTGAATTAAACTAAAGTAACTATAGATTAAAACTTACAGTAATTCATCAATAAAGTAATTCCTTGATTTGAATTAGAATAATTCCTCGAATAAAAATAATTGAAATCTATTGATTAAAAACAAAATTTTTCCGTAATTAATATAGATTCGCGGATTAAACATAAGTAATTAAGGATAGAATAAAATAGGTGGTTGCTTAAAAATAGATTAATACAAAATCGACGCAAATCAAAATGACCAAAATTTAGGATAATAGATAAATCAGAGAAACAATCAAAAATTATATTAATATTACATAAAACGAACAGTCATAGAGTTACGTTAGTATTATACAAGCTGAAAGCAAGGCTTACCGACGGCAATGAATTAAATTAAATCCAACAATCCCGTAAAAATGCTGAATAAAATCCCAATAATATAAAACGATAAAATTCCACATGCATTCGATTGTATCCGTTCTGAGATCCTCTATAGAGTCAAATAGATTTTCCTAAAAGAAAAAACGTCGATAAAATGTATTCAAACAGCTGAAATATTAACTTACCGAATCAATTCAACACAATCGTAAAACTAAATTCCGGTGAATATACCTAAGGCAAATCGATAAATTCGGTAAATAAAGAATTAATAAGATAAACACCGGATATAGACTTACTGAATTCAACTATCGCCGTTCGCTTGTAAATATCAAAGTGCTAAATCGACATTCCGAGATCGTTTACCGATTCGACATAAGATAAATAGATCCACGTATCCCTACAATAGCTCTACACGATTGTCAAATTTCCGCGTAACTTAGATTTTTGGTCATTAGTGGATTTATCCGAAAAAACCGAACTCATCAGGTGACACTCCATAGCTTCCCCTATTTAATTTAACAACGTTAAAGCCTGAATTAATGACCATCAAAGTAGTCCCGGTTTTGTTAACGAAAATTAATTAACTGATAACCGTGTCTTACCACACTCAATGTCAAGCTGTTAGATCATAAATAAACTACTGTTAAAACCCTGAATGCCCCTAACCCAGCTGATATAGTAACGGAGTGCCGCTTCATTCTGAAAATCATTATAACCATCTCAAAATTCGGGAGAGTCACGAGCTAGGGTAATTAACTGAATAGGCTATGTCATAAACTTATAGGTGAAGGGCCGTATTTATTTCGGTTGCAAATTATAGTAAAAATTGAAGTTAATACAATTTAGATCTTGATAATTGCACTATCACATTTATGATTACAAAATCAAGCGGACGATTGTATAAATGTATTTCCACTCTTTTACTCGCAACTATCTAACCATGACGATATTTTAGAAAAGGACATGCCGCTCGATAGAACCGCTACTCAAGCACCTGACGAACGGTGTCGAAAGAGAACACAGCAAACTACAGAAATTTTCGATAAACTTAGACAACAGTGGCCGTATCCCACTACTTGGCGGCTGCTGGGCTTCGAACAAGACCCTTGTGGACTTGCCGGCCAGCAGTATCCGGCTGCAGAAACATACGAACACGCTCGGAACCTCCTCACTCAATGGGAACGGGTGCAGGAACAGGTGGATCTAATTGTGGTTAAGGCGAGGATGTATCTCGCAAACGTGGAAGAAGATATCCTCACCGGGCGTATTGCAGAGGCCCATCCACCTCGCCCAGTCCGAGACACCCGACGGCCGTTCCCAGTTTCGCTTCAGAAGAAAAACTTGAAGAGACCGTTCATCGGTGAACGTTGATCCCTCGAAAACGAACAATAAACCATATATTAACGCGATTAAATTTTTTTAGAAAAGAAACCTTGTTAATTTGTCATTTCGTTTTAATTGCTTGCATGAATAGACCCGTTTTAATAATTATGTTTGAGATAATCATAAATATTAACTATGTAAATCCGTAAAGAAATTTTAAATTTTTGCTCTTTACAGCAATGACAACTAACCAAATCTTTCAAGTCGAGTTGGAACGCGCAAGGAGTACAAATGCGAATCTCCTCAACCAAATCCTCCAGATGACTCATGAAATACAACAAATCAAAGCAACTTGGTCAGACCCGAAGAAGATGAAAATGCTATACCTCAGACTAACAGCAGCACAAAAAGGTTGGGCAGAAGAGCGACAGCTTAACCAGAGCTTGCGTACCCAAATCAGAGGATTGGAAGTCGCCCTAGTGGTCAGTCGGGAGGGGGAAGCGGTAACATACCCGCTCATCTTCGCCCTGCCCCAGATGCCGCACAAAAGTCCTCAAGTTACAAACCAATCCGTCACTCCATCCAATAATCGTCGGCCGGGACGCAAGGAGCGTGCCCGACGTCGAGCAATGCAACTCCCAAGCCTATCCCATTAACTCACGAAGACCATGTGTTTTTTTGTTGATTTGAATAGAATAGTTGCAGCTATAGTTAATTTGTCTCCTAGATACATTTGTATACGAACATTATCATGAATACTCGTACCACGTCATCAAATCTTCCTCCCATTTCCCACAGTCGTCAAACATCGGATCTTGAACTCTTTACACAAGGGACAGAGCAAAGCGAGCAAAGGTCTTCTATCGACAGCTCGTGAACCCGAGGATTGTCCGAGCAATTACAGTATTAGTAATAATGCTCACTTTTTGCGGACAATCCACCACTTGAACACATTTCCAACGTTGCCTAGCAACGGGTGCCAAGTGGCAGTTAGAATCTTTTTGTATGGCGTTACTGGGGTAACAATAAAGATAAGCAAATTTCGAAACCCAGGAACCCACCAACGCCATGGTTGGTAGATCCATATTTTAAAAATGAAATTGACCGTACAATGACCGGATGGCATCCATACCAAGTTATTTAACTAGTGTTGATGCATACACATCCGTTGCCTTATAACTAACCATGGAGATTTGTGTGAGAAAATTTTTGTTTACACAGATAGAATTTAATCTATATTTGTCATATAAGTAAAGTATTCACGGAAATACCAATCTCGCGGATCATGAGAATTTTCGATTTAATTTGGACTTACGGTTTCCGGTTGATGGTAGCCTTCATTTGTCTAAGATCTCAGGTAAATTTTGATTCTTATTTGATTATTTTTGATGTTTCTTCAGTGTATCCCCCCCATGGTGCCTATTGTCGTCGCATGTACGTTGCTGGGCGACATTTTTGGAGTGTGTTGGGTACGTTTCCTTCCTTTATCAATTCTATCATTGATTTATTTCAGGAAAACCAAAATGTTTGACTTCATCATAATTTTCTGGGACGAAATATTTTAACTCCTTTATGTTGGTCGTATCACGGAAGACTTATCCATTCGATTCACATTGCGGAATGATAGGCATTTTGGACATTTCTTTCCTGATCTGCTTTGGACTTTTATTATAAATGCTTCGTTAGTGTTTGTTTTCAAAATAGTTTGGCTTGTGCTTGGACTTATCTAACTATATGCATTTTTATTATGAAAGGTTTGGCGAATTGATTATTAATTTTCCGGGTGGGAGATATTGTCGTGATGGTGTAGGGAGGTTAAATTTTTAATTCTTTTAATATCATTAGGCTCTTATCAGATTTCTCAATAACATTTCATTACTAACGTTAATCTATGATTGGGGATTTCCGAATCAAATTTAAATTCCGAAAACAAAACGATTATTTTAATCATATGGCCATGATTTTAGATTCGTCAGGGTGTTCAGCAGTGCGCGTCTAATCTCGGACCTAAATTCTTCGCTTTATTAGGGGTTCGAATGATTTATTTGATTAAAAACCAGAAGATATAATTAAGTTGAATTTATTGACTTATAGCAGCCATTTCATTTAATTTAATCCCCGTACCCTTTCCCTTTAATAGGCCTTAGAACGTAATTTGTGTTTACATTATAGTTAATGAGTGCTCACTGGACTACTCGGTGTGATGATTTTGAGCCGTGTGTAGAATAATTTAGGTCGATTTTATAGAAATGAGAAACGAGGAAGCAACCAAAAGACTTCTTCCTTATTTCTCGTTTCTTCTATCCGGGATAATATTGACGTTCCGACCCCTGCGTTCCGCACGCCGGGTCTTCACGGGCACAGATCATTGGCGATTTTCCACGCGCTTACACGAGTCTGAGTTATATGTGGATTTTATTGACTTGCGATATGTGTCGGCTGTGGGCCGGAAAAATTTCGACAGATTAATTAATTTTATTAAATGCATAAAACAATTTTAAATATTATAAACATTTATTAATATATATAACAAGTAAAACATAAAGTTACCATACAATCCATTCCATAAATAGAATTCATAAAAATACATCTCCCCCCACGCCGACGCCCAAGCAGAGCTCTACCGAGGTTGCAAGGAGGTGACGTGGAGAGAGAGTTCCAAATAAAACTACTTCTTACCTAAAATAAAAGGCTTCACGATAGGTTTTCAAACAAAATTCAAAAAATGATTTTTGATTCAAAAATGGTTTTTTGGTTAAATTTTATGTGAAAATGAATCGGTATTTATACCTATTTTCTGTCCTTAACCTCGCATGTTAATTTTGATGTAGTAAAACAAAATTCGACCTTGTTATTTTCTAGTGTATTCTATTCTTTATTTTTATTATTTTTTAATTTATTTTCATAATTTTTTATTTAGAATTTTTATTTAATTATTTCTAATTCAAATTCTTTGATTTAAGTTTCATTTTCATGAACTTTTATTAATTCATCAATTTTCGGTCGAATTTGTTGGGTTTTCATGTTATATTTGTATTTGTATCATGCGAATCTTGTTGCATTTTGTTATTATTTTAATTTATTTTTATGTTTATTATTTTATATTTAATTATCTTTTTCTCATATTTTGTTAGGGTTTAATTGGTGTTTTAATAGGTTTATTTTAAATTTGCATGTTATGTTTGCATGTTGTGTTTCCGATTCATTTAAACATTTTCCAAGGCCGTTTGTGTTCTGGCCCAACACACAATTCACTTCTTTTATTATAACCTGAGTTTTTATCACTTGCATCTCCATCTTTTACATCAGGAATCCATCCATTTAATTCACCATATTGTTTTTTAAATCACAATCTGTCATTACACAATACAAAAATGATGAACATGGTCCAGGAGAATCTATTCTTTCCAATTCTGAAGGTCCTAATTTTATAGCAATTTCATTGAATAGATTTAAAAACCAATGTTCAAATGCAAATTTATCAAGTTCTGCAGCAGCTGTGGAATTTCCAGTTCTTTTTACTTTAAAATATAAATATGAATTGCAAATGTTTAGTGGATTTGAAGATTGATTAATATTTATTACTTGAGCACTTGCTGTTGATGGAAAAACTTCAAGATAATCTTATTTTCTAACATCATGATTAAATTTAAAATATTTATCGAAATTATAATTCGTCATTTTTTAGATTATTTTTTTGGGATAACTTTTTTATTGAGGAAAGTATTTTACAAGGATTTTCTTTTAGTATTCAATGGTTGTGAGTTTTAATTCCAACAATCTTTTTAAAATAGCATTGACTTGATTATATTTATTTGAATGTCCTACTTTTGTATCTGCTAATAATTTTGTTAAATATTCAAATAATGAAATTGGATTATCTGGAAAATAAAAAGTCCCCAAAGGCGGACTCTGTTCAATCTCGAGTCCTTTACCTTTGGATGATTTTGTAGATTTACTTTTTATTGAACTTTTTATAGAACTACCAATACCAGATTCAGAATCTAATTCTTTAGGTTGGTCTTCTTCAATACACAAATCTTGTGTAGAACTTTTATTATAAAAATTTTTTATTTTTTTATAATATTAAAGTTTATTTAAAATATCGTTTGTTAATTTTAATGTATTTTTATTGTATCTCCATCAACTTCTAAAATTTCTTTTGGAAAATCTTTCTTTTCCACATTTCCAAAATCCCATCTTTCAATACACTTTAATAATTCTTGTGTGAATTCATACTTGTTTTTTTTATCTTGGATCAACAATATAAAACTTATTTTCTTGAAATGTTATGATGAATAAAACATCGCCCATCATTAATTCTTGTCCCTGTTCATTTCCTTCTGGAATATTTATAGAAACTAATCTTGGAACACCTTTTACTTTGTGGAATATATTAGTATTAATATTTAATTTAAAAGTTTTCATGTTTGAATTAGATAATGTTGATTTTGACATTATTATAGATTGAATAGGATCTGGTTTCTCAGGAGAATGATCAATTGCATTAATTGTATTAATAATTAAGTTTATTATTCCAAATTGGTTTTTTAACATATCTTTTTCTACCTCTAAAATTTTTGTCAGTCATTTTTAACATAAGGATTTAAAAATATGCTTTTAACTGTCATGTATATTCCCACTCCATTTACCTCGATTTCTATTTCTTGTTTTCCAAGATTTTTTAATATTTTATTTAATTGTTCACTAGTTGCAAGTCTACGTAAATATTTTGTGATTGCTTCGGTTTGATCTCTATACACAGATAGCCCACTCCCTTGTGTCTGAAATTTTATAAATTTAGTTTCCGCGTCTGCTTATCTTGATTACTTACTATTTTTTAACAGCATTAGTTATTACCGCTGCTGCTGTTCCTGCAACTGTTATTTCTTCAAATATTAATGGTAATAAAGCTATCAAGGGAAGAATTCCACCTGAATGCTCTTTCAACTCGTTGATTTTTTCTTTTGTAATATAAACTTTTTTTACCATTATAACTTATTGTTTTTGGTGAATTATTATCAATGATGATTTTAATTTATTTCTAAATTTGGATTCATCTTTTGTCATTTTTTGATGTAAAAAATAGCTTGTGATGAAAAAAATGCTGTCCAAATATCATCCTTGTGGAAAACTTTAATTTTTAGGTTTTCTATATTCCTTATGCAACTCTGTTACAAGAATTTTATTTTTATTTTCATTCCCCCAAGCTAATGCTCCACCAAAAATGATAGTGTTGTGCGTTGCGCCTACAGCGATCTTTACTTTCATTGCTGTTTTTACAAGAGCTTTATCAACTATTTCTCTAAAGTTGGTTTCCTCATAGTCCCATCGGGCACCCTGGATTCTCATGATCTCATTAAGGTCTTGAATTAAATCAATGTCAGCTTTTTGTCTTGAACGAATATCTTGCTCTCTATAAGCAATATCATGTTTTAAAACTTCTTTATCAACACGATTAAATGGTTGAGAATCTGGTAATTGAACATGATTTTCATCAAGTCTAATATCTAAACGAGTTCCAGGTTTTGTAAATGAATTATTTTTTTAAATGTCTTTCGACTGGATATTTTTCTGTAGTAAGACTTTAATAAAGCAGAAACTATTTTTGATGATTGTAGATAGCCACCACTTCGTAAGTCACCTCCTGAAAAGTGCGAAGATGATAAAGCTTTGTGTATTTGAGTTCATTCATGTGTTGCTTTGTGAGCTTTTGAAATATTTTTATTACAAAAATCACAAAAATATTTTTTTCGAATTACCATATTTTAAAATTACAAAATTCACAAAAGTAAGAAAACTTTTCAAGTAGTGTTTACTGAGCAAACGATTACACTTGCATAATTGTATTGGTGAAAAATATAATATTTTCTGTAATGCCATTTTCGAAAAATTGAAAAAGTCTGTTGGGAAAATTCTTGTATTTTTAAAATTTAAAAAGAAATAAAATTTAAAAACGCCGTGATGATTAATTAGAAAATTTTTTTCAGCTTTACCGGGTGTAGGGTGGGAGGGTTTTCTCCCTAAACACACTACTAGGGTAAAATGAAGGAATATTGTCAGAGTTCAGGGAACATTATTATGTGTTTAAGAAGGGAAAAACTGTGGCGACCATAAGAAAGCAAAAATAAGTACATTATAATAATGCATTCATTTCAATTTACCGTAGGCTAATATTTGTATGAAATAAGGAATTTTCTATAAAATAATGGCTGAAAACTGCCCAAATTTTTGAAACATAACTTAATAAATAAAGAGTAACGATGACAAATTGATATAAGGATTGTAGAAATAGATAGGTTGGAACATTCCATCGTCAGTCAGGAATGTTCGGATCTTTTCTGATAAATTTAGGCATGCTGCATCTGGTTCAATTTGTTAAAGATTACAAAGATGTCAACCAAATAAAAAAATTTGTGAAGTTGATTTTTTTAGCCAAAAAGTGGTTTTTAACTCATCACAAAGATCAAAAACACGTTTTAAAACTTTGCCTGTGGGCAACAACCTCACATCGGTGAGGAATAGCAGAGCATTATTGGAATCATCCAACTCACAGCAAAGTTTTAAAGCGCCTTTTTGAATAACGTTAACAAATTAAATTGACTTACCTTCGAAACATTAAAAATTTTACATATACTTTCCGATTGGTAGAAACAGTTGCAAAAGATTGGATAACATCAAGTAACACTATCTGTGATAAACTAAGTGAATTAACTGTCAAGTAGAACCAAAAATATATAAAATAAAAGAATAGAAAACCGAAAATTATAAAATACTAATAAAAATAACTGTGTAAAAATAACGCCACGCTTGCCTTCACTGGTCTGCTAGGTGCGTATGGGCATAAATGAAGGGTCCTTTTCTTTCTGAATGAAATTTTCATTAGATGGGTTTGCCATAGTTATCTGAAAATTAGAGGAATCGCCGTTTTAATTTAAATAAATATAACATTAATAAAATTATAAGAAATGGAATAAAATTTATGAAGTCGAATTAATATATAGTATTCTACAAAACGATGGATTAATAATCTCTTTAATTAATAATTAACTCATTCGTAGATTTAATTCTTTCAAATTACTTTTATAATCTAAGTTATGAAACAAATGCAATCCAAAATTTTATTATAAATTAACACATTTTATCAACAAGTTTGTTGATGTATTCTTCTCTGTTTCCAAAATCACCACCTTCAACAAAATGGTTAGACTTCTTTCTGAAACCACCACGTGGGTTATTTAATTTGAAGTAATACAAAAATGAATTAGCTTCTTTGAAATGTGGTCCAACGGTGTAAATTTCATGTATTAAATCTTCAACACAGACAATTCCATGTTTGCCCAACTGTTGTTCGATAATATCATTGTTGTCAATAGGAATTCGAGAACCATTGATCTTTGCAAATCCTCTTTTATAAACTAACTTTTTAACCATTCGTTGTGACGGGTATCCCCAAGCGACATATGGTTCGATCAATCTCAACATTTGCAAAGTAGCTTTGTTCAATTTGACAAATACACCATTGTTAATTTGTCTCAATCGGAAAAGTTGCATAACCTTCTTAGGTTTGGGTGCAATTTTATTAATACCTTTGAGTCTGATAACAAAGGCCAATTTAGGTTCTTGTTTGACAAAGAAGTTTCCATCAGTCTTAGCAGATCTTAAATTATTGGTAAGAGCAACTTTTTCTCTAGCATATTCCTGAATATATTGATCAAAAGCTAAAAATTTATTTTATACTTACAGCTGCATATTTTTGAGCTCGTCCAGTAATCAAAATTTTCTTAGCCAAAAAAGCCTTTCGTTTAGCTACCTTTTCAATAATTCTTTTTTCTCTTTGAGCACAACTTTTAATATCCTTTTTGACAAGTGATTCTGGTTTTTTTGGTACCTTATCAGTCATTTTTTACTAAATTTTATAACTTTTGTTTAATATATATTAAATTATAAAAACAAACTTTTATTTGAATTATAAGTTTCAATAATTGTTAATAAATTTAAACAACCTATTTTATTATAATGTCATAAAATAAAATATTTTTAATGTTTATAAATTCTTTATATTATAAATTCTTTATAATTCAAAATATGCATTCATTAGAAAAGTGTGTAATAGATTAATGTTTATTAAAATTTTATTCTAAAAAAGTTAATAAAATCAGTTCTTTCTTTCGAGGATGTTCACAACCAAATTTAGCAAAATCTGAAAACTTAAGCAATCCATTTCCAAACGTTATTATAAACAGAGGTGTGTTATTTTTTATATAATCAAATGTATAATTATTTTTAGAATCCACTTCATCTCTGAGTTCTTGCAATTGTTCTTCATCGGATGAACTGATATTTGCAAGTTTTGTTGTTTCAACAGAACAAGGAGAAGAATTAGATCTTTTTAACTGCACATTTGGTATATCCGAAATGTTTCTAAATGAAAAATGCAACAATTATAGCTATATATTTACAAAATTCATTACAAACTAAGTTTTTTACTTTTGGAAGTTTTGAAAGTAATCTTATGACACAATTATGCACAATATTTGCAGCTTCTGTTGAAATGGATTTTAAATTTAGATAACACATTTTCTTTCCCTCTTCCTAGTAATCTTATTTTGTGATTTTATTGTTACCCATAAGCCATTTTTGGTGATGTGTAACCAGTTGCTTATGAGTTGACTTTGAAATATACATTATGTATAAAAAGTAATTAATAAAATTCTTTTATGCTTATGAAGGATCAATTTCTTCAGGAAGAGAGTTAAAATAGAAAATAATGTAAAAACTGACACATTTCAATAACTGTTAAAAAAATTTAGAACTCATTTTCAAACGTCTTTTTATAGGATAGCTTCATTAGTCAGTATTAAGGCTAGCAGTTATATTTCAAATATCATCATGAATTCTTTTTCAGGGTTAAGTTGAGCTGTGAAATTTGCATCCAATATGTGAATTATTCATATATTATCATTGTAAAAAGAATTTTTAGATCGATTGCAAATTTAAAAAATTTTGTCAGAAAACCATAACGGACGAAGAAAGCTGAGCGTTACTCCAGTTTATTTTTGCCTCCACCAAGTAACAACCCTCTGTCATCCAGGTTCCTAATAAGTTGAAACTGATAAAAACTATCACGAAACAGTTTCAAATTACGCACACAGTTTTGTAACAAAACGCATCCGTGCTAAAGCTTTGCTTATACCTTATCAAATATACCATTGTATTATCAACCTAAATCAGCTGTTCCCATTTTTTAACCATTTCAATTCTTTCAACCAACGTTCCATCTTATTTTATTTCACGTTGCGTGAAAAAATAACGTTCTGTGCCTATATTTTGAAAAGTAACCACATTGTGCGCAAGAGAAAATTTTGTTTTGGTAAATTAAGACTTTTTATTTTTATAAGAATTTTTTTATTATTAGAAAAAGAAATTACATTTTAGATTAATTACCACGTTGATCTTTATTATTTTTCCAAAAGTTGAAAACTTTTTGTACATCAATTTCGTTTCCACGCCTTAAAAGTAATTTGATACGCATGAGATGGTCCAAATGAAATGTCTCCAATCTGTTTCTGGCCTTTGTTTTAATGGAATTCATTTGACTAAACCCACGCTCGCAATCTGTACTGGATGCTTGAAAGGTTGCAGAAATGTCTATTAAAGAGGAAATCTCTTGAAACTCCTCCTCCTTGTTGTCAAGGTCTACCATATCCGCGAAACTGCTTACAACGTTAGAATTAAATTTGGTTTGGTATAAAATTTTAAAATTCTAATATTGGCTTAGAATTTGCTTTTTCATTTCTTCACTATAATTTGGAATAATTTTCGAGTATTTGTTAAGAAGATTCAGCAAGTTTTGGTTTCCATAATTAAAATTGTTGCTGTTTGCGATTCCTATATTTTGTTTTGGTAAATTAAGACTTTTTATTTTTATAAGAATTTTTTCATTTTCTTTCATTTCTTCTTCTGGAAATCTGCAATCTAGATGATCACATAGCTTTGTGATAAATTCAATAATTTCAGCAGTATTATCGCTTGTGTTGAGAAGTTTCATTGCTTCTTCGCTCTAAAAATAGTTTTTCTAAGATACTGGTTCCGAATATTTTGAATAATGGATTTTAAGTATTGATGAGCTTCCATAGGAGAAAGCACGCTTTTTTGAAAACATTTGCTCATTTTAGCTAATTCAGTTAAAATATGATTTAGCACTGTTAAAGCTAATTGGTTCAAAGAATAAATAAGAGCCTTAACAAGATATTTAGAGATTGGATCATTTGAATTTTCAACTTCACCTTTGCAATACTCAAACAAAACATCATAATTTCGAATGAATGGAATCACTGAAAAGTGCCGTGAAACCCACCTGAAAAACCACCCAGCATAACCGCAGCTCCGTCCGATGTCATGCTTACCATTTTATCCAAATCCAAGTAGATTTTTTTGATAGCTGCCACAATTGATAAAGCGTCGAAAGCACTTACTGAATTATAGTTGCAAAAGAGGTTTTATAATCAAAGTTTGTTCTGAATATTATGTAAATTATAAGCATTTTATGAACAAAAATATCTGCGCTCTCATTTATTATTAAGCAATGATATTTTGATTTTCTAATAGCATCAAAATCTACATTCACGAATTCAAAGGCATAATTTTTGCTACGCCAACTTTCAGGAATTTGAACATATTTTGATAAGTGGCTGTTAATTTTTTTGCACAGAATTCATTGAAGTGTTCAATTTTATTGCCAAAATTACGTTGTCAATTAAAACTTTAACCATTTTTGAATTTACCCTTTGTCTTCCAGCATTTTCTATTCGTACCTCATGGTCTTTATGAGTCTCAGTAATCTGTCGAACTAATCCACCACATCTACGAGCTGTAAGAATTTCAACCGCTTCAATGTGTGTTTTGTGATTTAGACGACGTTTCAAATAATCCAATTTCCCATCATCCCACTTTTTCACATGGTAAGTTGAAACATTTAAAAATCGGTTTAAAATGAATGCTATTGTTTTCATGCTAACATGCTTTTCAATAATTATTTTATAATTTAGACAAATAAATAGCAATATTTAATCCTATTAACAAATATGATAGACCATGGGGTTAAGAGTAATAGGATTGCGTTTTAAACTATTTTTGAAAACAATGAACGTTTTGTAATCATTTACCGAATAAAAATCGTCAAAAGATGTATGATTCTGACGAGTTTATCGGTGATCCAGTTATGCTATGAAAGCACTAAATTTTTCAAAGTAGGTATTGTGAAAATAGTCATTCTTATATATTTGGTGAATAAATCGAGATGATTAGTCCAAAACTCTTGAACTTTGATCACACATGACCTATTTAACCCTAATTCTTTTTTCAAATCAAAAATTAGGTTTTAGCTAATTATTAATTTTCTGTTTACACACAATTCCATATTTTAAGTCCACCATTCGTTTTCATTATACTATTTCTTGATTTGTATTCTGTTCTGACTTTAAATTTGACTATTTATTTAATATCCCATCAGCCCTTGCTATTTCCTGTTATAATTTATTAAAAATTTATAAAATCGACATCAAAGATTTAGATGTTTGTAACTGCAATATGTCTGCTAACATTTATTATTCTTATTTTATTATCTTTTTGTTTGTATTCATTCCCGTACCTTTTATTCCATTGACATCTAGGGATTTCATTTCTTGATTCTCTGACAGGATATCTTCTGCTTATTTCGTCCTTTCGCGATTCCTTGATGACCTTTCTTCCACTTTTCTCCGAGAGGCATTCTTTACCTTTCCTAGACACAATACTTGTACTAACTGTTGAACTTATTTTTTCGTCACAACTGCTGCTTTTTAATAACTGTATTTGATTAATGTTTTTTGTGATTTCGATAAAAACATGTGAAGTATTTTTTAATTGGAAATTTTGTCTTAGATTATTTTAGATTTTGTTGGGTTTTTTTATATAGAAAGTCGGTGCTTAGGTCTGACTCCTTGGTGTCCTTCTTTAATCAATTCAATTAACCCAACACAATAAGATTTATTTCCAATTTATATATCACAACTTTATTAACAACTTTCACAAATATCGATTCAATTCACAATACTCTACACAATTACTCTGCACAATTTAACAATATTTCAATGCGTAGGGATACGTCTTCCAAATGGAGATGCCCCTGTCTGGTGCGCAAGAATTTAATTTTTTTGGGTGATTGATTTACCTTTAAGCTTATTACATCCTTTGCTCCGCTCTCTGAAATATTCTCTTCGACCAACTGGCAATTTTGTTGATTTTCCTTTTCCGTTTACACTCATCTCGCAAATCAGGTCACCCGCAAACTAAATTGTTGGCCCTAGAGCTTTCGGAATTTGGATCATGCGAAGACCCGCAAAGTTCATATAATTCAGTCTACTGTGTAGACTGTAGATATGTTTATGTCTACTTAAACAAAAAACCAAAATTAATTTTGAATTTGCAATTTTAATTTTGGTTTCTTGTTGGTTTTTTTATTTGTAATCAATCAACAACATTATAACAAAATTGAAAAAAATGTAAAAAATGTAATTTAATTTTTTTCATAGGCCCTAATTTTGTTACTATACTTTATATACTTTCAACAACACTCCAAAACTTTACAATTCCAAATTACACGGTAGTCTGTAAAGTTTTGTTATACTATAGCTCACTATTCTTGCGTTGGGATAAATCCTCCAACGGGAAATGCCTCTTCTGGTACGCTAAGAATAATTATTATTAACTCACACTAAATTAGGTTTCTCTTCTACAATTTCTCTTTTCCTTTCAATTCATCCCAATATTTTATCAAATCTTGTCTTCAACCATACTGACGATATATCACATTTTTCCTTGCTTATATACCCTCCTGGTAATTGGATGAGAAGTGAGTTGTTCTCAACTTCTTTGGTAATAACGTAATATGGGATTTCATTTACCAAGAAATACATCTTATAGTTATGATACATTTGTACTTTTTGGACATGTTTAGATTGCTTTTTTTATTCTAGTTTTTTCTTTTTTGAGCTGGTTTCTTTGATTACATTGTTTAATGATTACTCATTAAAAACATTCTTCTTGTTATTCATTTTTCAAAAAAATAGAGGAATTATATTTCACCTCTCATTTATACTTGTAGAATTAGGTGTGTAACTAATCAGATTCGATCATTTATATGGCCTTTCTATATGAGTCATGCATTCATATTGCACAAATCTTGAACTCGTCTTGCAAATAATGCAACAAATAAAAATACTATTACAAGTAAGACATAATTTACAAATACAAATATTATTAACAAATAAAATAATTGTTTGTTTAATAAACTACAATTGAGTAGATATGAAATTTTTCTAACTCATTTCACAATACCCAAATCTTGTAGCTCTTTAAATTCTTGTTGGTCCGTAACACAAAAACCTTGAAATTATTTTAAACGAATCATATATACCGTGTTTTCCTATTATAAGCGGTATCCCGAATATAAATAAGTGGTAGCGTATTTTTTCCTTGTAAAAAACTAAAAGACCCTCCGAATATAAGCGATAGTAAATATAAATACCACATAAATAAAAACTATAAATATGCAATTATTATACATGCATTGATATCAATAAAGAATTAATTAAATCAATCTTTCAAATTTTCATAGGCTTTTAAATGAATACAATTCTGTTACTGTGTTTGATTAAAATGCCTGTATCTTTTTTAAACATTTGAAATATTATAATATTAAAATATATTATGATTTTTTAAGAAATCGGTAAAAAATATATAAGCGTTCCTCCAAATATAAGAGGTGCCCCACTTTTTTCATCGGAAAATAATATTAGGTCCGCTTATAATAGGAAAAACACGGTAGCACGAAAACCTACTCAAATCCAACACGATAAAATTTTAAAGACACAAAATAAAGATAAATGAAAAAACAAAAAATAAAATTAATTAATTCATAAAAGGCATCAAGTTCAGCAAAAATTTACATAAAAAATCATAATAATAATAATAAAATTTGACCGAAAATCGACATTTTGTAAAAATTAGAAAATAAATGAATTAAACGAATTAAAACAAAATATTTTTTATTGAAGAAATTCAATCTAAAAGTTTAAGAAATAAATTGTTGATTTAAATAAAGAAAATAATAAAAATTAGATTCAGATAACATAAATAATTTCAAGATTAGAATTTATTTTATCGCAATAAAAAGAACACGCAAGGTTAGGGTAATAATAATAAACATAAATAATCCTTAATATTAAGTTGGTTTTTGGTGCCTGAAGATGACAGTTAACCTGTCGAAATATATCGTATAAAGAGTATTTTATTGGCGTTTTAATAATAATAATTGCTTAAAACAATCACTTAACATTAGCATTGAACGCCAAATCATGAGATGAGTCCAGTAATAATAATAAAAATTTAGTTAATTGTAGATAGAAAAAGTAATAACGAAAATACAAACTAATTAAAATTAATTAATAGACTAATAAAAGCGGTGCTAATTGGAAATCCGGGCGACGAAGAAAACTCGGAGCGAGCTAAGACTAAAGTGTATAATTTTTGGGTAATTAATAAAGTAATTGAGATAAACTCACTGGTGCTATATGGAAAATTATATTGTTTAACTTGTTATTTAGTTAATTCTCTTCAAAAATTCGAAAATTATTGCTAAATCGTGGAAAATTTTCTTCACAGTGAGAATATAAAAAGAGAGTTGTTGAAAAGCAAATTGTCCATTTTGTAATATAAGGCAAACCAATTTCCAAAGGAAGAATCAACTTGTATATGATGTCAAAATAAATATGTTCAATCTAGCTTTTTTAGAAACGTTGAATTTTAAAGAACTAAGCGGAGAACAATTTAGAGAAAGATCAGACAATTTTAATGTAAATTATAAACTAAATATGACAGTTAGGTCTACTCCAGTCTGGATGAGAAATAAAGGCAATTGTTTTAATGTCAACATTAGTAAGAGTTAGTATACGTTTTATAAAAATGGATATCACCAAGTAAATGTGGTAAAACAGTATATGAAAAAAATTATAAAAGAGTTTATGTATCAAAAATAATTGTACAAGAAACAGAAACTAGAATTTATGTAAATAACATTAAATTAACCAATTTTTTCAATTATAAAATTGATTATTTGTTTCATGTAACCAGGACAATGTTGGGTTTTTATATAGAAAGTTGGTGCTTAGGTCCATGGTGTCCCTCTTTAATCGATTCAATTGACCCAACACAATAAGATTTATTTCCAATTTATATATCACATCTTTATTCACAATTCTCACAAAATCAATTCAATTCACAATACTCTACACAATTACTATGCACGATTTCAAAAAATTCAATGCGTAGAGATATGTCTTTCAAAGGGAGATGTCCCTGTCTAGTACGCAATTTGTTTAACTGCTTGATTTATCTTTGAGTTTATTACCTCCTTTATTCCGCTCTCTGAAATATTATCTTCGACCAACTGGCAATTTTTTTGATCTACCTTCTCTTTTTATACTCATCTCGCAAATCAAGTCACCCGCAAACTAAATTGGTTTTGGTATTTCTGATATCTGTGTCCAAAACCAAATTAGTTATTTTTGGGCTCCCGGGGTTTTCATTTATTTACAATAATTATTTTGGTGGCGGGTTCCATTTTTATCACGGATTTCCTTAGTTAACCAATTTTGTTTTCTGTAATTAGAAAATTTGTTGACGTTCCGGGTTTCTGACACTATTCGGGTTTCCCATTGGCCAATTAATTTTAATTAGTTTCTATTTTATTAAATATTTCCTTCTGAGGAACCCTAATCGATTTAATTTTATTATATATGGATTCGTCTCGTCATTTGGCATCTGCCCATACCCGTTTCCCCCGATAAATATTTATTTTAAAATTTTAATTGATTTTGCCTTTTTAATTATTATTTCGAATATCAATGTTTTTATTGATTTTCCATTTTACTTTTGTGAATTTTGTTAACCCCAACAATTTTATGGTCTCATTTAAAATACGTATAATAAATAAATTAAAATAAAATAACTAAAGTAAGCTAAATGACAAAATATAAATATAAAAAAGTAAATAAATTTGGTAAAGCAAGTCGCCAAAACGATAAAATAATATGGGATTTTTTGAAGTACCATTTAAAGTAAATAATAATATGTTAAACAAATAATAATAATAATAATAATAATAATAATAATAATAATAATAATAATAAAAGTATAAAACGGTAATACCTTGGTAGCAGAATAAATTAAAATATCAGATAAGTAAATAATAAAATAAGCCCTTGCTGCAAAGTAATTATTATACTGATGAAAAAAATTTCGATTACCAAATAATCCTCTTCAATTTCCTTGAGAATAACTATTTTTAATCCTCAAATACGTTTTGGTTTTCATTTAAAATTTATTTTTTGTATTTTATTGGCTTAAATATTCCTTTAAAAATTTTAAAATAATATATTATACATTTTCATCGAATTTAAAATCAAAATACGTACGCTGAGATCGCATCAATCAACTTGTATTTTATTTTATGTTTTAAATTTTTCATATAATCGGCAAAGCGTATTTATCCATATATGGTGTAAATTTCGACCCGCTGTGATGTACATTAGGATTTACTACTCGCGGCGCATAAATATATTGCTGGATTCTTCCAATAATTCTCTTCTTTTTTTTACGGTTGAGCTTCTCTTTTGACACTAACAGATAATACAGTTGAAAAAATGAACTTTGACAAATTTAGTGATAGAAACTGCAGTTCCTTGTTAGAGATAAGCGTTAATTTTTTTTCAAATCATCGCAATATTCTGGTTCTCAGCATTGTAATTTCTCAATGCATATATTATAAAATTTAATATATTCAGGTTTTATTTAATAATTTCAATAAAAATTATTTTTATTTAAATTAATATTGATCATAAGTGGGAAAAAACCGATCCACGGCTAAAATAAAAATCTCCATATCGGGAAAAACCTTTGACATAACATTTGTGGCCGAATATGGATGAAGTGATCAAATTAATTCCAAGAATAGATATCATTCATTTCATTAATAATTATTTTTTTAAATTAGTTTCAATGAATTTTATGTTGACACTGAAGTTTTTTGTTGTTTCTTTTCGTTATATTTGTTTTGAATGCATACATATTATTTCGTTTCAATAAAACTTTTTCTGTGCATCTACATATTGTTTTTTCATTAAAAAGTAATGTTTTCAAATTTTATCAAAATAATTTGCCCGCAGAAAATAATTTGAAACTAAAATAGCCCTCTATCTAAAGTTTTTGCCCACCTATGCCCTTGATAATAGTCAAACTACTCTTGACTTTAATCAAATACGTGTTTAAATATTTTTATTAAAAAACTAAATATGATTTTCAATTGATTATTCATTCAGAATTTGTATATTTAATAGTGTTTCTTAATCTGTGTATCGCAAGATTTTGGAAAAGCTTTGGAATTATTATATAATTTTAAAATCAAGTAAAAAGAAATGTTCTTATATGATAAATCAACGACAAAATCTTTCACAGCTGAGACGAACGGCAGAGATAATGAAGTTGCTTTAGTTTATCATCATAAAACTTAAGTTTTCTCATAATAAAAGTAATGTACGAAAGCACAAGTTTAACTCTATAAACGATTGTTACCATGCGACAAAATTTAGTGATCATTTCATTGATGTTTTAGTATTGTTGGAGAACAAGGTGGATTTTTATTTATTTCATCTAGGGTTTTTTGTGTGTTTCCCACCTAAACGCCATCAAGATTATTATTCTATCCCTCCTATGTACCCATGGTGATTTCCATGTTGGTACTGTACATAGAGGTTGAAAATTCATGAGCAGGTGAGCTCCATTTCTAGAACTACACATGATATTTTCACTTTCGGGTTCTGGACTGCAGATGGAAGGTCTTACGTCTTTATCTTTCTATATCATGGTCCTTACTCGTCTATTCCTACAATTCTCATGCTTATTTATCATCTTTACCCGTTATTTATAAATGTATCCTTCAATATTTTGGGCAGCGTTCCTCCCTTATTTTTTGGTAAATTTCCTATTTCATTTGTTTAATCACGGTATCGACTACATTTGTCCTAGTTTACCTTTATCTTTCCCTATATTAAAATTTTAAGTAATTACAACCCTCTGCGATCACTTCAACAAACCTTTCTCTCTTCTGTCAGATTATATCATTCAACCTTTGGAAAAAATACTTTTAAACTTTAACACCGAAATATATATTTATACAAGAAAACAATACCTCCACAGTCATGCAACCAAATTGGAAAAATTGGCATAAAAATTTTGACTACAAGTGATTCACTATTTGTCTAAAAATTTTGTCTAGTAGTCTAAAATTCTGTTATTCTGTTTAATAAAATTCGGTTAGAAATTATGAAAATGACTTCCGTATATATAGTATTTTTGTGCCTGTGTGCGACCAATGGGCGATTTTTCGCCATTTTTCGGGGTTTTTAATTATTTTATTTATTTCGAAATATTTTTGTAATTTTTTATATATTTTTCTTTATTTTTTGATATATTAATATTTTATTGTTGGATTTTATTTTTATTATTATTTTCTTACAATATTATTTTTTAACCCCAATATTTTGTTTTCTGGTCGCCTCTTCTTTTTTCTAAACCTTATTTTGCAAGGTTTTGGCAGTTTATTTCTTTTCTCGTATGTTTCTGTATGCAGCTTTAGGCTTTTTCAAGGATTTTAATTAATTATTTGTTTTATTTAATTTTGTTATATTTTATTTTGTTTTAATTAATATGTTTTATTTTATTTTTGATCTCTTCTTGCGGTGCGTGCTTATGTTACAGCAGCCATATTGACAATTTCCAAACGACATTAATTATTTTGTTTTAACTTATACAATTTGCACCTTTTTGTTTAAATTGGTTTTGTAATTTTGTTTTAATTTTGGCTCTGAGCCCAACAGTATTTTTTATAAAATAACTCTGGTCTTTAATTATAAAGTTAGTAAAATAAGCAAAAAATATTGTCGCGAAAATTCTAAGATATTTTTAGTGTGTTATTACCCAAAAAAGTTGATAAAAAAAGCTTTAATGTATAGCCACTATTTTTGAAAATATTTTTATTACAGTTTTCTTGTTTATCCCATATAAGATCTATAACTGCAGTGACAACCGACATAATCACGGATATCCAAGGTGACATTCAAAAAAGATAGCAAGAGCGGATCCAGTAAAAAGGGCGATAAGGGAGAAAATTTTCAGAATTTTTTTCAAATTTATCATTTCCACTGTTTTGAATTTGTTGACATTTTTTATTCTCCTAAAAATATTTTTGGACCCATCGAAGTCAATTGTAAATTTAATATTAACTGATAGGTTAAAGTTGATCGAGCATGCTCGGTAATAATTTCGGAGAAAAGGATCCGTGAAAGAGGCTCAATTGGAAGCTATAAATGCAGCTTATTGTGAATTTTATAATCACGCATTGAATCTGAATATTTCAATTTCTTCTACGGTGGTTTTCATGATAAAATTAACTATCTGGCCATAGGTAAAAAATTGTTTCTTTTATTAACACACAAAAGATATACACACTAATAGTTTAACATGTAAATATACATATATATTTTCAAGTGATCACTCCTTACCCACACCAAAAAAAACGTCAAGGCAATTAAAAAATGAAACGAATGATGAGAATATTGCGATCAGTCATAAGAGCCAGCTTTTCTTATAACTATCGATATATTATTAAAATTTATATTTTGTTATTATTATTTAATGAATTTTACATAAAAATTACTTTTTAAACTCTAAGATCATAAATTTACCTTTTACTAAAATCTATTTGGTATTTATTTTTCAAGCGATATCCATGAACATTTTGAAATGGCAAAAGAATATTAATGGGAGCACAAGAGAAATTAGAATGTAAATATGTTGTGATTATAGAATCGACGCAAAACAATCTGTTGACAGTTGAAATAATCATTATGTAGCCAGCTTCAGTTCCTATCCATAAGTATTTATCAGTTAAAATAACAGCTATTATAGAATCATATGTACATTTTCCAAAATATGAGACTGGAATGCTTAATGTTTGCAAAACTGTATTTAAATTCTTATCATACAATGTCAAAGTCATATCTTTGGAAGTAGCAATCCATATTCCATCTGAAGAGTAATTGAAGCATGTTATATTTTCGTTGGCAGTAAATATTTTTATAGGAACATTTTTATCATCAGAAACGTCAACAAGAATTATTTCACGATCGCATACAACATAAAGTATGAGTTCATTATCAAAAATTAAATTCTGAATATTTTCTTCCAAAGACATAAGGCATTTATTCATAAATATTAACGACTCAAGGCACCATTGCGAATAAGAACTTTTTGAATAAATTGCTATTTCATTTGGATGTAAACCAATAAACATTTTTTCTTTTACTTGGCAAATTGCAGCTCCCTCTTTACGTAGAGAAATGCGATACTTTTCGACTGATCTCTGATTATGTAACAGGGAATGTGATATGATTTCGTTTTTATACATCATCCATATTTCAATATCAATTTTAATATCGGCAATACATGAATCAAAAATACTGTAATTACACAAATTACTAATGGGACCATCAATTTTCGTGGGAAAACTCTCTAACACGATCCATTCTTTATAGTTGAAATGAAGAATAACAACGTAACCATCGCTCATAGACAGCCATAAGCAACGAGATATTTTTGAGCCAATCACAATCGTTATAACTCGACAATTAATAACATTTAATTTCATATTGATGATGCCATTATTCTGTAAATCATACGGCGGAAAAAGTAAAGGAAAAGCTTCTTCTTTGGATGACAATTGAAATATGTCTTGTTTTGTTGTAAGCAGCCAATTAATAGATTCATCTAAACCCATAGAAAATTTAATACGATGGAAATTAATTTTCCATTCAGTTGCAAATCTGGCAGAATCGAATTGAAACATTTTATTATCCTTTACTGAACCAGATTCAGTCATTGTTAAATTTATTATTGACGCAAAATAATTATTCAATTCCCGTTCTTTTTCATTTAATTTTATTTGCAATGTCAATAGAGATCTTGAAAGTTTAACTTGGTCTATTGAATTATAGCGAAAATTCAAATTTTTTACTTCATCAAAAATCTTATTTATTATATTAAAATCATTTAAAATCTCTTCTACTTCAATTAATATTTTATCGTTTATGAAAGAATCTTTAATCAGCGGGAAAAGTTCTTTGGCTTTCTGAAATTCATATTGGGAATTTTTTTCAATACTAAAACGAAAGATATTCTTAATACTGATATTCGTATCTGCTAGTGAATAATAAAAAATCATTTCTGAAGGAACTTCATTCAAAGGATAGTTTTTCGGATAAATAATAATTTCACTGTCACATAAAATCAAAATATAAGGCAGCTTTATAAGTTTTCTAGGAATATTAAAGTTGGGTTTTAAATAATAGACTGAGCTTTTGAACATTATTTTTCGGGATTTTATGGGAGTTTTGATTTGTTTCATACAGTTTCGTATTTCACTGATCTCATTTGATTCTACAATTTGTTGGCGTTTATCAAGACTCATTGAAATCGATTTTATAATACACATAACTCTGTATAAATCAACTCTTTCGTGATTTGTGTCAAATGTTTTCTTATAAATATCCGATATAACACAGTGTAGTTGAGGAAATCTCTGAATTGGCATCATAACTATTGATTCTAGAGTAAGTAATGATGGATTTTTAATGCTTAAACCTTGATTGTTAATGTAGTTACATAAATGCTTATATTCAGCACAATTATCAACATACTTCAAGTAGACTTCAGATAATTCCGGCTTCACTAAATGTTTGATTAAAACTTTTCCAATTGATTGCGAAGACTTGAATTCTTTAATCAATTCAAGATGCAAGGCATAATGCAAATCGAAAATAGTTGGAAACAATTGATAGAAAAATAGAAATTCGCTTTTAGTTAGTAATGATTTAAAGGTGAACTTGTTAAACAACATATTTATTGTAGATAAGAGGTCTCGGATTTTTTTCAAATAATTTATTTCCGTTTGAAACAAAGTCCTTATGCATTGCAACCTTATATTGGAAGGACTAATTTTGGAAAATAGTTCATTGAAGTCTTCGTCAAAATCAATACATTTTATTCTTTCAAACCAGTCACGAATGCTCATGTCTAAAATTAATTTACTGTTTATTGCATATAATTATAAATTAAATTAAATCATAATAATATACTTATTGAGAATAACTGACATCAAAACAATCATTCCATAGGTACCATTATTGATTTGTTAAAGTTCAATGTGTGCAATTATTAAGCACTATAACCACATTTGAAACTTGCATCATAATTTTTAGTATGAATTTTTTTCTAAAAAAATTATATGAAATTAAAATTTAAATGTAACTTAAATATTGAAAATTATTTTAAAATAAATTAATGTAAAATAATTTAACGAAAATTTTCTAAACTGTTTTAATTATTTATTTATATTATGTAAATTGCAAAGTATGATGACTAATTAATACCGCTACTTTTGAAAACTTGAATGTGATTAATTCATTTAATATTGTTTGCTGCACACTATTAGTAGTATAAATTAGTTATACTGTTTCTTAAACGACATTTTATTTTTTATTAAAACCCTTTGTATTTCTTATTAAAATTTTACAATATAGAAATTTATAACAATTTATTTACAATTTTTTAGACGTCGAAAAGCCGAGAACAATATGTTGAAGAATATCCTTCCATTCCCCAAACACTGAAGGAATATACTTACCAAGTTGGAGGCCATGGTATTCAAAACAACAAAAAATATCAAAGTAAATATCAAATTAATCTTGATTTTAAATGTTTGATTGATAATATAAAATTAACTCCAGTATAATATAATCTGAAAATTGAAATAGAAAATTTGGTTTTTCTAATTCAACTTTACATTTATATAATTTTCACAAAAAACTTTTCTGCTAAACATTAAATTGTTGTATTTTTATTTTATTAATTTTTTAATTATTAAATATTTCTAATTATTTATGTATGAAATACAAGTTTAACTAGTAATTTCAAAAATTGTTAGGAATTGATGTGGGGGTTTTCAGAGAGGATATGTGGAAACAGACGCGAGAAAAACTATGAGCAGTGCGAAATTATATGAACTTTATGGGCTTACGAAATCCCAATTGAAATTTTATTACACAACTTTCTAGTTTGAAAGCGATCGTCATATATTTATAGGTATTTCTCCGTATAAAAATGATTGACATATTGATTGCCATGCTCATAATCATTATGTAACAAACGAGAGATTACACAATGCACAGTTGCTACTGTTGAATAACATAAGGAGTATCACTGATATTATAAACCCAGTCTAAAATTCAAGATTGAATGGTAAAATTTATTCTAACACTAAAAACATTTGATAGAGAAAAATATAATTTTGATAAAATAAATCGATCTGTTGTATTAATTTGATACCAAAAATTCGACCTTCCTATGCAACTAAATATCTGCCAATGTTAAAAAAACCAAGCTCTATTAACCATACGCTGAAACATTTATGTAGGAAATAATATCCTTGTGTAAGTCGGAAGGTTTTAATTGGTTTTCAATTTCCCGACTGTTGCGTGATTATCGCGACAACTTAAACATTGGAAAAAAGTTGCATTTCAATATAAAACGCTGCATTATTTAATAAAAAAGTTGCATCAACGAAATAATGTTTAAATATCAAAATAAAAACCTTTAATCCAAAAATTTTTTTATTTTCATTTTGAGTCAATTATTCGGGTTCTACCGAATTAATATACAAGGAAAAATAATTCACAACACTTGTCGGCATACAATTCCTGTTTTTTAACATAATTGATGGTATTAAGATTAATAATAAGTTGCAAAAATCACACTGAAAGTTGCAAATTCATACAAAAAGTTACACTCTAGTGATTACATAAGGTGGAAGAAAATTTTTAAAATATTAAAAAATATAATTAAAATCATTTTTAATAATTTTACAGGCAATTTGATTTTTGCGTTATCCAGACAACTGTGCTAAATAAAAATAATCAATATTTGATAATAGTGTTGCATTACAAATGCAACAATAGTAATTTTGCCAGAACTTATCTTTGTCATTTGTAAAATATGACTGATTTCAGTCCTCTTAACATTCGGGAATCGGCAAGATTAACACAGATGAAAGAGCCGTGTTTTTAATTTCCACAATAAATTTAGTAGTAACAAGGAGATAATATGGTAGTGTTCCTAATAAGGATATCACGAGTTATCTATCATAAATAGGACGGTTGTCGATCAAAGTTAACTACAATATACGAATTTTCAACTGAATTTTTACAGTTTATTTAAAATAGTTTAACCCGTTAACGCACATGCCCGAGCGTAACTCGGGCATGTGTTACTGGCAAATTTGTGCATGCCCGAGAGAGACTCGGATATACGAAATATAAAGTTTTGTTTAAGATTCACTAACGATTATATCTCTGGCAGTGTAATAAATTTATAACATAGGTCTATATATTAATTATCAACAATAAAAAAATAATTTATTTTTATTATTGATAATTAATATATAGATCTATGCCATAAATTTATTACGCTGATCGAGATATAATCGTTAGTGAATTACCCGAGTTAGGCTCGGGCATGTGCGTTAAGAGGTTAAAATATAATCAAAATTGCTGAATACACGTCTGTAGACTGGAAAAATTTCCTTAAAGATCTATAGACGTAGTATTTCATACCCAATCCTAAACAAATTGGTGTATTCAATGACCGTGTTTAAATGTAGGTTCTTTAAAACACAGTGGGTCGTTTGCTCAGTTCACAGTGAATTTTTGGTGGAATAGAGCATGGAAAGAGATGTTTTCTGGTAACTGTTTCTTTAAGAGATACTGAAACTTTGACCACTGCTAAAAAATTAGTACATCAAATCAAGAACGATTATTTCTTCTGATTTCTGGTAGGATTGATAGGATTTTTATCAACAATACTACATCAGCGTGACTGTTAATCAACACAAAACTCACCCTATAAAAATGTTGATTTTCATTAAAATATTCTATTCTAATGATTGGGATGTTTTTTATTATAAATTGATATTATTCAGCACGGTTGATATTATATAAAGGTCAGAGGTAAAGGAGAGTAGCACAACTGACCACTATTGTATTTGTAAAGAAATGCAATATAATAATTGGGCATTTTAAATTAATGTTATTTCAGATGCAATTATATCACAAGACTACGAAAGTAAGATTCTACTTATTAAAAATATTTTAAAGATCAGCACATAATATAAAATAAGTTAAAACATTCGATAATAAAAATAAATAAAAAGGAAAGAACTTTTTTAACTATTGGAAATTAGATTAAATATGGCATTAATACACACTTATCGGGAGAAATGGTTTTTATTAGTTGAAAACCTATAAAATCCTCTTGAATAAAATACACAATATCCTTTGAAAAAGGTAATTTAAATTTCAATATTAGATATACATTGAAAACACGAATAACTTCAAAGTCACATGAAAATTATTTAGAAAATTACTCAACTAAAGTCATTGTAAAAATTTAACAAAATAACGAGAAAGTAAATGAATTAGTAATTATTATAATTATATAAATATACTTTATTTTCAATTAATAAGCCATTAATCTTTGCTTGTGATAAATAAGCATAAAAATTAAAAAAAAACTTATCATATTATATTATTTGGAATGGAAAGTAGCTTGCTTGAAAATTAATTAAGGAAATTATGTAAATAAGTTAGGTCATTTTTAATAATGGGAAAAATAAATTCTTAAGATAAAATTAATAATACTAGTTGATGAGTGTGCGGTATATTATGTAATATTTCCTAATATAAGATATTTATTGCAACATTCTCCATTATCCTTTGTATGCATCTTCAGTGATTTACAATGTAAACATTATAGTCAAAATTATTAAAAAAACAAACTGAAATCGTTATTATTTTTATTATGCATAACATATAAAATTTTCGTGAGTACTGAAATGCTGTTTATGTTTTCAGAGAAGATATACCTAAAAAACTCGCTGGTTGGATATTTTTCTAAGTTTTTGAAGCCAAAAAAGTGACAATATGGGATTTTAATGTATTATTTGTTAAATAATAAAACCCATTGAGAAACCTCCTATATCTTTAATCTAGTATAAATTAAATTTAAGTAAACTTACCTCTAAATACATAAATATAAAATGTCGTAATAATAAAATCGTAATAAAACATTAAAGTTGTAAGACGCCAGAAATTTATTTTACTTGGTTTTCTATATAACCTAGATTTTCATTCCCACACTATTATGGGGTTTTATTGATGACGTCATTGTGACTATGTAATAGTATATATATATATATATATACACCTAATTCTGTTTTTACACGAATTATTTTTACACGAATTTGAAATAACACGAGTAAATACGAAAAAATATTTCTATTTTTACACGACATAATTTGAAATAACACGAATACAAAAAAAACAAAATTACTTTTTTTTACATGAATTATTGGATTTAACACGTTTTTTTTCAATGAATTTTTTTAAAGTAAAAAGAGAGCAACTCACCACGCTAAAATAGCTTGAACTTTACTAGAACAATTTTGTACAAGTAAATTTCAAGCAAGTAAATTTCAAGCATCAGCTGTGATGGCAGTGATATTGTAGTCTTTCGCAAACGTTTACGTTTATTATCAGACAGTGACAATAAATAAAATTGTTTAATGTTTAAATTTTTCTTATGGTTGTACTTTATGTTATTTAAGTTTTTTGGCAATGAATTTCTGGTATTATTTTTTTTATGAAATCTAAATTTTAATTTATTTTATTATAATTTAGTTTATTTAATAAATTAAAACGAAAATAAATTCTTAAAATAACTACAACAATATTTTTTTTATATTATTTAGTCTAATTTTAACTTATTTTTTGAGGTCTAGAACCAATCTATTATTTTTGTACTTGGCCAGTATCTTTTTTTACACGATTTTTTTTTACACGAATTTCTCGGGAACCATTCTATCGTGTAAAAACAGAATTAGGTGTATATATATATATATATATATATATATATATATATATATATATATTATGTACAAGTTGTCCTTTTTTGTAATGCATCACCTTGTATTAATAAACATTTTTATTTCTCAAAAAATGCCGCCTGGATTATTGGATTTTATAAAATTAGTAGTGCGATTTAGAAGAAATTTCACAAAACTAATGAAATAATCTAGTTTTTGCTGGAAATTGATAGTTAGATTATTTTGATGTATTTTTATGTTTAAAAATATAAGATTTTGGAGCACGATTTAAAACATAAAATTTATTTTTTTCCACACTTATGAATTTATGAAAAAAATTAAATTTTCCAAAGTCTGAATTTTTGGGTCATAATTCTTGATAGTTTTAAAAGTACTTTAAATTTTCTGATAAGGTTAGTTCATCGAATTTAGAAAATTCTTAGTTGAATTATGTTAGTATTCTTAGATGTCATATGATGTATTATCATCTAAGTAAATAATAAAACAAGCCCTTATTACAAGGTAATCATTATATTGATGAAAAATTACTTTGCAGAAGGGCTTATTTTATTATTTACTTATCTGATATTTAAATTTATGCTTCTACCAAGGAATCACCGTTTTATACATGTGTATTGTAATCACAACTCAGTCAACCCGGTATAACACATGGCAGATAACTATAATATTTGTAACATGATATACATAAAATATTACTAATTTAACAAATTAGATAATCTACATGATCTTTATTCATTTTAAATTTGAATTAATCGTATAAGAAGCAATAGTTACAGCAATGCATGAACATACTATATTTTCTTGAAAATCAGAAGTAATAGAGTTTTAATCAGAACACGATCGGCGTAATTTACCATATTTTATAAGGATTGTTCTAATATAAAATTAAATATATAATATTGAAAGTTTTTTGTCATATCGTAAAATCAGGAACCGTAACGCAGCTCAATGAAATTCTGTGTAGGCGTTCATAATTAAAAAGTAAGCAACAATAATATTTTTGATGAGAATTGGTGACTTGGGCACCATCCTAGTTAGTAATCACACTATAGGTGTATATTATATCAAATAAAAAGCTTCAACAATAACATAAAGTTAGTTTCAATAAGCTTTGCGTTTGATAATCCTAAGTGAAATTTTGTGATTTGGCTAGTATGCTTCATAAATTATAATAATAAGATTTTCCAATAAATAAAAATACTAAATAAAAATAAATTTTAATTGGTTTTTATTTTTATTGTTTTTTTAAAATTTAATTCTAAATATTTTTGAATTAGAGAAATATGCAAAATACAACATTTAATATAAATTTTATTTACATTAGAAAACAAACAAAAGAAAACCTTCCACGTGTTAATGTAAATATTGTTACTGTTTGCCTTTACATAGTAAACATGTAAGGTAAAAACGAATCTAGGTATTTAATGGATTCTATGCCAATTTTTTAAGAAAACAAAATTTAAAAAAAGTTTGTGATTACATGATTTTTTCATATGAATTTTAATCATATTCTTTACAACTAAACCATAAATTAGTTTAAGATTTAATATTATTTTCAATCCGTATTTTGTTGATATAAATTGGAAAAACAACAATTCCTAAAAAAATTTAACTTCCTTTAGCACCCGTTTCATCAAAAAAATCATTTCAAAGTTTTGTTTCTGCTTTTTCATGAGCACTCAAAATATACATGTTAATCATTGAAAGAAGCATAATACTGTAAAAATTGTAGCTTGTGACAGAGACAATTTTGCTCATTACAAACGAATAAGCCGCCATAAGTATGTGACTGCGGTTTAAACTCTCTCTTCCGATATTTAAAATCTGCGCAGAATTCACAAGTGTAGACCTCATGATATTCGTATTTATGCTGAACTTGTCAAAAACCGCACCGCTTCGAAGATCAAAATTTAGAAACCCTGAAGTAGGAATTTGTCATTTTTCAGTTGATAAATTTCTCATGGCTTATTAAATTTTTCAATTAATATTTGTTGAAAGGTATCTTCAATGTTTCTGATTCCATTTTATATTCATTTATAGTAGCAATTTAGTTTTTGCGTTTCATTTAATTATACAATTTCTGATGGATTGTAAAATAAAATTTAATGGTATATTTGAGAATAATAGTTGCCAAGTGAAATCATTTGGTCAACAAAAACTATCACCATTGTCATTGGGAATAATCTATTGATAATAATCTATTGCTTGACTATAAAAATTAGGAGTCTTTAAAAGAATTAAACATAATATAATTAAATTACTTAATTTAAATATGTAGTAAATAAGCCAATGTTGGTTGACAGGTATTTCATGAAATTCATGCTGAAACTCTAAAAGAAATTTAGTAACTTGTTTAATACCTACTTAAATAGAAATTGTTTTATACTAGAACTTTAAGAATTAAATCCTTAACGCATATAAAAGCATACCTATAAAAACCTGATCAATTTACGCACAAATTGGTAAAAATTATAAATTTTCTTAATTGTATACAATTTAAAATACAGAATAAACCAATAGTCTTGTCGATTGGCTCTTCAAATATTCTATAAAATTTTGTATTTAGCAGCTATCAATGCGTGGATATTGTATCGTGCCTAAAAATATGAAGTGTAAATAAACAGAAAAATATGTATGTCTTGATTGACTCAAGAATTACTACATAGGCGATATTCTACCAGACAATTGGAGCGTTAAGATTGTCTAGAGATAAGTGACCACTTAAAAAAAGAAATTACAAATAAACACTTCAAAATTAAATAATTTTCGTTATTTTGAAATCGGAAAATCATTAAAAATATAAATTCTGCGTTGGACAACAATTACGCAATTTAAGCAGGAAGATAGATTGATTGAACAGGGAAAACTGTTATAAAGGCGTCGTTAACATTCTGAAAAGAACGGCAAAGCAGACACAGCAGTAAAATATACAAACCGACCGTCCAGATGAGTATTGAACGATATCACTTTTTATGCTGTTTCTTGATTTCTTCACATCTCAAATTAAAGATAGTTTCTTACGACACAGAAAAATTTTGCAGAACATAGAAATTTTTCTTCCTCAAAAGATTAAACAAGCAGAAGATGATAAAATCCTCCTGTCTATAGAAGCCATCAATGAACAATGGTCAAATGATATAATTTCCAGTAAAGAAGTATTTTTTGGCGAGGTGAAGATGCGGAGGCGTCATTGTATTAATAAAAAATATATTTCAATGGACTTCATTCATTGCTTGAATATTTGCAAAAGTAATTTATATTCTAATATTCGCAATATATTGAAAGTTGCATGCAATTTTACTTGTTGCATCAGCCACAGACGAACTATCTTTTTTTACGTTGCTCAGAATTAAGATTTACTTACGGAATACGACATCAGAGCAGAGATTGGATGTCTCAGCTATAATGAACATTCACCAGTAATTGTGTGCTTCCTTAAACTCCAAGGAAGTTTTAGACACGTTGGGGAAGAGCCGAAGAAGATTGATACTTTTATAGTTACTCTATAAATGCATGACACTTTATTTCTGATAAAATAATAATTTGATTTTTCTTATGTTTAACGAGTTTTAGTTAGCATTGTTTATAAAATAATTTATTACCTCAGGTATTATATTAGAAAACAATCAAGTATTTCGGATTTTACTGATATTTGTCAATCCCACTAATAATTTTTGTTTAAAAAGGAGCCTTATAATATTTTTATAGTTTATAATTTACAATGTAAATTTTACATGTGCAATAAATAACACAGATTTTTATTCCATACATTTAAAAAATTAAGTTATGTACTATGCCGTAGTATGTATTACACAATAAACTGGAAATTGAGTAATGTTCAGAATTTACACAATATATTTTATACATTTTATAAAATTAGTTTGAATTATATGAAAACAGAAATTTGTTTACTTACGCTTTTTGTTTTAGATATGTTAACATTTAGTTAAAAATTGTTGAATTAAAAATTAATTTGTTTTAAAAAGTTTACGCATATTACTCTCTTTTCTGTTGGTTCTTAGTCTTGTGTAACAGGGTTTCACTCAACACTGTATTTTCTAGGAACTTATATATCGTGTTATAGGAGGGTCACCTATATACATTCAAAATCCATCATATAAATTAAAGTCATTTGGGGTCAAAATAACTCAAACGTTTCTCAAAAGTGTAAGTACAACCACTGTAAGACTATTGACATTAGTACTCTTGATTTCTTTTGCTTTTGTAAATATATAATTGTGACTCACCGATCAACAAAATATGACATAAAGCCATTTTTCAACTTTTAGTTGTTATCAAAGATTTTTAATATTTTTATAACACATTCAAAATCCATTTCTGTAAATTTTTAATTTTATGGTTTAAAGATTTTTTTAGTTGATATAGTTGGTCAGTTTCGTTTGTCGCGTCTGTGCGCGAAATTGTAGTTTTCTTGGTCTTGTGTTGGGCTTCGAAGTACAATTAATTTGTTGAATTTATATGATTAATGGAGTTTGTTTATTTGTAGATATTGTTAATTGAATTTGATTATGGTTTTGTGATTTTATTTGAATTAGATTTTGCTTTTCGAACTTTTTTTGAATTTTAAATTGAATTATTATAGAAAATCTAGAATTTTGAAACTTTGGAATTTATTCTTTCTATTCTATCTTTTAATTTCACTTTCGCTTTATCCCAAATGTCTGAAATACCAGAAGTTGTAATCGATTTAGGAACTCCTTTATCCTATGCGGGAAGGGAACTCTAAACCAAGGAAACAGAACTATTCTAAATAAAGTTGCGATGAACCCCTATAATACGATTTTTGATCCAAAACGACTGATCGGAAGGTATGGAGCATCCAATACTTTATGAATGATAAAAATATGACAATACATATGACAGGAATCAACCAATAGTTTTAATAATTCACTCTTCGTGAAATTCGCTAATTTCCTGCTATTAATAAAAATCTCAGCGTTAAGATAGTATAAACAAACGTGTTATGGATAAAAGGTCAGACTTTCGTCAAACCTATTTAAATTAATCATAGCACTCGAAATAATACAAAACTTTAAATGCTTTTCTCTTGGAATTATAATTCAAACAACTGGAACACATTTTTACTCACATCTTTCGACAGGTATTAGTAAATAATAAAGTTTGTGTCCTTTTAAAGGAAAGACATTGAGCATTAAAATGGAATATGGCATTCTTATTGCCATCAAATAAAGTGAAGTCAGGTTTTAGTTTTTTACTGGCTTTTACACATGTTATGAATTGGTTGTGATTATTAATAACGTAAAATCTATTAAATATATATAATTGATATTTAAAGTCATTTTCAATAAAACTCACAAGTACAATGATCATTTTCGGATTTTCGGAATTTATGCTATTTATTCAATAAGCTTTAAACCTAAATCATCTGACATAACTTTATTTGTTATCAGTTCTAATAATAATATTTTGAAAGTGCAAAAATTTGCATATTCAAATTCTATAATACAAAATTTTGTTATTGGATAAGTAATTAGAGAACAAATCACATGTAATTAAATTTTTAAAGTTCACTTATTTACAGCTTCAAATGGGATATCCCACCACCACCCAAACGCTGCTAATTTTTTGCATTTTTCGGTTCCATTAACACGTTCCGTGCCGTGTCGGGCGTATATGACTCCCGCTGCACTTTCCGTTCTGACCAATTGGAATTCTCATTGAAAAACAAAAAATTCTTTAAAAATTTATTATATGGTCAAAAAAATATAGGGAACTTCATATCATGTATACAGCGTTTATCGTAGCATGAGGAGTATACGCCACAAGCGGTGTGAAAGTTATTTTTTTCGGATGTCTTATGTCAACTTTGTCAAACAGCGGAGTCAATTACTTTTTGATTTAATGTTGGTGTTTATTTAGTTTAGTTTATTTGCTTCTAAAGTAAAATCAAATGGAGGATACATAACATACAGTAAGTATATACTTTTTTGTGTGCCTCAGACAAATAATTATATAATTCTCACCCCTTATGATCAAAAATGGCATTGCAATTTTCGAACAAGAACTCTGATATGTAACTTTCAAAAGTTAATGCAAAACACCATAGGATTACACGCATAAGTTCTGATGATTTTACAACAAACAGCCCAAGCGACACAATACCTTTTCATAGTCTTGTGCCTTGCAATATAATTTTATCAAGCAGTGAAGACAAAGAAGATGAATCGAATATTATCAACGAATGCTTCTTCAATGGACTGGTCTAATCCTATAGGAAATCAACCACAGCTTTCACCTTTCGTTGGTGCACATGGTTTTAAAATATTAACACGTTGACGGACAGTAGGAACAAGCGAAGTTCGAAAATTGACACTACGATCGTACTACTCCCTTCACAACCACGTGCATACTGAATCTGCAACTCGTATAACAGGTGAAATATGAACTTCAACCTAAAAAGAGGTTTTCAAAACACGACACTATGCTTCTACGTATACGCCAGTAAGTGCACATTTGTGCTGCTATAGCCGTAGTGTCTAAAAACGACCGTTTCGTTTTGGACGGCTATAGCAGTCATGCCACATTGTGAACTTCGCTTTGACGGCTATAGCCGCAATTGTCCGTCAACGTGTTAAATCAAAATTATGAAAAAGTAGAAGATAAAATCCTCGAAATTATATTTGAAGAAATTAATCGATACGCGGAAAAGATATTGTTTGAGAAAACGTCATCTCGGTGAGACAAATGGAAACCGACAGATAAAACCGAAATAAATAGATTTTTTGGACTGATCATGTGGATGGGAATATTGGCCCAAAGATGCAGCTTATGCTCAAAGTCTTCCTTCTTCGGTGCTATCAAGGAATCGTTTCGAGCTTTTGTTGCGAATGTTACATTTCTGTGATAACGAAAATGAAAATCTGAACGGCGGTTTTTACAAAATTAGAGTCATAATTGACATGCTAAATGAGAATTTTCAAAAGTACTATGATGCAGGCGAAATTGTTTGTGTAGATGAATATTTTATTCCCTTTCGAGGTAGCATCATCTTCAAACAGTAAATAAAACAAAAACTACACAAGTATTGTATAAAAATATTTAATTTATATTCAGCACCGGGATACACGGTCAGATTTTTAATTTATTGCGGGAAAAAATCAGACACAGAGAAAACGACGCCTTCAAATGTAGTTTAGTCATTGTGTAAAAACATATTTGGTAAGGGTCATACACCATGTACCGATACTTGGTACACAAGTATTGACTTGGCTACTAGGTAACTAATTCTAAGAAATACTCATATCATTGGAATAATGCGGTCGAATCGTCATGGCATTGGAAAAGATTTGGTCTCAAAAGCGTAACGAATATATCGCAAAAGTAATTTTGGATGAATAAACAGTACTGAAATGGAAAGACAAACGTGACGTCCTTTTATTATCTACAAAGCACTTTGACGAAACTTTCGTTATACGATAAAAGAGATATGACTGTGTCAAACCAAAAAAATGTGATAGATTGCAATGAAGGAAAATATTACGTAGATGTTCGAGATCAAATGTCGTGATACAGCAATCCTTTATGCAAATCAGTAAAATGGTATAAAAAAATTGCATTTCAACTCATTTAATACTACTGTCGTATATGTTTAGATCATGCATAATAGTTTTATAAATTATAAAATATCAAGCGTTGAATTAAGAAAACAATTAGCTATGCATATGATGTCCTGCGTAGATAATAATTCTTTGCTCATAGTACTAAAAATAATTCGCCATGAGATTAAAAAAAGGAGTGCAAATTTGATTTAGTTAGAAGATGCTACAAAATTTAAAAAAAAATAATGTGAAAAAGTTTGGCTCGAAATCGGCAAAAAATTGTACCATAAAAGTTGTTACATTTTATGATGGTTGTCCAGACAATTTTCATTTATGTCTGCCATGTTTCAACAATATTCCTTTATAATTGCAAATAGATTTGTAGGTAATAATATTAAACATATTTGAAGTAAAATGCTTTATTTTTTATGCATTTGGACTTTATTAAAATGGTTATGTAAGAGCTTGCAGCTCGTCTGATAGAATAAACGTTCGTCCATTTCTTTGTTAAAATAATTCTTTGAAAAGTAAATTTATATCTTTTTCCTGCTTATTATAGCTTTTTAGTATTGGAAACAACTTTTTTAAATCTTTAAAGTGCGGTTTGCATACGCCCACGCTGCCGGATTGAAGAACCTTAAAAATTGCCATAGCACGGAACATGTTAAAGACACAATGTCATGAAAGTGCACGTGAAAAATAAAATTTGCGAAAACAAGATAAAATTTAATTTATTGTCATTCAATTATAGATCAATTTTTTCCCTGCTTAACACAAATTTTATTTATAGTCAAAATAAAATTTTAAAGGAACTAAAACAGATTGAAGGTGAATGAAAAATAAATAAATATAAAAATGTTTATTTGGGAATTAATCCTTAACCAATGTCAAAGAAATTTCCATAAAGATTAATTATTGTTTATTATTTATTTAATATTTTATGGTCCTAAAGATGGAATTCTACAAACGTTTTGACAAATAAACGTTTGGTAAAAATCTTAATAATTTTATATTTAGTTTATGTTGTTTTTGTCAAATTGTCATAAAATTTACCTTTATCGGTTTACTATAAAACATTCTCGTTATTTTGATAAAACAAACTAATTTTATTAAATTTCCCTTTAAAATAATAATAACAATACTAAAAACAAGAAATAAATTTCGAATGAATTTATTCCGGATTATTCATAAATTATTATATTGAAATTATAAAATTGAAAATATTTAATGATACGCATATATAATTTTTTTTCGTAAAAGCTCGCATGAAAATATGATCTAGCCCCAAAGAATACCAAATAATTGTAAAAGTCATCTATAACTAACTGCCATTAATTCATCACTGCACACCATGACCCATTTATATCACAGTTAATTATTAAATATTTTAAATTTTTGATAATAATGGGTTATACCAAGGTTCCCAAACTTTGCGCTGCGGCGCTCGGTTTAAAGGGCGCCGTGAAAATTTTTATTTACAAAATATTATTAATATTGCTACTTTATGTTACTTGGGCCAACGTTAATTTGACCAGCATTTTACAATTGCAAGTCGGATTTCTATTCATTCACTGTCACAAATTGTCACCATTGGTCTATTTGATAGACCAAAATTTTAACTTTGGGTACCGCGGAAAAATTTTGATGTTGTAAGGGCGCCTGAAACTGAAATATTTTGGAATCCCTCGGTTATACTTAACTTATATCAAGTTTTTCATGAGATTTAACGGAACGCATTGTTATTCACCCAAATGTGTTATTATTTGGTTTTTATCTTATTGATTAATTCACGCTAATTGATTATACCAGTTTTTCACATTAAAGCATTGATTAAAAATTTTGCAAATTATTAAAATAAATTCCATATTTTATGATTCACCTACTCATTTTAATCAATGACACTAGAAAAGTATTAAAAACTTGTGGTATTTCCATTTATTATTATTATTGTTATAATAATAATAATAATATTATTATTATTGTTATAATAATAATAATTATTATTATTAAAATAATATATTACTACAACTAATACTACTACTAGTTGTAACCCGTCAAAAATAAAGGCGTTTCTCCGTTTGAAGTTTAGATTTAATTAGTTATTTTTATTTATTTATGCCTTTAGATATTACAAAAACTTTGTCTAGAATATAAATTAATTATTATGTTTACTAATTATTATTGCCACTGACTATTATCAGTAGATCATTAATTTATTATTATTATTATTAAAATATAATTATTTAATAAATAACTATGTAAGCCAATTTCTACAGTGTTTATTAATTAATCGAAATGCGAATCGAACTTTACCTTACCTCAAGTATGGGAAGAAATAATTTAATCATAGAAGAAACAGAGAGCAAATGACTTGTTAAATTTTGTTTTGAAGTGACCAGGAGCTATTTTAGGTCGAAATATTTCACATTTCATTTTATAAATTAACACTGTTGATATTGGCTTACATCATTATTTAAATTATATAAATTATTCGTTATTGACTAAAAATTTTTTTTAAAGTTTATTATTATTATTATTATAAGGACTTTAATTGTTTTTCACCTCTGATTTCTTTATAAGTGACATAATATTTTCTACAAAATTTGACTATGAATCAGATTTATTTAAGGTATTCTCGAATTTTCGGCACAACCCTTTTCAAGTGATTTCGATCATTACTTATTTATTTAAAAAAATAAGAGAAAAATTTATCTGATTCATAGTCAAATTTTGTAGAAAATATTATTATTATTATTATGAAAACAATTATTTTGAAACAATTATTTTAATTGTATCTATCTTCATTTTTATTATTTATTAACATGTATTATAAATTTATAGTATTAAATGACAACAACGGAGTTCTTTACAAGCCAGTGCAATCCTTTCCAAAAGGAGAGATTGAAATTAAATTTTACCAAACCGTTTTCAGTGATAAATGCGAGGATACAGTTGCCTTAAAGTTGAAATCATTTATTCCAAAATTTATTGGTATATTCAGCTGTAGTGATCCATTAAGTTAGATTTAATATATTATAAATGGTTTTTTAATTATTTATTCATCATGATAATAATGAATCGCAAAGGGGATTGACGCGCATGAAAAGGTTATTCAAGATTGAGACAAACAAAATTTTACCAGGAATTGTTTAAAATTTTTCTTTTTTTACCTGAGGTCAAATGATATAATAGTGACAGTATCTTATAATTATACCTATGTTAACTGGTTAAACTTATTTCTTCTACGAGATTTTCCAGGCTTATATTCTCAAACCTTACCGATCAATTCAAAGAGATTTGCAATTGGTTTTCGATCGCACAATAATTTTATTAAAAATTTGATATGAATTCACTTGATTATTAATCAAATGATTTCATTTGAATGGTCACTATACAAGTTGATAAATTAGAAAATAATAGTTACGTAATTAAAATTTCAATTTTCATTAATGAAAATAATTTTTATTCTTTAAATAGAATAAAAATATTTCTGTAATCGTAAATATGACATAGAAATCAATTTATCGAATCTTCTATTAAAATTTTTTAATTTTTAATAATAAATAATATTTCAAAATTGATTTTATAATTTTAATAATAAATAATTTAGATTTTGTGAACCAGGTTTTAATGATTTTCTAAAATGTTGTAAACTAATGTTACTTTAACTTCTCGATTTCATCATTATATCGTTCGGATATGAAATCGAGAAAGTAGGCACCAAAGGAAAATATTCATCAATAAGGACATTTTATTGAAAGTTTTAGAATAATGTGAAATTTTTCAATAAAGACAACAATATAAGGTTCTCATATTTTATTTCTTAGAATGATACTTTCGTCTAACATTTCCCAATTACTGAAATATTTTCTCTTCACTGGTCGACATTGATTGTCTTCGAGTTCCTCTTAACCTTCTTTAAAATCCTTCATTTTCTATTGAAAATTCTCCAAAATGAAGAGCAAACCGCTTAAACATACATTGGAAGTTCGACATTGGTTTTGAAAACGCCGGCTCATTCAAAAAATTCAGAGTTATATCCGATACGCAAAATCCATAGAAGCTTTAAACACTGATTCATTGAAATATTGAATATTTAACAAAAACAATTTGGCCTAAGTGAGAAGTGGGCTTTAGTTTGAACTCTTTCACGCATCTTATTTTTTATCAGTTCATTTGTCAGAAGCTTAGAAAAAAGATGACATGTCATTAAATCCAAGCCTTAGCTATAAGCCATCTAAAATTAAAACAAAATAATAAAGTATTAGGTAAATTACAAGTTGGATTATCAAAAAAGCGCTGTATGAAACAATGATACAGTAAAACACACATTTAAATGAATTATAATTTCTTATCTTTTTGAAATATGTTAATAATGAAAGGTCAGTACCGACATTTTATATTTTAATCAGTTAATTTTAATAGGAATAATACACTCATTAAAATGTACATAGATATATTAATATATCAATATTTTATGCAGTCTGATCAAATGCTGGTGACCTAAACATGTGATTCTAAAACACTTTTATACTAGTACTTGTATGCGTGATTGGCAACTTTTCACACTAGAGACGCATATGTTCAGAAAATCGACCCGTCCTTTAATCATTAATGTGTATAAATAATATCTAATGCTAATTAAATTATTAAAAATATCATTTATTAAAAGTTTGTTAAAATTGGTAAAGTGAGTTTTATTTAAATAACATCCAATAATTTACTAAAAATCTGCTTAAATAAAATATTTTAATCAAAAAGTTATTACTTAAATTACAACATATAGGAATTTATTTAATTTATCCAAATATTTTAAATTATTTAAATATATTTACAAATTAAATTATGTATAATTGTGTAAATAATTTTAAAAAGATTAAACAATTTACTAAATACTTAAATAATTTCATTAAATTGTTTGCATCAAAATTTCTTTATTTAACAATTATTACGAAAAATTAATTAAATTTTAAATTTAATACAATAAATAATCAATATAAAAATACTTACATTGGACATCAAAGTTGATAAATGAGCATAAAATGTTTCAGTTTTATCATTAGTTATTTCATCATCATAATTTCTTCCAAATGTTACTCCATCAAGATAATTTTATGCAATCAGTTTTAAATCATTTACAATGTAGATTCTACATTAATTTTACATCAAATAAAAAATGTTATCATTTCTATCTACATTTCTTTCATTACTTGAACTTGCAATTAAATTGTTAGCCTTTAAATTTCCTAAGTTATATTTAAAATATTAATAATTAAAATTTACCAATTCTTCGAACATTTCCCAAGCATTCATAATATTTCTTCTAAGCGAATTCATTTTCACAAGTTGAGTTGTTGATAATAATAATTGATAACGAAATTGAGTAAGAGATAGAAAATTATTTTGATTCAATCAAGTAATATACTCACATACATTGTATTACTTATTCATGCAGCACATACGCACACAAACATAAACCAATCAAAATAATGCATTGATATTGTATGATTAATATTACAAGGAATTGAATGAAAGTTATAAATCATTCAAATAGCAATAAGTTAATAAAATATTTCATAAAATTGCATCAAAGTTATAAAACATTGCAATAAATTGCAATTATTGAAAATATTAATAAATTATTTCATTAAATTGTAATACAAGACATTTTAACATGTGAAAAATGAAAAACTTTTAATAAATAGTGTTTGTAGTGCATACAACAGTACATTTAAAACTTTCTAATCAATCCATCTTGTAGTTTTAAATTATACCTACACTGTTACATTTTAGACTCAATAAAATTATTTTAATTAAGTGAAGAATCAAATTATATAAAACGTGTGTTTAGCACACTCATCAAAACATTTTATCAAATTTAAATCAAGCCATATTAAAAATGAATCAATTTTTCCTATATATTTTTACAGTAAAAACTCAATAACATTTAATTTAATTAGTTGAAAAATAAATAATTAGAAACAAACACACCTGTAACACATACAACCCACTATTTCAAAATTTGAAATTTCGAATTTAGCAATCTCGTAGGGAATTAAATTCCGACTCTATATAGTTATACTAGAAACGAAACCCAACCCTTTAATATTATCGGAAAGTATGCTTGAAAACTAGAGAGTAGATAGTAATGTACACTTCTAGCCCAATATAAAATTCAAGACTCTGGAAAAAAGGTAAGGGAGGAAGTAATTAATAATAGTAATTTAATAAATTAATATGTATATTATTTGTTGAATTTCTAATTTTAGCATAAGTTCTTCACCGTGATTTCTAACGTTTTTGCGGATCATTATATGCACTAACACATTAGAAAAATCACGGAGGAAATTTATCTCACTATAACATAATTCAGAGGTATATCTGATTTCAGCTATTTAATGTTAGTTGAAAAGTAAACTCGAAGATGCACTTAGTATAAAAACACCAAGACTCCTAACCTAAAAAAATATTTTTCCTAGCGAATCTTCGATAAAAATTATTATTTATCATTACTTGTGGGGTTATATCCTACTAATGATGACCAGAGCACTATATGTGATTCAATCTAAAATTTCTGAATCGATTATCAAAAAATAGTTAATAATAATTTATTTTCTATAGTCAATTTGTAAATATGAAGAGTTCAAACAAATAAAAAACTAAACTAAAATTAGTCGTAAAAAGGATAGATAATATTAGAAAATCGAGAACTTTATGAATTAATACGTATTATAATTCATAATACGTATAATTAATTCACCTTATTATATAATACCAAAACCTAACTAACAATTTCTATAATTTTTATAAACTTATGACAGTAATTTTCAAAGCTCCCTGTCATTTTAACGCATTCTAGTGTCAGGACATTTTACATGATCTACTGCGTTTTTCTATTTATTTGTATAACATTAATACTTTTCTGTTTTTATGAAAAGATTTAAAAAAGATTTCGTTTCAGACAATTGAATATTTTACTTTTAGTTTTGATAAACGTCATGTGATTATAAGTAAGAGATTACTGAGTTATGTTTTTGGCCTTGCTTTGAATGTATAGAATGATTTACAATTAATATTTTAGAGCTAAAATTTAAGTTTTGATTAGCACCTATTTTTAACAAAAAGTTTCCAACTTATTAAAATGCATGCCTCAAAACACTGACCTAAAAATTAATAATTAACAATATTTATTAATATCAAACAAATAAATTTTTATTGATACGATTTATTAACCAATTCGATATTTGTCAAACATCAACTTAAGCTAGTGGTACGCAAACTATGCGGTTCAATGGATTTTTAATTCGACTTTTCTTATTTCATTAACAAAAAAAATTATTTCAAAATTTATCATGAAGTAAATTTTGATAAAAATAGCAGTTTATTTCGTCGAAATTTACAACAGGGTGCAAATTAATTTTTCGATTCAAATTTGCTTTTAAATTTTTAAAAAATAGTAGGCCTTCATAATTTGCAGGAATTTAAATGGATTCGTAAAAATATTCTATAGAAAAAATATTTATTATTTTAATACAATTGATTAAGAATGTACGTTAAATATTAAATAATAGATACTCGATATAAATTTCATATGACGCATATGTAAAGTTGTATTTTATATATATTTAACATATATCCTATAATAAAAATGATACATTTACCGACATTTAATAAAGTATATTAAAAAAATTATTTTTATCAAATTTGAGTAAAACATTAATATTCACGTTTTTAAAATTTATACACAATAACTTCCGGTTATAGTAAAACACCATCAGCTATGAAAAAAATGTACTATAACCAATAAAATTTATATAGCACATAATAGGCTAGGTGCTATTGCCACGAAAAAAAATACTATATACTGTTTTTTATTTCTCGAACTTATACAAAATACAATGCCGTAAATACATTTTATCCGCTGACATAATTTTCAATTTAAATATCACAAGTAACTAACAAACGCTATTAAAAATTAAATTATAATAAAACAAGTAATAAACTGATTTATATATAAAATTAAATTTTTAAATAAATAAACTTAGGAAAAACTCATTAGCCATGCATATTAAAAATACGACCGAACATTCCTTCCAACCTAATAACTATAAAAATAATTTATATATATACATATGTATGCATTTTTAAAAATCTATTAATCGAAATCTCACATCATAATCATTGTCATAATATTATTTTATTTTTTGTATTACATGGAGCACAATAAATGTATATTTAAAATTAAATCAGTGAAAGTGGATGTATATCAATTTTACACATTTATCTTTTCGCTGGTGACTTCAAAAGTTACACTATATTTGATAAATTATCATCAGTTATCTTCCATTGAATGCATTAATTATGCACTTTTTACTTAAGTCCATAATCTATACAAATTCGATGTTTATTAGAACCAGAAAATTAATATTAGTACAAACCACACTTAGAAATTAATATTTAAAAAGAAATCACAAGTTATACGATAAAAAATAAAATAAGTAATTTGTATCGATTAACGCACATTTTTACTACACATTTAATAATATAAATCAAGAATTTACTTAAAACATAAATTCCTAAATGTATACAATTTATCTTGTGAATATCGTGAATATCAATAAAACATCGATATCATTACAGATTCATAGACAAAAAATAAAAAATTCTTAATGTCATTGAAAGATGAAAAGAAATCAGGTGAAAATCCGAAAGAAGTTTTTACAATGTAAAATATGTAAATATTTTAATAACAGTAATGTAATTAGAATACATATTTGAAAATTTGTTATAAAAGCAAAAGAAACCCAATAGGCATTTTTCTGCTCTAAATTTTTGATAACATTTTCTCTTAAAAATCTGATATTTTATAATTTATATTTTAAGTTTAGCTTTTTGTTTTAAAGTAAACTGCTATAAACGTATAGTTTTTTTAAAGCTCACATCGTAAAAACCATGTACAAGACTCGTTCGAATGGTCAGCATATTTTATTCAACGAATTATTCTTCTACTTAACATTTCCGATCACATTTATTTCAATCGATGAAACATTTAAAAAAAATAAATCATCGTTTTTTGAATAAATTATTTATATTTCATTTATTATTAATCTACACAAAATATCACTAATTTATTAGGTCTAGATTAAGCATTTCTCATTCCAAGGTAGACACAAGTAATTATAACTGGTCACCTATTTGAATTTTAAAATCGTATTTATCCCTCAATCATAAAGGTAAATAATCATATAAAAAAGAGATATGATCGTTGATTATTTCAGCTTTGTTTCGATGTTTAGTGAGTGAAAATAACTATTACAAAAATCAAAAATTTAAATTTTTAGAAGACTTGCAGAAAAGACTTACGATACTATTTACTATATGTTTATAATATGCCATTGTCAAGTGAACATTGATATTTATAACAGCAAAAAGTACGTATTCCAACATTTTGTTGACCAGCTATTAAAATTGACTAATCATGAAAAATTACTTTGTGCAGTCTCTTACACTTAACTAAATATTCAACAAAAACAAAATCATCCAAAGTATATCAATCACAATTTTTTATATGATTAATCAAAATTTAACTCTAATTACGTTGGGATGAGTCTCAGAGACTCACTTCCATCTTGTTTTCATTTATATTTTTTGTTACACATATTTTTGTAAGCTTATTACAGTCACCATGAATTTAAAATAAATGTGAAAATATGATTAACACTAGTAAATCTACTAAAATCCCTTATGAGTCTATGAGACTCATCGCATATGTTAACGCAAGTCTATTGACCAAACGTAATTAGGGTTAACATTCATCCGATCTCTCTTTACTTATAACTATAGTGACTATTTTTATATATTAAATGATATTATTTTATTAATTTTAATTAAATGAAAATGTATTTTTAATTGATGAATCATTCATATTTATAAAATAGTAACAGTCTACATAGAAATTTTTTTCATTTATCATTTATTAGTAGAATGTTTGTGAATTTGGAGGGTAGAAACTAAATGTTTAGAATTTGTCTCATTTTTAATTTTTCAAGGTGTCGATTTGGTTTTTTTCGATTTTTCGCTTTTATATACTTTTAAATTGAACATAATCATTTATATGTGCAAAAAAAGAAAGCCAATATTATGTCTCATTTTATTTTATCTATTTAAATTTTTATCCATAATTTATTTGATAATTGAGCTACAGGTCGGTCCTCATATACCCTTCATATATCCAATTAATATTTTTTATAAATTTAAAATGTTTTAACGTGAACATAATTTACTAGAAGAAAATTTATACATTGGAATTGAAGATTTGCTTTATCAATTTAAACTACCATCAGTGGCAGATGTAAAAATTGGAAAAGTGAGTTACGAACCAACCGTGTCACCCGAGAAAAAGAATACAGAAATAGAAAAATATAAATGGAGAGAATCAGTTGGATTTCTAATTACTGGAATTAAAGTTAGTTTTTAAATTAAATTGTAATTTTTTGTGAAATTGTTATCTAAAATTTATTCAACCAATGTCAATATTATCTAGATTTCATTTGAAATATAAGAGACTAATGGAATATTTTTTCCCAAATTAATTAAGTCTGGGATAGTATATTTGAATTACAAGCTCAGGTTATCGTTAAAAGAGGATCTATTTACTCTAAAATATGGAGTTCCGTTACATAATTATTTTTTTGCTGCCTTGAAGTAAAAAATGATCAAAAAGATGGTATTTCATTAAAAAAACTTATTTAATGTATAATTCATTTTAAAATAATAAATTAATTTAAAACTCAGTATAATAATTGTATTTCAATGTGGGCGCTGAAATTCGAGAATAATAGCCACAATACAAATATTTAAAAGAATAAATCGAGAATAAAAAATAATTTCCAAAATGTATTGAAAAATAATAAAGTACTAATTTTTGATGGACTTAAAATTAATCTTGATAGTCTTCGGTGTCGAATGAATTGAGTCAAAAGGAATTGAATTTAATGTTGTGGAAATCAGTTTCGTTAAAGATAAACGATTTTTGAATTTTAATACTTTGAATCATTATCTTTTATCTTGAGTAACAAATATCACTTGTGCAGTAGTGTGGGGTGATAAAGTGAAATTTTATTTGTGGCTTTATACTATTAGACCATGTACTTGCTCTGCTTGACTTTCTATATACTTCTCACGTCGCTTCCAGTATATTGCTCGGCTACGCAAGTTCCATGTCGTGAAAGCATTCATTAATAATTTTACATGCGTCTCGATTGCTAACGTCTGTTCTGTCCATAACTGCACTTAGGCAAAAATATTTGCGTCTGTTTTGGTTGCGGTTTTCCTTCGGATTCGGAATCATCAAAACCAAACTGAAAGTTGTCTTCAATTGAACTAATGACTGAATTGGGCTTTTCTGTTTCATATTCATGAATCAACTGTTTCCATTTGACTAGTTGATGGAGCTGATGACCTTATTTTTAAGAACTCATTTTGCTTTGTTTTACGCGTAGGTCTTTTTTTCGAACAATGCAGATGTTTTCCTGTCGACCGTTTCAAGTATCATATTTATCAAAGGCCAATTTTTACTAATAATTGGATATTATCATTTGCCATAAATAAAAATAAATTCTATTGTTTTTGCAATTCATAATTATTTCCTCTCTTTCGTATTTTTTTAATAGTAGAAATTTGTTTTTTATGTTGTAGATGTAATTCTATGATATTTTTCAAAATATTTTTCTTCATTTAAGATTATAGATTTGAAGAAAACAGAAAATGTAAATTGTCAATCAATGGGTAATATATAAAAGATTTTACTGATAATTTTAATTAAGCAAAAAAAATTAATTAACTTTAATCTTGAAAAGGACATTTTAGATTAACAATTGCTAGCATAATTTGTTTGCCTATTTATTATTTGTGAATTAAAATATTTGAAAGCTAAAATTGTCAGTTTTTATTTGTTAATATATTAATAAAATATTACTTATAAATAAATTAATAACTTTGTAAGTCAGCTGAGCGATTAAATAGAAATATAAAGCAAAAGTAAATTCACAGAGCTTCTGGTGTTAATTGAATAAATTTTAAATATTTAACAATTTTTATTCCAATAATACGCTTATTTAAATATAACAATAAAAAAATTTATTATTAATTTCTATCTGAGAAATTTCTTAAAGTAATATGGGTTAAAATGCAATAAACTGCGCAATATAATATTTTCTACAAAATTTGACTATGAATCAAATTTATTTAAGATATTCACGAATTTTCTACACAGACTTTTTCAAGTGATCACTTGAAAAAGTGAAATGGGAAATCATTTGAAAAAGGCTGTGCTGAAAATTCGTTGATTCATAGTCAAATTTTGTAGAAAATATTATATTGCGTAGTTTATTGCATTTTAACCGTAATATGTATAATGTATAAGCAATGATTTCAACGTAAAATCATATATGAAACACAACATTTAAAAATTTAATAGATTATAAAAACATCTGATTTATATAATTCAGGGATTTTAGTAAAACGTGAAACACAGTTGATGTTGCCTGTCAACGAAGGATCTTTTAAACAACTACACCAAAAAGGTAATCAGTAAAGGCCTAAATGACAATAAATAAGAGCCTCAATAATATAAAAAACTAGCCAACAATAATTGTGTACCATTAACAAAATTGACAATCAATATATAGTCAAAATCTATCCTTTAGCGTAGTTGATAATCTTTCTTTAATGTCATCACGGTCCTTAAATTAAGAGTTCTTTTTTAAGTCTTTCTGTATCTTGTTTTATGAATTTCATATCTGAAAATGCATACCCACAGATAACATAATTTCATGTTCCACTCCTTGTTTGCTGGAACAGTTATTTCTTTTATTTCTCACAAGCTCTATAGTAATTTAATAAAACAAAAGTAAATATTTAAAAAGGCATTGAAATTCTAACTGAAACTCTCACAAAACAAATCTATGGTTTTTCTCCAATGTTTTTTTACATTAAAATTCAAATTTAAATGGAATTTCTTATTTTACCTTTTTGAATTTATCATTTTCATTTTACGAAATTTAGTCTTACTATCAATCATGTGACACTCAGTGTACAAAAATTGGTGCCCAACACTTGATCTTCATATTACAAATATAGGTTATATTTGTTGATACGAAATGGAATAATGATTTTCTGTGAGGCTTAAAACCTGTTTCTGATGATTTAGTTTAATTTAGTTTAGGCCTTATTAAATGTATCATGTGCATAGTCAGCACAAAGTATAATGGCTAGTAGTTACAAAATAAATAGAAAGTCACTTGTTTCAGCTTTTATGCGATTTTGTATTTGTATGAGATCTTGAATTATGAGAATTAATTTGGAGCTCTATTTTAAAATCTTAATATAACTAATGATTCACAAATTTATAGAAAATAGGTTTTTTTACTAAAGATTTTCGATATATTTATGATAAAAAATTTCGCAAAATATTTTGTAAAATCTCCGTATTTTCAATATTTTCATGCACATTTTTACAAATCTTGAAGTTATTTTTAAGGTACACGAGCCAACACCGCTATTCTTTGACAGATATCACGGCAGAAGTTTGAATCAGGATGAAGTTTATACAAAAGGTTAGATTTTATTTTTTAAAAATTATTTATTCAATTCTTATAAATGTTTTTATTGTAAATTTTCAGTTTTGAATTCACATCGAAATCAGGTATCCTACCAATAAAAATGCTAATAGTTATTAATAGTATAATTATCTAAGTAGACTATTATTTTCTAATATCTAATGATCATTGTTTTCATTATGATTAGAATACCTAGTACTGAATTCTATTAATTAGTAAACATTATACATGCATAGCTGCAATATTATAATTAGTGTTAATGCAAAAATTTGCTACACAAATAACTTTCAAGTTCAATTGTACTTTTGACCAATCTACGCGCGATCCGTAGACAATGTTACGTTCAATTTCCGAGATTTTCATTATTGTCAATGTGAGGGATATATTAAATTAAAACTGATTAATATAATTAATTTAAATTAATTAAAATAATTAAAATAATTTAATTAATGTAGGATAACAGTAAATAATAGGTATTCTAAATAATATAATATGTATGTATGTGTATAGGTTGAATTTGTATGACTGAAGATTATGTAATGTATGCCTGAATGTCAACGGTGTTATTTATGTGATTTATGTATGCATGTGTGTATCTTGCTCAAGATAATTACAATATAATAATTTCCTTCTGGGAGTTTCTCATAATAAATATTATGTATCCAAAGTCTTCTAACATGGCGACCACGGCACGACTAATAACAAATAATAAACTGAATGCGTTTATTCCAACACCGAAAATCTTTACCGTTGGAGACAATCTGGAAGTTTTCTGAGAAGAAATTAGAAGATTTTATGATTTAACTCAAACCCCAACCCAATTGCAAAAAACGTTCATAAGAGCATTCATGTCAACGGAAGCGGCTAAATTATATGAAGGAGTAAATGAAGAAATTGACAGTTATGAAGAAAGATGCAGAAAAGCCTTCAAAGAGCCTTCAAATTTAGGAAGTGATTTAAATGAAGCTATTCGATACAAAAAAGGAAATGAATCGATTCAAGACTTCTTTAGAACAATTGATCGATTGGCAGAAAATTTCTTAAGACACGAATTATCGAATGATATAAAAAGAGAAATAAAGATGAGAAATATTTCCAATGTCAAAGAGATTAAGGAGATTATTACAAAGATAGAAGAAATTAATAAACAAATTAAAAATGAAGATATTGCTGCTATGAAGCCGTTCAAAAGAAGTTGTGTGGTACAAAATCAAAATCAATATTTAGCTCAACAATATCGACAATCACAACTAAGACAACAACATCAAAGATTTCGAGAAAACACCCTACCACGAAGAGAACCATTTAGAAATAATAACAGATTTCTAGATCAAAGGAGTTTACCTAGTCGACCTTCTGTTCTACCGACACAAAACAGATCGGATTTTTGAAATTCTTATGAACGGCCAAATAGAATATACGAACAACTACGATCAAAGCAACGCTGGGGATGCAAAGAAGTAGGACATATAAGAGCCTAATGTCCGAACATAAAATGTTCTCATTGCAAGACGGCAGGTCATCTAAAATTCCAATGCTTCGATCTAAGAAGAACTCAATGCTGCAGATATCAACAGAATATGGCAGCAATTGCAGATCAAGTAGCTGACGAAAACCTGACGTCTGACAATGAATACCCAAATGACATCATATAGAAATATATTGTAGCTGAATATATATTTTGGATTGGTGTTGTTATTCTTTAAGATAGATTAGATGTAAGCAAGATCTTGAACAATGATTGTATGTATCAAAATGTTTGTAATATTTTGCATTATGGTATGCTTGATGTTATATGTATCAATACTGTAGATAAAATAGATTAAGGGATGTGCAGTAAATTAGCCACTTTAAATAATGGTTATAATAGTGTTAAAAATATAATAAAATTGGCGGTAGGCCTTGTATCAATGATTAATATAAGGAAATTTAATTGCCTCTTGGATACGGGAGCTAAAATAAGTGCCATCTAGGAAATAAACGCGATGTAAAAGTCGAAAACACTAATTTATTGGTAATGTGCGAAATGAGAGCTCATTAGAAATATTGAGAAAAATAATATAATTCTATAAAATAATGTCTATTTCTTTGTTGCAAATGAAATTTCGTTAAGTCTAATAGGAGAAATTAATGTTAGATCAATTTAATATTAAACTTTTATTGAAAATATGAAAAAAAGATTTTTAATGTTGGATGATGGAAAACCAAACAATTTAAAAAAAGGTTTTTAATAATTATTGGGAACGCATGATATGTGAAGCATTGCTTATAAGGGCATTGGATCCAAAGATTAATGTGCAAAGGGATATGACTACGAATTTTTTGAATTTTTTTTAATAGTTTAAGTATGTTAAATCATGTTTGTGTATTGTTTTTTTATAAAAAAAATTTATTTTAATATTATTAAAATAATTTAATTTATATGATATTACATTATTTTTAAAATTATAATATAGATAAAAAATTATAATATTTATATAAATAACATTTTAAAATTAGTTAAAAGTATTTAAATATTTTTTAAAGTGTTTATTTATTAGAAAATTAAATTAATATAAAAAACTAATTTGTTTAAATTATAAGAGGATTCATAATATTTTTAGTTGGTTTTTTGTACCTGAATATGACACTTATCCTGTCGAAATATATCGTACGAAAAGTCTTTTATTGACGTCTTTTAATTAAATCGTTGCCAAATTTATTTAATTATTTAATTTAAAAAATAGTCATCAAACTAATCGAGATGTTATTTTGAAAAAAATAATTAAAGATTATGAAAATATATTTATGAAACATAAATGGATGTAGTCAAAACCAATTTAGTAAAACATAAGATATTAACGAATACTATTCGGATTTCCGGATATTTTATTACGTGAAAATTTCCAATGATGAAATAAACTCCTTATACTTCTATTTATATACCAGACTCATTACTAATTGTGAATATTACGTATATTACTGATAAATTTGAAGATCTACTATAAAATTACTAAATAATTTATTGGAATTCAGGAATTAAAATGTTTTTGGGTCCCGATCACAATCGGGCCAAATATCTTGCAAATCAATTCATCACTAACCTACAAAAGCTTCTCGAATGGTTCAATCATCAAAAGCAAATGGGATTCATAGCCTCATCAATTTTAATGGCCTATGAAAGTGCCAGTAGTAACTATAATTATTATAAGAATAATAACAGAAAATGGTGCGACGGACAAGAAATAAATGGATATCACGATTCAGAAGTGCTTGTAAAACTGATCGATTTCACTCATGTATTGCCGATAACAGAGCACGACACAAACTGTATATATGCTCTCAATTCTTTGATCAAATATTTTCATCGCGTCAAAACGGATCATAATTATTGATTTATTTGCAATTTGGTGGTTGTTTGTAAACTATTCAAATCGGTAAAATGCCATTTAAATTATTAAATTTTGAAATTCGGTGATTTGATATTTGTCTTATTTACTTTAATGTTTTAGAGTATTTTTTAGTGCTAATTTTTTATTAGGGGTATTACAACTTCTACCAATTTAAACATTTTGTATTCACCTTCTATCCAAATAAAATATTCTATTTACTACGAGTAGTGATATGTTTCTTATTCAGGGTGAATACACTGTGAATTTAGGGAATGGAACGTGTAGTTGTAAACCATTTTCAGGTGTAGGAGTTCATTTTTGCCTGGCTACTAATAAAGTAAATGCCAAATTAACCAACTTTGTATCAAACTATTCCCCTATATGTGCATATAACGATTGTTATAATACGAGAATAAACCTTTCATTCCAAAAACTTGGTTAGGTCATAAATAATGACACCTACTGAAAGAAGATCAAAAAGCGAATGAAAAATAGATCTAAATAAATTTATCGATTAAATTTTATCAATTTGATATTGTTTTTTTTTATTTATTGAATTATATGAATTTTGGTAGGTAAATAAATTTTTTTATTTTAATCTTTTCAACATGGGTTGATTTAAACTGTATAACTATAACCAATTTTAAGTCTCTTTTAGAATTAATCACTCTTTGCTTATTTTTCTACACCACCAAAAATCTAGATCTTTTGGGTTTGTCAATATTGTTTTGAGATTTATCTGCTTTTTGGTTATTTTTAGATTGTTTTGAAATTATTTGGTTCAATGTTTGAAAGTTAAACAATATTGAACAATATTGAATTATAAATAAATTTTTGGAATATTAGTTCTTTTAATGCAAATTTTATACAGAATAATTTAATAGATGTTTTAGCAACCTCTAACAGTAATTAAAGCTATCCTTCTAGAATTCTATAAGCCATATTTTAAACAAAATATAATGACTATTTAATGTCATTTAAGAAATTATCAAAATGCTGCTATAAATGAGCATACACCGCAAGCAGAAAACAAAATAAAATAAAAACACCAATTAAAACAAAAAAAAAAAAAAAAAAAAAAAAAAAAAAAAAAAAAACAAATTAAAAAATAACATAATTAATTAAAAACAAATAATTAATAAATTTCGCATACAATTGCATATAAAGAAAAATAAAGTAAAACACAAAACCGCCTATAACCTTGCAAAATAAGGTTTAGAAAATACACAGGCGGAAGTGGCAACCAGAATAAAAGTAACAATCAGCGAAAATAAAAAATGTAAATTTAACGAAATTAATATTAAAAACTAAAGAAAAATAAATAGAAAAAAGAAAAAAATATTAAAATAAATAAAAGCCATTAAAAAACCCAAAAAATGGCCAAAAAAGGTTTAAAATTCGCTGATTGGTCACACCCATGCAGAAAAAACTATATATACAGCAGCCATTTTCATAATAAATTAAACTTACAAATTTCAAAAACTTTCAAATTTTATTTAAAACTTTGGATTTTTGAATCTCTTGAATTGTAAGTAGTTTTCGTTGGTTATGTATGTCAAATATATTTTTATGTTAATTGTTATTTCGAATTTAATTAATTTTTTTCATGGATAGTCGTGATACTTTTTAGTATTCGTGACAGGTCCCCCTAAAATCAATTTATATATATATATATATATACAGGGACAACAAGAAGAAGGAAGTTGTTCATATTCTGTTAGTTGAACTAAGAAGATTTTATTATAAAAAGATTGGTGAAGATTTTAATTAAATAAATTTTGTATTATGTTCTTTATAACCTTATGATTGATTTTTATATGTTTGATAGTTTATTTGTTGAGTATTAATTGTTTTTATTAGTCAATACTTTACAATCTTATTATCATTATTATTAATATTATTATTAAATTATTATTTATTTTAAAATTTATTTAACATTAATTAATTCAAAAAATTTCATATTAAATAAAACATTTAATCAATGTAACTCTAACATACTTTAAAAATAGACAAAGTTATATTATTCATTCAAAATTGATAAAAATGCCGGAAGAAAAGGTAAAATAGAAGTATTTAATAATCGATTAATTTTTATTTAGAATATTTAATCAATTATTTGTTTGATAAATTGGAACTAACCAGTTTAAAAATTAAAGAAATAAGGACAGTTTTAGATGCCTTGAATCATGTTAATAAAGAAAAAATTTCGGATATCAATTAACCTGTAAATGAGCCAAAACATTTAGGGGTTGAACAATATGAACAACAACACATCATATTTTGGTTCATTCCATGTAGTTCAGAAAAGGCATCCTTGAGGTTTGATCATTAAAGTAACTAATCTTCCAACCATATTATACCTCAAGGTTTATGCGTTCTTCATTGTATTTGAGCCTTGTTAAGATTCCAAATTTTTCTATCAGTCACATTAAGAATCTTCGGGAATTTTTAAAGAATATGTCAGAGACAATTTGTCGCTTCACATCTAGATTGATCGAAGTGAGAGATGCTTCAGGACTCCCATCCCTTTCCATAAGTTAACTCATCACTCGCCTGCATATCTTTGATTTCAGCATATAGATTGTATGAACTTTGTTTTGGATGACATATTCATCTATTGCTGATGTAAATCCCAACCATCCAAGAATATCAACCTCGAGAAGAATTTGTTTAAGTTGATATCGTTCACGACAGGAATCTTCTCTTCATATAAGTATGCTGGTTGCTCCTAATCATTCAAGATCATATATACTGACTGATTGGGCACAGTCAACAGTCCTTGCTAGTGCGAACTTCAAGTCCTCATGTGAATCTTCTATCAAGACTATATCATCAGCAGATGTGAGGATGCCGATGTTATATCAATTAAATGGAAGCGGGTGGTGATCCAGTACGGTGCGCAGGATAAAGTCTATTGACAAACAGAAGAGTGTCATGGTAAGTTGACATTCCTCTTTAACTCCTTTAGAAATCGGTACCAGATCATAATTATCTCCTTCACAATCAAAGAAAGTGTGCACTCCTTTGTAAATATCTTTGATCGGAGTAATCGTTTTGGTGCATAGTCCCAATACCTTCAGAATGTACCAGATATGATCATGTTGATCCAAAAGCGCTTGTAATATCCAACCACATGATATGCAGAGGTTATTACGTCCTCATTGAGTAGTCCATTATCATGATGATGGTGGAGTGATTCTCAGCCAGCCTACCAATGTTCCAATGACTTTCTGATTAGAGCAGAGGAGCTGGCATTTTTTATCCATTGCCAAAGTCTGTCATTTATCAAAGTGGAAAATATCCTGTATGACTTATTCATAATTGCTAGGAGCCTCCAAGATCCAGCAAAGTAGGACATTAAGGATTTCCCACTTTTCAGGATGAGTTTGGTTTTGAAAATTCTCCACCTGTCAGAAAAATCAAATCGTCTCAGGATATTATTGTAAATCAATGTTAGGAATTTTTGGTCTGGGCATATAATCCACTAGTCACCAAAGGTCACTTTATCCATTTCAGGGGCTGAGGTTCCTAACCTGGATATGATTCATTTTATATCCTTAGTAGTTGTTTCATTGATGCTGTTGGTTTCGATATTACAAGGACTGTTTGTGTGGACGATATTATGTTGTGAAAAAAAATTACTTGCAAAAACATCAATAAGGTTACTCACAGTTAGCTGGTTTCCATTGCCAAAGTTGTTCAATAATCAAGATAATTCGGTTCGAAGTCCGTTTTCTTCTTTAGGTGCACTGCATTGTTTATTTTATATTATATTTGGCAGGATACAGATTGGTGTTTATCTTTTCTATTTCAGATAATGCAGGTTGACAACATGCATCCTTATTGTTCATCTAGATGGACAAATTATCAACAATTTTCCGATATTTTTGCATAGTATGGTCCGCAAATCCGAAATTAATGAATGTATCTATTTGGAATTTGAGGTTATTGTTCATAATGCCAATATTCTGCAAGGATATCGGTGCAGTCGAATTAAGACATTTCGAAAAATGACAAATGTATTGTGTCGATTCTTTATTTGAGGAGAAGCGTGGATATTCAATTTTTTGAGGAATATCCGCACATCAAATACAATACTTTGTAGATTCAGAATAGTTTGCAGAATGTCATTAGCAATGTCAGTACGAGTCATTAGGCTATCCTTATACAAAAAATCCAGTAGAACAGAGAATCCCTTCTTTTGTTTAGATAGAAGAGAAACCACGAGTTCTCGCTCTCTGACATTGGCATTATGATATCGTTCCAATCTGCAAGTTTATGGAATGTAAAAGATGCAAAAAAAGTGTTGATTCACTGTTTGATAAGAGTGTTTAAAATAAAAGGATCAAAAAAGATTGTAGACTTTTTCATTGCGTAGGAATAGATGAATGCCTTAATCGAGTGCTGTGACCATCATTGTAATCAGTTCTAACTTATCAGGATTTTTAACTCTTTTATAATCAGGTAACACTATCCACAAATCTGGTGCCAATCAATATAACGGAGCATGCAATTTTTTGCACTGTAGAATTGTTGGTTTAGTGTGCCACTCTAGTAATATTGGTGTTATTGGTTCCATAAATCGCATTTTTCCATCAAAACTTACAGGAAATTCATTTGTACATTTTTCTGGTCTCATAAATTTAACTGTTACCTCTTTACATTTATAAATGTATAATGCTCCTCCAAAAATCCTCACAAATACACCATTTTATGATATTAACATTGGTGTCACTCAATTTTGGTTTGTAATCACCATTGCCATTCGGTTTAGGAGTATTTCTTTATTTAATCATTTAGAATCATTTTTTGTTATAAATTTTCTATGATGTTGTTGGGGTTAACAAAATGCACAAAAGTAAAAATGGAAAATCAATAAAAACATTGATATTCGAAATAATAATTAAAAAGGCAAAATCAATTAAAATTTTAAAATAAATATTTATCGGAGGAAACGGATATGGGCGGATGCCAAATGACGAAACGAATCCAAATATAATAAAATTAAATCGATTAGGGTTCCTCAGAAGGAAATATTTAAAAAATAGAAACTAATTAAAAATTAATTGGCTAATGGAAAGTCCGAGCCAACAGAAAATCCGAAAAGTGTGAGAAACCCGAAACATCAACAAATTTTCTAATTACGGAAAACGAAATTGGTTGACAAAGGAAACCCGGGATAAAAAGGGAACCCGCCACCAAAATAATTATTGTAAATAAATGGAAACCCCGGGAGCCCAAAAATAACTAATTTGGTTTTGGACAGAGATGTCAGAATGCCAAAACCAATTTAGTTTGCGGGTGACTTGATTTGCGAGATGAGTATAAAAAGAGAAGGTAGATCAACAAAATTGCCAGTTGGTCGAAGATAATATTTCAGAGAGCGGAATAAAGGAGGTAATAAACTCAAAGATAAATCAAGCAGTTAAACAAATTGCGTACTAGACAGGGACATTTCCCTTTGAAAGACGTATCTCTACGCATTGAATTTTTTGAAATCGTGCATAGTAATTGTGTAGAGTATTGTGAATTGAATTGATTTTGTGAGAGTTGTGAATAAAGATGTGATATATAAATTGGAAATAAATCTTATTGTGTTGGGTCAATTGAATCGATTAAAGAGGGACACCATGGACCTAAGCACCAACTTTCTATATAAAAACCCAACCATGTCCTGGTTACATGAAACAAATAATCAATTTTATAATTGAAAAAATTGGTAAATTTAATGTTATTTACATAAATTCTAGTTTCTGTTTCTTGTACAATTATTTTTGATACATAAACTCTTTTATAATTTTTTTCATATACTGTTTTACCACATTTACTTGGTGATATCCATTTTTATAAAACGTATACTAACTCTTACTAATGTTGACATTAAAACAATTGCCTTTATTTCTCATCCAGACTGGAGTAGACCTAACTGTCATATTTAGTTTATAATTTACATTAAAATTGTCTGATCTTTCTCTAAATTGTTCTCCGCTTAGTTCTTTAAAATTCAACGTTTCTAAATAAGCTAGATTGAACATATTTATTTTGACATCATATACAAGTTGATTCTTCCTTTGGAAATTGGTTTGCCTTATATTACAAAATGGACAATTTGCTTTTCAACAACTCTCTTTTTACATTCTCACTGTGAAGAAAATTTACCACGATTTAGCAATAATTTTCGAATTTTTGAAGAGAATTCACTAAATAACAAGTTAAACAATATAATTTTCCATATAGCACCAGTGAGTTTATCTCAATTACTTTATTAATTACCCAAAAATTATACACTTTAGTCTTAGCTCGCTCCGAGTTTTCTTCGTCGCCCGGATTTCCAATTAGCACCGCTTTTATTAGTCTATTAATTAATTTTAATTAGTTTGTATTTTCGTTATTACTTTTTCTATCTACAATTAACTAAATTTTTATTATTATTACTGGACTCATCTCATGATTTGGCGTTCAATGCTAATGTTAAGTGATTGTTTTAAGCAATTATTATTATTAAAACGCCAATAAAATACTCTTTATACGATATATTTCGACAGGTTAACTGTCATCTTCAGGCACCAAAAACCAACTTAATATTAAGGATTATTTATATTTATTATTATTACCCTAACCTTGCGTGTTCTTTTTATTGCGATAAAATAAATTCTAATCTTGAAATTATTTATGTTATCTGAATCTAATTTTTATTATTTTCTTTATTTAAATCAACAATTTATTTCTTAAACTTTTAGATTGACTTTCTTCAATAAAAAATATTTTGTTTTAATTCGTTTAATTCATTTATTTTCTAATTTTTACAAAATGTCGATTTTCGGTCAAATTTTATTTTTATTATTATGATTTTTTATGTAAATCTTTGCTGAACTTGATGCCTTTTATGAATTAATTAATTTTATTTTTTGGTTTTTTCATTTATCTTTATTTTGTGTCTTTAAAATTTTATCGTGTTGGATTTGAGTAGGCTTTCGTGCTACCGTGTTTTTCCTATTATAAGCGGCCCTAATATTATTTTCCGATTTTTTAGTGGGGCACCTCTTATATTTAGAGGAACGCTTATATATTTTTTACCGATTTCTTAAAAAATCATAATATATTTTAATATTATAATATTTCAAATGTTTAAAAAAGATACAGGCATTTTAATCAAACACAGTAACAGAATTGTATTCATTTAAAAGCCTATGAAAATTTGAAAGATTGATTTAATTAATTCTTTATTGATATCAATGCATGTATAATAATTGCATATTTATAGTTTTTATTTATGTGGTATTTATATTTACTATCGCTTATATTCGGAGGGTCTTTTAGTTTTTTACAAGCAAAAAATACGCTACCACTTATTTATATTCTGGATACCGCTTAAAATAGGAAAACACGGTATATATGAATTTAAAGAGCTACAAGATTTGGGTATTGTGAAATGAGTTAGAAAAATTTCATATCTACTCAATTGTAGTTTATTAAACAAACAATTATTTTATTTGTTAATAATATTTGTATTTGTAAATTATGTCTTACTTGTAATAGTATTTTTATTTGTTGCATTATTTGCAAGACGAGTTCAAGATTTGTGCAATATGAATGCATGACTCATATAGAAAGGCCATATAAATGATCGAATCTGATTAGTTACACACCTAATTCTACAAGTATAAATGAGAGGTGAAATATAATTCCTCTATTTTTTTGAAAAATGAATAACAAGAAGAATGTTTTTAATGAGTAATCATTAAACAATGTAATCAAAGAAACCAGCTCAAAAAAGAAAAAAACTAGAATAAAAAAAGCAATCTAAACATGTCCAAAAAGTACAAATGTATCATAACTATAAGATGTATTTCTTGGTAAATGAAATCCCATATTACGTTATTACCAAAGAAGTTGAGAACAACTCACTTCTCATCCAATTACCAGGAGGGTATATAAGCAAGGAAAAAATGTGATATATCGTCAGTATGGTTGAAGACAAGATTTGATAAAATATTGGGATGAATTGAAAGGAAAAGAGAAATTGTAGAAGAGAAACCTAATTTAGTGTGAGTTAATAATAATTATTCTTAGCGTACCAGAAGAGGCATTTCCCGTTGGAGGATTTATCCCAACGCAAGAATAGTGAGCTATAGTGTAACAAAACTTTACAGACTACCGTGTAATTTGGAATTGTAAAGTTTTGGAGTGTTGTTGAAAGTATATAAAGTATAGTAACAAAATTAGGGCCTATGAAAAAAATTAAATTACATTTTTTACATTTTTTTCAATTTTGTTATAATGTTGTTGATTGATTAAAAATAAAAAAACCAACAAGAAACCAAAATTAAAATTGCAAATTCAAAATTAATTTTGGTTTTTTGTTTAAGTAGACATAAACATATCTACAGTCTACACAGTAGACTGAATTATATGAACTTTGCGGGTCTTCGCATGATCCAAATTCCGAAAGCTCTAGGGCCAACGACTACCTTAAAACAGCCCTGTAAGAGTCAGGATTTGAAAGCAGCTTTAATAAAAACCACATATACTAAATATAGAACTCCAATACCTGTTCTCATAACTATCTTAATTTGTAGGATAAAATTCTATAAAAACTCATGTATTTAGTATTAAATAAAAATGGAAAAAATATGCTTATAGCGTTTTAAAGAAAGAATGTGACAAAATAGGATTAATTAAATCTCAAAAATAAAAATTGAAATGTAACAATTTGAATGTAAAGAATTTAATTCCTTATCTTTTTTGTCTTAAAATTACGTTATAAGCTTAATTTATAATTTTTTTCAATTTGAAAATTTTTAACAAAATTAAAATTCATTATTTTAAATACAGTGCCCGCCGCTTTATATTGACACCTACCATTTCATATTTTTGTGGTAAATGAAAATGATTAATGAATAATGAAAGTTAATAATAAACGGCAGTTTTGTAAAAAAGTGTACACAGACATACAAAAATGTATGAACATAAATTAAAACTTGCGAGAATGGTTACTAATGCTTTTGAAGAAAGTAATCGGTTATTAAAGACTGTTTTGACGCATTCTGCTTGTGTGCTTCCGCTGTTCGAATATTATTGATGATCTGTGTAACGCAACAGTTATTTGCCTCTGCGTAAAGACGTAAATTGTATAGATTGCATAAAGCTTCAAATTTGAAACCGTTATAGATGCGTCATCTTCATCTTCCTCCACCTGAATGGATATAAAGTACATTAAAAGCATGAATATACTATTTTACCATTACCAGCAGTAAAACAATCTGACTCATTTCCTCCAATTTGTTACTTCCTTAAGGTTCGCTAGCGCTGAGCGGAGATTATATGGTTAGTGGACATTCAAATTCTGTTCCACTTAATTGGGTAAATTATATAAGCGTGCACGCAAAATTAAATTATAAGAGACGAAAATGATATGTAACGATTTGAAACCACATAAAAAATAAGGTTAATACAATGTGAAAGTCAATATTAAGCGAGTCAGTAATAAACGAAATTGACACTATTGAAAATGACTGAGACTCAATTAAATTACAAAATTAGAGTAAATACAAAACGGAAGTAAATAATAAGAGGCGGCAAATAAAGTGGCGGATAGTGTAATTTAAAAATAAAATACATATTAAGAGTTGTATCAAACAAGTAAATAATAAGATAAGTAAGGGCTTATCTTATTATTTGAAATTACCAAGAAATTAACGTTTTATACTTTAATATTTGCATATTTAAGATTTATTCAGGAGTATGATTAAGCCAGTTGGCGCGAGCCGGTTGTTAAAATTTTGAAAAATCGGTGAACCGGTTTAATTATTTCGCAAAAAATTCGTTTGTACGGAATTTTGTGTCGTCCCGTCCCGATACGTATCTGATAAATGTAGATGCAATTAGGACAAAAATCAGTTTTATTGCATTGTTAAAATTAATGTACACTTGATTGTTGACTTTATTTTTCGTTATATATAAAAAAATTTATCGTCTTTCACTGAAAAATAATAAATTTATTTTAAAATAAAGTGTGAATAAATATAAAATTTTTAGTTTTGTGTTGTACTTTGTGTTGTCGTCTATTTAAATGTTTAGATCATTTTATGAAATAAAATTGCTTACATTAAATTGTATATAACTTATATTTTATATTATATAACATGTTATATTTTATAATAAAACTGATTAATAAATTATTTAAACTATATTTTTTTCTGGAAAAATATTAATGAATATTAAGGGCTTCATATACCTACTTCATTTCCCGATGTGATAGAGTTTATATTTATGTATTAAATTAATGTATGCTTTATGTATTATATGTATAATGTTATTTCAATATAATTAAAATATAAAATTGTTAGGTTTTTTTAGCGATCCAGTTGTTAACTCTTTGGGAACACACCACTGGATTTATTATCATTGAATAATTTCACTAAAATACAATAACATTTAAATGAAAATAAGAATTAAAAAAATAGAATTAGAAATAATTCTGCAATTGTTTCTTTAATATTAAAAATAAATTATAAAAATGTGAAAAATTCAACGAAGTGGTTTGAAAGATAAAAATTTTCAATATTTTGTTGACTATTACAAATAAACATAGTTAAAAATATTTTAATTTAAATAAATTATAGAATTTAATTTTCATAAAATTAAAAAAATTCATTTTATAAAATTTAAAATACTTTTTTCACTACATAATAAATTTACCGTAAAAATACATTTACAATAGACATGCATATTTTGTCTAACACTAAATTATTAATAATAAAATAACACCTGAAAAACTTTCAAAAAATTAGTGAAATAAATTAAAATATTCATCAGGAAAATAAAAAAATAATTTAATTTTAAAAGTGCTTATTATATTCTGAAAATTAAAAAAAATCTTATTTAAATATCTATTCTTAAAATATATTCTTTTTCCTTATAAAAATTAAAATCTTATACAAGAAAATTGTTTGTATATGATTACAATTCATAAATTATTACAATCATAAATTATGTTTCAAAGTAATTTAAAAATTACAATTATTAAATTCATCATGTATTTTAGATAATCTTTTTTCTGGAAATCAAACTTCAAATAATTTTTCTTTTCAAAATCAAACGCCATCGATTGGCACTACACAAAATATAATTGGAACTCCTGTCAAATTTGTTGCTCTTTTAGGTCAAGATGTAGTTAAAAAAAATAACTTTGACACCACCATTAAAACTCTGTTAAATCATACATCAGGAATGAAAGAATATGAAAACAAATCCTCCGAGGAATTGAGATTTGAAGATTATAAATGCAATAGAATGAGTGTGACATTAAATTCTACAAATGGAATCCAGAATAACAGTCAAATTAGCGGCTTCAATCCAAATTCAAACAACTCATTCGGATCGACTATTAACAAACAATCGAATAATTTATTCGGTGCTAATTCAACTGGTGCATTTGGATCACCAGTGAATACTAACCAATCAAATAATTTATTCGGTTCTAATTCTACTGGTGCATTTGGATCACCGGTAAATGCTAACCAATCAAATAACAATCAAGGGAGTAATCTTTTTGGAAATAACAATTCTTCAAATTTATTTGGTGCACAAGCTAATAATGCACAACCTAACAATACCTTTGGTAATAATGCAAATAAAAGCTTATTTGGAAATAATACGAACAGCCAATCTCATAATACAAACTTCGGTCAAAACACGTTTACTGCAACAAATACCAATCAACAAGTTAATTCCACAATAGCACCCAACAATTTATTTGGTAACCATAATTCTACAAACAATACGGCAACATTTCAAGGAACTGGGTTATTTGGAGCTGCAAATGCTTCTACCAATCAATTTGGAAATCCACAAATTGAATTAAATCAAAAGACAACTCTCGATTTCAATAATAACTCAGTCGGAAATTCGAATACTTTTGGCCAGAGTAATCAGAATAGTATTTTTAACAATCAACCATCATTACAAAATAGTCAAGCTAAAGCTCCTGGTGGTCTATTTGGATCTACTTCATTATTTGGAAATACAAGTCAGGCATCGAATGTTGCAGCGGTTCAACCTAATATTTTTGGTCCATCAAATACTTTTGGTGGCCTAAATAATACTGCTCAACAAATGCTTTTGGTGGCCTAAATAATACTACTCCAACAAATGCTTTTAATGGCCTAAATAATACTGCTCCAACAAATGCTTTTGGTGGCCTAAATAATACTACTCCAACAAATGCTTTTGGTGGCCTAAATAATACTACTCCAACAAATGCTTTTGGTGGCCTAAATAATACTACTCCAACAAATGCTTTTGGTGGCCTAAATAATACTGCTCAAACAAATGCTTTTGGTGGCCTAAATAATACTGCTCCAACTAATGCTTTTGGTGGCCTAAATAATACTGCTCCAACTAATGCTTTTGGTGGCCTAAATAATACTGCTCAAACAAATGCTTTTGGTGGCCTAAATAATACTGCTCCAACTAATGCTTTTGGTGGCCTAAATAATACTGCTCCAACTAATGCTTTTGGTGGCCTAAATAATACTGCTCAAACAAATGCATTTGGTGGTCTAAATAATACTGCTCCAACAAATGCTTTTGGTGGCCTAAATAATACTGCTCAAACAAATGCATTTGGTGGCCTAAATAATACTGCTCCAACTAATGCTTTTGGTGGCCTAAATAATACTGCTCCAACAAATGCTTTTGGTGTCCTAAATAATACTGCTCCAACAAATGCTTTTGGTGTCCTAAATAATACTGCTCCAACTAATGCTTTTGGTGGCCTAAATAATACTGCTCAAACAAATGCATTTGGTGGCCTAAATAATACTGCTCCAGCTAATGCTTTTGGTGGCCTAAATAACACTGCTCCAACTAATGCTTTTGGTGGCCTAGGAACCAATGTTCATTCACAGCCGAATTCGATATTTGGTCCTAATAGCCAGAATACTGTAATTGGACAAGGTAATGGCGGTTTTGGAAATAATTCTCAAACTGGTTTTGGAACAAATACCCAACAGAATAATTTAATTGGTTCAAATAGTATTAACTCTTCAACTGGTTTCTTCGGAAATACCAACCAGACAACCGGATTAGGAGGTTCTAATTTGCCATTTAGCCCTTCAAGCACGGGAAAAGTGGCTCCTGTCTTATTGGGAAATCAGACAAATACTCAATCACCTGTGTTTGGCAATTCCGTAAACAATTTTGCTTCAAATCTCAATCAACCGAATACACTTGGAACAAATTCATCAATGTTTGGAGGCGGGTTTAATAGTAATATTTCCGGAAATTCTTTTCAAAATTATTTAGGAATGAATAATCAAACAAATAATTCCTTAATTACTAACCAATTTGGTGTTAATAATTTCAATTCCTCCATCGGATCTCCTTTCAATATCTCAGGAAACATGCAACCTAACTCAGTACATGAGAGAGCTTTAGAGCAACAATTTCTACAAAATAAGGTTCTTCAACTTGTTCAAAATAATCCTTATGGAACCAATCATTTATTTATGAACAAATTCTCTGCAATACCAAGTGTATTAGAAAGAGCGGAAAATCCCCTACCAAACCAGCTAGTCAGTGAAATAAGTCCTTTTCAAAGACGACCCATTGTCAAAAATAGTTGTAAAATTCGTTCGAATCATATTGAAAAATTATTCAGTGGATTTGATGAAGAAAATCAGTCTGAAGAAACATTTTTCGTCAAACGAACCAATTGGAAGTATTTATCTCCAGATTCATTTCAAAGGAGTCGTGATAATTTAGATGAGTCTAGAAACAAATCTTTTAATGAAATGAATAGCAGTTCTGGAGTCAGTAAAAAAGTTGAAAATTTAAAATACTTGCCAGCAGATGCTTTTCAAAAAATGGTTAACAGAAGACGTATATCAACTAATAATATTCACCAGGAAAATATAAATCCTAATACATCCGAGGAAGAATATCTTATTTTATCAGCAAGCCAATTTATGACCGAACCAAAATTGAATCAGTGTTCAACCCCTTTGCCAGGGAAAATAGTTCTAAACAAATCACAAGTTTCACTTAATTGCGAAAGAAAGACAAAAAAGGTAGTTTGTTTTGCAGATTCGGTCAATAAACACCTTGAAACCTTTAAGACAATTGAACCCTATGAATGCGAAGATGAGGAAGATTATGAATCTGCAAACGACGATTTTAGTGACGATCAATCCGTTGAATATGATTCAATTATAAGTTCAAATGTTAAACTGAGTAAAGATGGGTACTACATATCTCCAAGCATTGAAACAATTGATAAATTAGTTAAAGATAAAGAATGTTGGGTTGAAAATTTAGTGATAGGACGAAAAAATTTCGGAAAAGTAAAATTTGTTGGTCTAACCAATGTCTATGGAATGGATTTCGACAGTATAGTAGAATTTAATGAAAATGAATTCGTAGTTTATCCCAATCAAGAACTGCCAGCAATCGGCGAAGGCTTGAACAAGTTAGCTCAGATCGTTTTGTTTAATGTGTTTCCAAAGGATAAATCGACTGAAGAACCAATACGGGATTGCGAGCGTTTGGTAAAAATGAAGTTTCATGAAAAATTAGCAAAACATTCAGCAAAAGTTGGCGCAAATTTTATAAGTTACACACCTGAAAACGGGGAGTGGGCATTTGAAGTTGAAAATTTTTTGCCTTCAAAAACCAATGTTGAAAAAAATAATTAATTAGATTTTATTAATAAACAATACTTATTTTATAACTCTTTTGTTTTAAGTTATCTACATTTTTTGTAGATTTTTACGAGTAAAACTTATTTTTTATCTGCAGTTTTTTTCAGATAAACTTTAGACATTAAACTTTTTTGTTTTTCAGTCCTCTCAGCAGAACTTTTTCTTCTCCACTATTGCAAGAAGAATACTAAAAGTGACAAGAATGTATTATTTATACTTTAATCTATTCTCATTTGTAGGGTATCGAGAAGTGCCTTTACCCTCTGCTTTTTTTTACCCTGTGCTTTTCATTATATTTATTTCAGTTTTGAAAAAATGGTTAAAAGGCAATAAATTACATGCAATTAAAAATTGATAAGAAATTGATTAATAAATAATAGTTTGAATTTATCTTTTGGCATATGGAAATAACAACATTTCTTTATAAATCTCTAAATGACAATTGGATTGTCAATTTTTTGATTGAAAATTCAATTTTATTTGTTCCAGTATGCTATAAGTGTAACAGATACATAAATAAATGCTTATCAATTTTTTATTAATTTTTAATTGCGCGTAGTTTATTGCATTTTAACCGAAAAAATTAATAATTTTGCTTTTTATATTAATCAAAAAAAGATAATTATAAGAAATGCATAAAAAAAATTTTTATGAAAGAAATTTAAAAAAGTGCATTGATAAGTGTTTGGTAGGGAGCCCGGGTGCATCGAACCCTTTGCACCCCATTAGATCCGGCTCTGATCTGAAGGCTAGGTAAGAAATCAGCAATTAAGTTAGTCAATAATCAGAAACTTATTATTTAAAGAATACTTGAAAGAAAATATTACGGGCGGTATAATGAAACAAAGAGTACAGAAGTGATAGCCAAAACTACATTTATTTAAGCAGATTTTAAAAATATAAATGAATTTTAGACGAATATGCTAGAGAATTTCATACCAGATCTTTCAACAACTATATTTATTACTTATAAAGAGTAAATTATGCTTTAAAATAAGGAGCTAATAAATGATATTTACACAACTATAAGATCCCAAATCGTATCAAAGATACAAAATGAATTTATTTATTAAACTACAACTGCTTTTCCAGCACACCCCTTCCCCCCTGCTGCGAGAAAATTTTTCTAAGTCCAAAAGTACATAATTTTTCTGAGACAAAGACAATGAGTCATCACACTTTCAAGGTCATTTAAACAAAACCATGACTCATTCAATGTCATTGGATGACTCATAATAAGTTCTCAAGGTCATTTAAACAAAGACCATGACTCATTCAAGGTCATTGGATGACTCATCATATTTTTTCAAGGTCATTCAAATGTAGGTCAATCTCACCGGATGAGCCATCATAATTTTTCAAGGTCATTAAAAAGCAGGTCAAGGTCATTGGATACCCCATCATATTCCCCAAGCTCCTTTAAACAAAGACCATGAATCATTCAATGTCATTGGATAAGTCATCATAATTTTCAAGGTCATTCAAAATTTTCTCAAAGTCATTGGATGAGTCATTATAATTTATCAAGGTCATTCAAATTTTTGTAAGACAAAGACAATGACTCATTCAATGTCATTAAAAGTAGGTCAAGGTCATTGGATGAATCATCATATTTTTTCAAGGTCATTCAAAATTTCTCAAGAATTTAAAATTAAATTTAATACTTATTTTTATAAGTAGTGTATTAATTATTAATGTTTTCAAGTTTTTATTACTTATTTTATAAGTAATGTTTTAACTATTAATGTTGTTTAATTTTTTTATTATTATTATTATTAATATGATTAATTAGTATGATTACGTATTATTATTATTTTTATTATTATTAATATACAATAAAAAAACAACTACATAAAACTTTTATTATAAAGAAATAATTTTATTATTATTATTATTATTATTATTATTATAATATTTAAAATGACTACTTTTTTTTAAATAGTGTTTTAATTTTAATTTTTATTCTAGTACTTATTTTTAGAAGTAATGTTTTAACTATTAATATTTTTTAATTTTTATAAACATTTTTATTATTATTATTATTATTATTATTATTATTATTATTTGTATTAATATTATTATTATTAATATATAATAAAATTAAAACAACTACATAAAACTTTTATTATAAAGAAATAATTTTATTATTATTATTATTATTATTATAATTAAAATGATTATTAATGTTATTATTTAGTATGATTACTTATTAATATTGTTTATTTATTATTATTATTATTATTATTGTTATTATTATTATTATTATTATTATTAATATTATTATTTTTATTATTATTTTTTTCAAGGTCATTGGATGAGTCATTATATTTTTTCAAGCTTATTTAAAAGTAGGTCAAGGTCATTCAAATTATCTCAAGGTCGTATTATTTTTAAACAATTTTTAAATTAAAAATTACTACTTATAAAAATGAGTAGTTTTTTAATTATTAATATTTTTGTATTTTATTTTTATTCTATTACTTTTTTTTATAAGTAATGCTTTAATTATTAATATTTTTATTATTATTGTTATTAGTATTATTTTTTATTATTATACTATAATTAATATATAATAAAAACAAAGTCATATGCAACAAAAACTTTTATTATAAAGAAATAATTTTTTAAAATTTTAATATACTACTTATTTTTTATATGTAGTGTTTTAATGTTTTTTAATTTTTATTCTATTATTATTATTTTTATTATTATTACTAAAATTATGATTACAAGTTTCTATTATTATAATTTTCATTATTATTTTATATAAAGTTTCAACAAAGTATATAAAATTCATATTGAATAGAAAAAGTTTGTTCGATTGTGGTCCATAGTAGACAGGGATAGAAAAATTGTAAATGGATGTATAAAGTTAAAGAAAACATTGATATTTTTAAGAAAGTATGTGCAAATGTGTGGGTTAAACCATCGATATGTTACAGTGTTTATGGAAAAACTTTAATGAAAATATGTTTTATTTTTCAACAATTTATGAAATATTTATTTTATGGTTAATAATGTGTGAGTATGTGTTAAATCATAAAAATAGTTCAGTATTAATGTAAAGTTTGAGATTGTTAAGAAAATGTAAATAATTTATGATACACACGTGTTTTTATTGAAATATGTGTGTTTGGTTTACTGATAAAAGAAAAACTATGGACAATTTTTAATAAATTATACATAATTTATGATTCACATGGGTTTTTTAAAATTGAAATATCTTTGTTTGTTTTACTGATAAAAGAAAGATTCTAGACAATTTTAAGGAAATATATTTAATAAGTGATCTAAATTAAAGAGATTTATATTTCATACCTATTTTCATTAAAAATTCAATTTAACTTTTGATAAGGGACTAAATAACTTCTAATCAAATATTTGAAAACTTAAGGAGCCCAATCAATTGTTCTATTTTCTCTAAATAAAAATTTATTGCTTTGTTAACAGTCTTGTATGTGATTTATTGAAATTATTTTGTAAAACTTAATAGTTTTGTTAAAAAAATTTTTATACTATTTTTGTAATATGTTTAATTGCGGCCAACAATGAACAATTACTAAAAGTTATTTTCAAAGATGAATGTCAACCTTTCATTTAATTTTCACATGCCCCTAAATAAATTATTCAGAAAATTGTCAATAAAAACATAAATATTATAAATTCCTATCTTGACAAATAATTTTCCATCAAATAACAATATTTCCAGTCATATTCAATATTTTCATAATAATCATAAAATTACCCATTTAGATAATATTTAACCTTTAAATAACAATATTTAACCAACTCACACACTTAAATATGACAACAAACTTGTTCTTAATTTTTCACTATTTTTCCCAGCTATATTCAGTATTTTTGATAAAAGTCACCGACTTATTTCGATATTGAACCGAATAAATTTCTTGAAATCCCCTTAAAATAAAATACATCCCTTGACCAATCAAATTCCCTTAAAAATATCATAAATTCTCTCTTAACCAATCATTTCTTTTTAAATGACAATAATCCGGACTATATTCATTATTTTCATAAAAATCATCGACATCGATATTCAACCGAATAAATTTCTTGGAAATAAAATTCATCTCTTGACCAAGCATAACCCATTAAAAGATCATAAAATTTACTGTTAACCAATCATTTCTCTTTAAATGACAATATTTCCACTATACCAAAAGATTTACACACATATTGATATCTATCTGAACAAATTCCCCTAAAAATATTATAAATTCCTCCTCTATATTCTCCATTTAGAAAATATTTACCCTTTGAACACAGATATCCAACCAACTCAACCCACTTAAAAATGACAACAAACTTGTTGTTAATCGAATGTTTCCCTTAAAATATCATAAGATTTATTCTTAACCAATCATTTCCATTGAAATAACATTTCCCCCCACTCCACCAACAATATACATATATTTTTTTGTAAAACCCTACAAGGTAAAATTTCTTTAGAAATCTATGTTTAAACGACTCTACTCCTTAAAAATCCATCCTTCAAATCATATTTACTAAATGTATTCAACCAATCGAATTCCCTTAAAATTATCATAAAAAACGGAATTTTAGCAAGAAAAATAAATTTTCTTTAATTAAAACCTTCAATAGTTAAGTTGTAATGGGCAAATTAAAATAATTTTAGGCTATTTAAATTAATTAGAGCTTTTAGGGAAATTTTATGATAATTTTTAGTATTGAAATATCAAGTTTTAGATGATATTTAACATTTCCTATTAAATTTTGAATCATTTTTATTTTGTGAATTTTATGGTTTTCTGTTGAATTTTAATGGATTTGGGGGACTATTATGTTTTTTGTAGAAATTATTGAAGAAATGAGGGTAAATCTATAATTATAGAAGCACTTAATTTCTTGATAATTTAATAGATTTAACTTGATTTTAAGATTATTTTAAATAAAAGTTTATTTTAGGAACAAAATGTTTATGAAACATCTATTTAAGATAATTATTTACCAATTAGAATCCAATTTGACTGATAGATTTTGAATAGTAAATGATATTTAATTATAATTTTATGATCTATTTTAAAAAGTTGAAAGTATGTAAAGCTTTTCAGAGGATTATTGGGCAGGGATTAATGTATTTTACAGTAAATTACAAGCAACTTTTGGAATACACAGAGACAAGATTTAATTAAAATTTATTGTTAATTAAACCAAACTTTTATTAATTCAGTTGATTTTTAAAAATATTTTAGTGAAACTTAGAAAGAATAAAATATCTTTGAGATAAGGGGTCGATTATTTACTTTCATTTTCCATTTTATTGATTTCATGGATATCAATCACAAAAGTAGTATAATTTATAGATTTTTAAGGGGATTCTCAATGCAGTTATCAGTATACTTATGAAAATCATTGAATTATCTCTAATGGTTATATGGTAATTTTTATTGAATTTATACATGATTTACTGATTAATTTTAACTATTTTAACAAAATGATATATATTTTGTGATTTTACAATAATTAAGTGAAATTTAATTTATGTGGAAAACATAGATTTTATTCGATTTTATACGTTTTTAATGAATTTTTGAATGCTTGACTTATTTTGAATGACCTTGAAAAATATAATGACTTATCCAATGACTTTAAAAATAATAATATAATAAAAATTTTAAAAAAAAACTTTACTTATGAAAATAAGTAGAAAATTATATTAATTTGTAATAATAATAGTAAAATAAAAATAATAATAATAAAACAATAATATTTAAAACAATACTTAAAAATATATAATTAGTAAATTTATATTAAAAATTGTTTAAAAATACTATGACCTTGAGAAAATTTGAATGAAGTTGACCTACTTTTAATTGACCTTGAAAAAATATGATGACTCATCCAATGACTTTGAAAAAATAATAATAAATAATTTATCATACTATTAATCATATTAATAATAAAAAAAATAATACAAATAATAATAATAACAACAATAATAATAATAATAAAAATAACTAAACAATAATATTAAGTAATAATACTAATTAATAATATTAATAATCATATTAAAAATAATAATAATAATAATAATAATAATAATAATAATAAGTAATATAATTTATATTATTAAGTAATCATACTAAGAAATCATATTAATAATAATAATATAAATAACAATAATAAAATTATTATTTTAATAATAATAATAAAAATAATTAAACAATATTATTAAGTAATAATACAAATTAATTTTTAATAATAATAATAATATTAATAATAATAATATTATTAATATTAATAAAAAAAAAATAATAATAATAATAAAAATGTTAATAAAAATTAAAAAAATATTACTAATTAAAACACTACTTATAAAAATAAGTAGTAATTTTTAGTCGAAAAATTTTTAAAAATAATATGACATTGAGAAATTTTGAAAGACCTTGAAAAAATATGATGACTTATCCAATGACCTTGACAATAATAATAATAATAATAATAACAATAATAATAATAATAATAATAATAATAATAATAATAATAATAATAATAATAATAATAATAATAATAATAATAATAGTAATAATAATAATAATAATAAGTAATCATACTAACAAATAATAATAATAAGAAGAAGTTTTATTAATAAGTAAACATACTAAGTTATCATATTAATAATAAGTATAATAATAATAATAATAATAATAATAAAATTATTTCTTTATAATAAAAGTTTTATGTAGTTGTTTTGTTTTTATAATAAATTATTAATAATAAAAATAACAATAACAATAATAATAAGTAATAATAATAATTAATAATAATAATAATCATATTAATAATAATAATAATAAGAAAAAGAAGAAGAAGAAAAATATTAATAATAATAATTAATGATACTAAGTAATCATATAAATAACAATAATAACAATAAAATTATTTCTTTATAATAAAAGTTTTATGTAGTTGTTTTGTTTTTATTATAGATTAATAAAAATAATAATAATAATGTTATTAATAATAATAATAACAGTAAAAATTTTAATAAAAATTAAAAAATATTATTAGTTAAAACCTTACTTATAAAAATAAATAGTGATTTTAAATAATTTTTTTAAAAAAAAACATGTGACCTTGAGAAATTTTAAATGACCTTGAAAAAAATATAATGAGTCATCCAATGATCTTGACCTACTTTTGAATACCCTTGAAAAAATATGATGACTCATCCAATGACCTTGACAAAAATAACAATAATAATAATAATAATAATAATAATAATAAGTAATCATACTAATTAATAATATTAATAATCTTATTATTAATAATAATAAAAAAAATAATAATAATAAATAATGATAATAAGTAATCATATTAATAATAATAATAACAATAAAATTAATTCTTTATAATAAAAGTTTTATGTAGTTGTTTTGTTTTTATTATATATTATTTATAATAATAATTTTAATAATAATAATAATAATATTAATAATAATAATAAAAATGGTAATAAAAATTAAAAAATAATAATAGTTAAAACATTACTTCTAAAAATAAGTACTAGAATAAAAATAAAAAAAATTAATATATATTATTAATTAAAACACTATTTATAAAAATAAGTAGTAAATAAATATCTAAAAATGTTTAAAAAGAATACGACATTGAGAAATTTTAAATGACCTTGAAAAAATAGGATTACTCATCCAATGTACTTGACAATAATAATAATAATAATAATAAAAATAATAATAATAATAATGAAAAGTTTGAATAATAACAATAATAATAATAATAATAATTAATAATTATAATAATCATATTTAAAGTAATAATAATAATAATACTATTAAGTAATAATAATAAGAAATCATACTAAATAATCATATTAATAATAATAATACTAAGTAATGATAATAAGTAATCATAATCATAATAATATTATTTCTTTATATTAAAAGTTCTATTTAGTTTTTTTGTATTGATTATAAATTAATAATAATTAAAATAAAAATAATAATGATAATAATAATAAGTAATTATACTAATTAATCATATTAATAATAATATTAATAAAAATAACAATAAAAATAATAATAATAATACTAATAATAATAATAATGATAATAATAATAAAAGTTGAACAACAATAATAGTTAAAACATTTCTTATAAAAATAAGTAATAAAAATTTAAAAATATTAATAAATAAAACACTACTTATAAAAATAAGTAGTAATTTTCAATAAATATTTAAAAAAAAAAATGACCTTGAGAAAATTTAAAATGACTTTGAAAAAAGTATGTTGATTCATCCAATGACCTTGACAATAATAATAATAATAATAATCATAATAATTAAAATAATTAATCATACTAATTAATAATATTTATAATAATAATAAAAATAATAATTATTATTATTAATCATACTAATTCATTATATTAATAATAAAATTAATAATAATAATAAAAATAATAATAATAATAATAATAATAATAATAATAATAATAATAATAATAATTAAAAAATAATAGTAATAATAATAAAAAGTTTTAATAATAATAATAATAAGAAATGATATTATTAATAATAACAATAGTAATAAAATTATTTCATTATAATAAAAGTTTTATGTAGTTATTTTGGTTTTATTATATATTTTTAATAATAATAATTTTAATAATAATAATAATAATTTTAATAAAAATAATAATACTTATTGTTATGCTCAGAGCCACAATTTAAACAAAAAATAAAAGTAAAAATTAAAGTCAAAGAGTGGAAGTAATGGAACGAATCAATGCACATAAACATGCACCGCACAAAGATACTAAAAATCAATAAATAACATAGTAATTAAAACAAAATAAAAATATAACAAAAATTAAATAAAATAAATAATTAATTAAAATGCGGAAAATGCCTACAGATGCAAAAAGAAACATACAAAGAAATAAAATAAACTGCCAAAACCTTGCAAAATAAGGTTTAGAAAAAACATAGGCAGAAGTGGCGGCCAGAAAACTAATAAAAAGGGCTAAAAATAATATTACAAAGAAATAATGATAAAAGTAAAATTCAAATATAATATAAATTATATATCAAAAAATAACGAAAAATATACAAAAATAATAAAAATAATCTTAAAGTAATAAAATAATTAAAAAGCCCTAAAAATGGCGGAAAATCGCCTATTGGTGGCACACACGCATGAAATTAGTATATATACAGTGATGAATTTCATTATTTTTAACTTTTTGCTTTTCACAAAAAAAATTTGAATTCTATACAGGATCATCGATTTGAAAAATACGTAAGGAGTTTTCTTTGATTTGTAACTTTTTATTATGATGTTTTTCATTTGTTTTAAAATTAAACCTTTTGATGCCTAATGTTTCATTTAATCGTCGTAATGACTCCACATTTATATATATATGTTCGAACCCTCTAATTTATATATGATTACTGTATTGCAATAGATGGTTCATGGGACGGACCGTGTGCCGGCTAGTGGGTGAAAACCCTTAGTTGAGCTCGTGGGTCATGCCTCGTGAACCCCTCGGCAGTTCGCAGTCGGTTCTGGCTTTGTGCACAGGACCGCTACGCAGGGCGCCGTTGTATACTCGAGGCGGCTGTTGAAAAGTGGCCGGAGCGAGTCGTTTTAAAATCACGGGAAGTGCGGATGACTCTAGTTAGGGGGAAATTAGGTCAGATCACATATTGATCAGAGAGATTTTTTTGTATTCGAACAAAGATTCAGAAGTAGATCACGGGTAGCAGGGATGAGGATTAAGTCGATCATAATAAAAGACCTACGTAAAATTTTTAGAAAACATATAAAGGAAAATAATGACAGTATAATTTATTTAAAATTTTAAACATAGCACACAGAATAATACAAAATAACTACCACTCTTTGATAGATGTTCCACGGCATACGAGAGCAGCACTGTTGATCTTAGTCGACCACCGGAACTGAAATAAGGAGAACCATTACTACCAGATAAGCGAAATATCCACCACAAATCTCTGTAGAGAACACGCGATGGTTGAAATAGGAGTCCACATAGTTAGGAGAGCGAGATGGAGAAAAGAGAATAGAATTCCAAGATCTAACTATAATAAGACTCCATGCTCTAAGTGCATTAGAATTCCATGACCTAACTGTAATGTTAATTCCAAAATCTGATTACGTCAGAGAGTCTCAATCCAATAATATAAAATCTATAATCTTCACGGTTGAGTGGGGACGCACACGTTATATGATTACCGTGACTTGCGCGGACAAGAATTCCATTATATTAGCACAAATCGATAAGTTTACTAATTATCAATAAGCGTCACACCTTTAAGAAGATCTTGGAATTAAATTTTTCTGCACTCATAAATTACTGAGAAAAATCGTAAGTCTCTATATATTCCTTGTATTTAAAACCTTTATAACTATATATTAATTCTAAAAATAACGATAATAGTTTAATTAACCATTAACCGCGAGTTCAATTTCCAGGTGTTTCCACGCGGAATTTCTAATGAAAGCTTCACCCGCCCAATGTTCTTTAGTGTAATCTCAGATAACGATTTAACCTTTTGTTAAATTATAGTCTAGATGCATTTTTTTGTGGATGATTAAATATAACCAAAATTAAAATCGCACCTTTTGATGAACTAAATCCCAGCCAAACTCAGCCAAGTCATGGATTAATTAGTGTAAAATTTATTAAAAATCCCGTAATGTTAATAAAGAGATAAGTACGGTCGCATTATATTTTAATTTTTTTTTCTATTTGAATAACTTAACTCATTGCTAATATAATTATTAACGACGCCAACATTCCAACTGAAATAACAACCAAGTAAAATTTATAAATTTATCAGATAAAATTTGAAACTCATTGACGATCGTAAATGTTGATTTCAAATGATGGTAGTTAGAATATAAACTGGCCAATGCCGTTAAAATGAATTAACGCCCGCGAAATTTTGCAAAATTAACTTGAGGCAAGCCAAATTAAATCCCCAAACACATATAATAAGGAAACCAAGCGGAACAAGCCGGATTGGTAAAATCTTAATTTAAATAACTAAGCTAGAAGTTTCAAGTTAGGCGTTACCAATCAATCAATTAGGCTCGGTTACGCAGTAGAACGCAGATAAACTCGTTGTAGTATGGCGGAATTTACTGTCCGGCCCATAAATCAAGCCGTGGACCTTAATAAATTTAGTTAGGGAATTCAGTCAAAGGCAAATTTTTTTTTAAACCAATCACTGGGTGATGACTGACCGTGACAACTAGAGAAACTAATCCCAGGTTGACTGACGCTGGGGATAGTGGTGAATACACCCCGCATCAGGGAAGCCAAAACCCGTACCCTACACGTGAAAAATTTAAATTCTAGGATATCGACCAACGGCAGCTTTACGGCGCGAGATCTTTGACGATCTCTACATATTTTGCCCCTGTGCGGGATGAAGCCGAGTAGAGACTCTCCAAGAACCTCACCATCTTCATGAAACATTTAAACGCTACAAGCCCCTTCCCGACTCGCCGTCTATACACTCAACCTCTCGATAAAACCCATTTTTTAAAATTTTTTTTATTTTTCTTTCCTCTTCTTTTAGCATGAAGAATAACGACGAACCAGCAAGTCCGGCAAGAATTCCCCGCCTGCCCCCATCAATTGTGGCGATCCGGCATAAATACGAGGACCTGAAGCTTCAACATGGCGATCTTCAAACTAAGTATGAACGAATAAAAGGAACCTGGGCTCCACCGGAAACCGTCAGAGAGCTCAGGCAAAGGATCCTCAGGCTCACTCAGGCGCGTGACGAACTAATCGTCGAGTCACGCAGCCAGCGACTGCTGATCCACGAACAGTCAGTGGCACTCAGACGAGCATTTACGGACGTGGAGCTTCGAGCTCACGTCCCAGGGAACGTCCGAGCCGGACAACTCGGCATCATCCCGGCCCATCATCTCCCCAACGTCGAGGATCCCCCCTTGTCGACAGCCAGTATCTCTACATCGGTCACCAATCCTCCGCCCTCTCCATCCTCTATGCCAGCGGAAACCCCGGCGAATCCTGCAGCCCCGCGGCCCGCCACCGGCCGAATCGAAACAAGCGACGTCGGGATCGACGCCGGCAAGAAGAAGCGCGGCTCCGAGAAGCAAGATCAACGGAGGGCGTATATCGAATTGACGATCTATCACCTCCGTACCGAGAATTTGAGACCCCGGGGCTCGACCCGGATATCTGTTATGCCCCGTGGATCATGTTCTCCTCCCCTCCGGAATCGATCCACATTAACTTAGTGGACGAGGAGAATGAACCGCCTCAGGTGATACGGGCTCTTAATCATTTGGAATTGGGTATTGATGAAATCGCCATCCTCACGGGCGAAGTTCCCAACGTCGGCCTCCGAGGCGAAATCGCAGGACCGTCCTCGCGGTGAAATGATGAATTCCGAGGAGACCCCCCGCCGTATCGCCCACCAAAAAGAAGGTGCCTTCCCACGGATATGGACGCCGAGGAAGATTAGATCGTTGACTTCACTGCTAATCGAGAACATTCATAATGCTAACAATCTGCTTTCTTTTGTCTGTCTTGTAGGGTGACTCAATGTTTTAGTTTTGTTTTAACCAATATATTTTATTTAGAATGTTTCCTGACATTTTGTTTTATTTTTTTTTTGTTGTTGTTGTTAAGTGATATTCCGCTTCATTTATAACTCGGAAAGTGAGGTGCTGACGGCGATGGAGATCGGAGGTGCTTGCAAGTATATACTGGACATAATCATTTCCCATGGTTTCTCAACGGAATTAGGCGAAAATCAGGAATTTAATATGGGTTTATAGGCAGAAGCATAAGTCCTTCCAGCGGCAGCTAGTACTCCGGGAAAGACGAAGGTCCTTCGAGGAGTAGTGTTGGTAGCAACACTCACCTGCTCGAGTGGCATTCGGCTGTTGTACACAATTCCAACATGATTTCGGTCATGGGTGTGCAATGGTTATCAAAATCATGCGACGTATCAGGTAAATCATCCCTAGAACCTGTAAGTGAAGGTCAGATCAATGAGATGAATAATACAGTAGTTCAAAACTCCTGTACGTCCAACATTATAATAATTATAATATTAATAATAATAATAAAAATATTAATAAAAATTAAAAAATTTTGATAGGTAAAACACAACTTTTAAAAAAAGTACTAGAATAAAAAGTAAAATTAAAAAATATTACTAATTAAAACACTATTTATAAAAATATGTAGTAAATAAATATCTAAAAATTATTAAAAAGAATATGACATTGAGAAATTTTGATTGACCTTGAAAAAATATGATGAATCATCAAAAGAATTTTATAATAATAATAATTATAATAATAAGAATAATAATAATAATAATAAAAATAATAATAATAATAATAATAATAATAATAATAATAATAATAAAAAGTTTTATAATAATAATAATAAAAACAATAATAATAATAATAATAATAATAATAATAATAATAATAAGTAATAATAATAAGTAATCATAATAAGTAATCATATTAATAATAATAAGTAATGATACTAAGTAATCATATTAATAATAATAATAAGAATAAAATTATTTCTTTATAATAAAAGTTTTATGTAGTTGTTTTGTTTTTATTATATATTAATTAAAAAATAAATAAAAAAATAATAATAATAATAAGTAATCATACTAATTAATCATATTAATAATAATATTATTAATAATATTAATAATAATATTAATAATAATATTATTAATAATAGTAATAATAATAAATACTATTAATAATAATAATAATAATAATAATAATAATGTCATGTACAGGCTCTTAGCCTAAAAATAATAAATCATACTGACGTCACTAAACGGTGACGTGTAAATTATTGTGATGACGTTCAGTGACGTCACGAAAAAAATAAATTAAAATAAGTCACAGAAAATTACCAAAATTGGAAATACGTCATCAGAAAAATGCTATATTTAGATTTCTGATGACGTGGCTCTAAATTTGGTAATTAATTTGATGCAAAATATAAATAAGGTAATTTTATTAATTTTTTAACCAATATAAATAGAAGAGTAATTTTTAGTACAGGGGCCGATTACGGAAAAAAAATAGCGAAACCTAGCTGATTCAAGGAAAAACTTATATTGGACTAGATAATAAATTAATTATTGATTGTACAAGAAAATAAATCGAATTTTAAAAAAAGAAAACAACAATTACGGCCGAAGAAAATTAACCAGCAGAAAACTATTTCTCAGAGAAAATTAACCAACAGAAATTATTTCTAGAAGAAATAACAACCCGCAGAAAATTAGTTAATAGTTACCATTTCCAGTGTGAAACGCAAAACCACCAGCAGAAAATCTTCCAAGGCAATATATATATATATACAAATATTTACGAGAAAGGAGAGCGTGAGAATAAGAGAAAATAGAAGCCATCAGAAATTTCTAACAGTTAGAAGACGGTTGGATTTACTGCAGAAAATAATTTGAAGAGATTACGTGATATTACGGAAGGGATACATCATTATCCTGATTTCCTCGTGGTAAATTTTTAATATTTCTAAATATAAAGAATTAAAGAAAAGCGGATTCTTAAATCCGGCTTAATTAAATTAATTAAAAATTAAAATCAAGTAGTGTCCAAAGTAGTTGACCGCTTTCGGAAACTCAGGGTGCCCCAAAATCAAAACTTACTTACCCTCTGTCTTTTAGGATAAGTCGTCACGTCTGCATAGTGACCATCGACTTCTTGCGGGCCATTTGGCCGGGATCATTTGATCCAGTTTCTGTGAAATCTTTGTAACATACACTTATACATTTGTAAATTTCGAACTACCGCCAAATAAATTTTATAAGTAATTAATTGTCTTAGTCTTATTTATTTGCATAGGACCACAACCGACCTTTTTATATTTTATTTGATTCAGTTTCTATTTGGTATATTAATTTGGAGTCAGATAAACGAACTGTGTTAAGATCATAGTCCCCCATCAATTCTCATATTTTTTGATCTTAACATTTTGGTGAGCCCGACGTGATCTAAAATCGGGGGATAAAGGCGGTTTTGAATAATTAAGACAGATATTGAATTTTTTTAATCATTGAGCTAAGAAATCGTAGATTGCAAAATTTTAGAGAGGGTAATAGAAATAGAGAAATAATGGCAGATGCACAGAATTTATTAAATAATATTTTACCAAATATTAATAATAACTTACCCAATGTTAATAATTTACCGAATGTTAATAATTTACCAGAACAACCACCAGTGGCGGATCTAATGAGAAACCCAACTATACCAGTAAAACCATATAATGGAAATCCAAGGGAATTTCATGAGTTTATGTCCGAATATTTTCAAATGGCGAGAGCATTAGGCCTTCCTGAACCGGTTATGATTTTAAGATTGCTTTTATATCTAAAAGGTATGGAGCGTGAAAAATATAATGATGTCATTTTAGCAAACCACACAGTAGCGTGGAATGAGCTTAGAGTAGCATTGACTAATAGAATTTTACCGGGGGATGCCATGAGAATATTACGACAACAATTTTATAATCGGCGACAGAATTCGGGTGAGCATGTTGGGGAATTTGTGTACCAAATTATGATGTTGGCTGAAAGAGCTTTTGGAGATAGGGCCCGTTGGAATGAGGCTACCCTTGCATTAGTTAAAGACCAGTTTTGGGCAGATCTATCATCGGCAATGAGAAATGCATTGAGTTTGCACATAGGAGATAATTTTGAGGAACTGACTAGAAAAGCAGTCTTAATAGAAAGCAGTATAGAAAAAGTAAATAATTTTGCAGTTAGCGCGAATAAATCTGATATCGAGTGTTTTAATTGTCATAAAAGAGGACATCTATCTAAAGATTGTATGAGTAAGAGGAGTAATTCACCAGGGGATAAATTATGTACCAGATGTGGGAGAAATAATCATCTAGCTAGTGATTGCAAATGTTCGGACTTAAGCTGCGATAAATGTAAACGAAAGGGACATGTAGCGTCAGTTTGTAAAACTAAATTCGGGGGAAATTCTCAGGGTAATAATTTTAATAATAATAATAATAATAATAGAAATTCAAATCGAGGTTTTCAAAGTAATAATAATAATTATCGAAATAATAATGTACAGAGAGATGAGGTAAATTCGACAGGTAAAATAAAATGTCATAAATGTGAAAAATTTGGTCATATGATGCGTTCTTGTCCACAGAATCAGATGAGTAATGTCAATAACAATGGTAATAATAATAATAATAATCGGCCAAAAACAACTACGTTTGCAGTTAATTCGGATCAGAGATTAACTTATTTACAATAACTCGAATTAGAAATCCAAGAGGAAAGAAACCGGTTAGCTCGGCTAACGACAAATGATAACATTGATGACAACGAGGTTTATATGCTTTCTAGCCAGAAAAAGTATCAAGGAGCGGACCATGAGTCTGATACCGTGGATCCGAAAAATGATTTCAGGGTTAGAACCAGAGAGTTCGAAACCAACGGTAATGGTTTAGCGGTTTCACCAGTTAAAAATCGATTGGCTATGGACAATGAGCCAGAGGCCAGAGCAAATGGTTTAGCGGTTTCACCAGGTAAAAATCGATTGGCTATGGACAATGAGCCAGAGGCCTGCAATGAGGTTTTAGCGGTTTTGCCCAAGAAAAATCGATGTATTATGGTCAGTGAACCAGAAGCAGCAAAAGCCACGTCATCCACAAGAGATGTTGATGGAAAAGCTGAAATACCATTCGGTCGACGAGAATTTGACAGATCTCTAAGAAAATAAACTATAGAGTAATGTGCAGCATTAGTAAATATCGCAATCAATGGGAAAGCGAAGTAGTAGAGAAATTAAAAGAGATTGATCAAGAGGAAATTGAGGAAGCTGAAATTGATAAAATTCTCGGAATAATAGCCACTCTAGAAAGGGATGAAGACTATTATTATCTGATAAAAAATCTAATGAGGAAAATCGGAGCAAGCCCGAGATATGCTAATGAAACAGGTGAGGCAGTAGTATTCACAGTATTACCTGGGAAAAAGTGAAAGTGATAGACACAGATAATGTGTTTGTGATAACTGAAATGGAAATTGAACAGTTAAATCAGGCTAATGCAATTCCACAAAGGTTGGGATTTGAGTTAATGCAGACCCCCTAGAGATGGTGAAGCCATTAAAGGAATAATGGATTGGATGTTAGAATTACGCATCCCAGTAAATACTTTGAGAGATATAATGCCATTGGTGCTGCCTTTATTAAAAGTGACTTCACCATTTCAAGCACAAGCAAAGCTGTTATGTATCAAAAATCGACATGCTATACGCCACGAAGCAAGTAGACAAGGTCCATTATGGTTAGAAATCAGAATACCCGGGAGAGGGTTATTGAAGCAACAATGTTCCTGTTTTCACAAGGTGAGAAAACTCAGGGAGAGAATTTCTGAGATATTGCAAGGATTATTTCTAATAGTGATACATGGATGCCAGGTAGACGATGATGAGTTCCTGGTAGATGTGGAATGTTTCCCAAGAGAGGAAACTCAAGTGTTAATAGTACCAATCGAACTTCCAAGGGAGCCATGGTCAATAATGAGATTGCCAGACGCCAAAGAAATGGAAAGTGAACCAGTAAAGGTGGAATTGCCAAAGGTCGAATTCGCACCGCTACCTCCATATCCGGTGGATTTGGATGAGGAAATTGAGAGATTTTTAGGAAACTATGATCAACCCACAGAGGGAGAAAATAGAGAAGCCGATACCGAGAGAGTATTCGGACAGCAGATAATAGAGAACGAGAGAAATACATTTATCCAGCTCGATCCAGAAGAAACAAATGTGGGTGCAAGCAAGTCACGAGAACCAGACCCACCAGCCAGACCAGGAATAATCCAACCAGAGATTAAAGTTAAAATAGATGGGAGGGTTAGACCAAAGAAAAGTCAAATGAAACCACCCCCAAATGAACAATTGCACCCAGAAACAATGCAGAACTTAACTTGTCAAGCTTTGGCAGGAATAGCAAAACAAATTGATAATGATAGTGAAAATCATCCCACATTTAAATCAATGATGTGGAGAAGATTTCAACAGATTATGAGGCTTTTAAAACAAGACTGGCAGATCCCAAAAGATCCAGAAGTAAATGTGAAAAGTTAACAGTAGAAATTAGAGAAGCTATGAGGAAAATTCTCGAAGCTATGAAAGGAGCAGATATACTAGAAATGGCCGAACGATTTATCGAAGAAGGCCTGACAAGAGGCAAAATGATAATGATCCTGGCAATGATGTTCAAGGATGCATTTAGAGTAATACAAAAAGATCAGTCACGTATAAATCCAGAACTATATAGAATGGCTAAAGTTATGTCAGACAACTTCGAGAAATGGATGGCAGAAAATCGGTTCTGGGTGAACAAAGAAAAGGTAAAACCGACGTTGGTGTTAGATGCAAATATCTCAAACAATGGAAATCATGGAGCAAATCCACAAAATATGGGAAACTTCGCGAATATGATGATGATGATGTTGTTAATGATGGAATATTGCGACAAGTGAATTCAATGACGGCATACGACTGCAGTAATCCGTCATTAGGCAAAATATATTCATTGGTAGACACAGTGGATTGCAGGGAAGCATATCCAGATAAAGTAACCAAGGGAGAGGATGTGGAATACCATGTTTATCAAGAAACAGATTTTTACCGAACAAGAGTGAAAGAGTGCAGATTGCAGAAAGCAACATTCGAGTATTATTGTGGTAGACACAGTTATTTGGTATTTCTGGAAGCCAAATTGATACCCAGATCAGTACTAATACAGGTGGATGACTGTATAAATGCATTTCGTACCAGCACTCTTAAAATAGACAATGAAGTAACGATTTCAGTGGAAGTCGGAAAGAAACTGGGGATAACTATCACCAAGGGAGGTCCAATAGAAGCAGATGGATCATGTGTGGGCAGAACCAAAACAAGAGGCAGAGATGTGGTAAATAGTATAGTAGATGTAGAGGATTATTCAATATAATTACGAGAGTATGAAGGAATATTTGAGGTGGCATCAGGAAAAATGATGAATCATCCGGAATGCAATTTAAAGTTTGGATATTGTAAAACGGGAGCTGCTAAACTCGTGTATTCAACTATGAGAGAATTCTGTGAACTGGGATATCTAAAGAAAACAGCATTTACAAAATTGAACGGATCAAGATTTACGAGCCATAAATATCAAGATGGAGTATGGGGCGAAAAGAAAATGCAGCAAATCAATAGAGAGGATATCTCTGAAAAAAGCACACCATTGGTGTTAGTTTCTAAAGATCCTAATGATGCCATACGTTTGGTCAGAAAAGGTCAAAAAATGAAATGTAGCACAACGGTTTATGAAACCAATTACAAGGGTATATATTTATCTCATAAATATATACCAGCAGCAGAAAAGATGCATACGTCAGATGTGAAAATTATAAAATACGTGAATAACAAAATTGATTTTTTGTATCATGATTTGCAAAGGCAAATGCAAGAAATGTACCAAGAGGTAGTATTGAACGATTGTCGGCTGAACAGAGAAATAATACGAAATAGATTAGCAATTTCTGTGGCAAATCCAGATCTAATAATGCCAATGTTGATGGAACATGGAACATTCGGCAGGATCATGGCTGAGGCTATCTACAGTTATCAATGCAAGATAGTAGAAGTAGAAATTGCAAAGTATGATAAATGCACTCTGGAACTCCCAGTGCTGTACGAAGGTAAGCTACGTTTCATGGAACCTGTGACGCATAGAATCTTAAAAGAAGGGGAAGAACCCCAGAAATCGACCTGTAATCCGGCAATGTCACCGCTTTACAAGATAAACAATCACTGGATAACATTACCAGATCGAAAACCACCATCAAAGCCAGTAGAAATACTTCAAGCTATCAAGTTGACATCAAAAGTAGAATTCAGACCACTAAATGAATTGTCCAAGGGAGGTGTATATACTCAAGAAGACATAGAGGAAGCCAGGAGAGCTATTGCTTTTCCACAAGTGCGTGATCGAGGGTTACAGAAATAATAACCAGGATCTACAAGCACTATGACGGAAAACCGGATTATAATTTATTATTCGGACCAGATCATTACAGACAAGCAGCATCAAATGTAATAAGGAAAATCTGGGGAAGATTTACCAGTTTTGGCATCTTTGTAGCAGGATGTTCAGGAATATATGCAATATTTATGATACTAAAAACCATCGCGTCACAACTATTATCCACGTATAGTATCTTCAAGATCGGAGGATGGTCTCGGAAACTATTATTGGGAATGTGCCCATTATGTGCAGATTTCGCAGTATTCCGGAATCATAACAAGGAAATCAAAATGATGAAGCAGAGAAACTTAATCAAGCACGAAATAGTGAGAGAGTGGGATGAGGATTATAGTCATCGAGACGATGACAATTCTGACGAGGGAGGTAACATAGAGGGCAACACAGCCCGAGATTACAACTCATCAAAACCAGACAACAAAAAACCGAATTTTCAAAATTTTGAAAGCGGTAAATTTCTACAGTACCCTTCTCAGCGGAGAAAGAGGAGAAAACAGAACTTTGCCAAAATGTTTAGACCCCTGTATGAGGCCAACAAACGGATCATACCAAGGGAAGTCGAACAAGAGATTCTATATCGCTATGATGATAGAACAGATTTGGAAAAAACTCCATTTTCACCATGGCCAAAACGTGAAAGACAATACGATACAATGCCCACATTGGGAATGAAAACTATGGAAAAAGTACCAGTATACCCGTTCAGCACTTTGGAGAAATTGAAACAAAGTTATGACAAACAAAGTCAGCCAGAAGCAGAAAGAATCGAATTTGAAGCAAAGAAATTCAGAGAAAATGTTTTGAGAATTTCATCAATATGTATGGTAGCCACAGGAAATTTGGCAAATAAACCAACAATCAAGATAAAAGTCAATAAACATACAGTACATGCACTGATCGACTCAGGATCAGATTTGACCATGATAGAGGCAAACTTGTTAAATGAAACCGAGCTGCAAGCAATTGTTCCCACCTTGACAACAGCGACAGGAGCTAACGGTCAAGCAATCAATGTCATTGGAATATTAGACTATGAATTGAGACTGTGTGACCAAAAGTTCAGGCATGACATAAAAGTCACCAGAGAATGCATTGTGGGTATGGATATACTCAAAAAGTTGAAAGACATTGTATTTGATTGTGCAACAGGTGAGCTAGTAAAATTGACGGGAAGGAAAAGGAAATCATATAATATAGACGTGGTTTTCCTAGATCGGGTGGTCACTATACCACCGAGGACAGAAACTGTTTGTTTTGTGGCAACTCATCAAGAAATGGAAGGAGATGTTATTTTCGAACCAAAAGTGGAATTCGCGAGTAAATATAATACTCCCATTACACAGAATCTAGCAACGATACGGGAAGGGAGAATCCCAATCAGAATAACGAATATGGATAATAAAACGCTGAAATTGTATCCAGATATACGAGTGAGGAAAATTGTGAAACTAAAAAACCCCAAGAAAAGTTGCACAAGTATTATCAGTGCACGAAGAGGAAAAAGATCCAGATATCGAATACTATGATGCTCCAAATTGTGATAGTAAATTCCTCACGAGAAAGGAAAATATCAAAGTAAACCAATTATTACGAAAATATGACCAAGTTTTCGCAAAACATGAGTATGACTTAGGCCAAGTAAATATTTTAGAGCATGGAATTAATTTAACTGAAACTAAACCCATTAAAATCAGACCGTATAGAATCCCACAAAGTTTACAAGAACCTGTAAATAAACAAATTAAATTAATGCAAAAGTATAATATAATTAGATCAAGTAAATCTCCTTATTCTTCTCCGCTTGTGGTTTTAGCTAAAAGGGACGGGTCGGTAAGATTATGTAATGACTACCGTAAATTAAACGAGCAGACTGTAAGTGATAATCACCCGCTGCCATTGTTAGACTATTTATATGATAAAATGAAAAATTCGAGACTTTTCACAGTGATGGATGCACAAAAAGGTTTTTACCAAATTAAAATGAGAGAAAATTCGATACCGATGACAGGCTTTTCTACAGCCGATGATCACTTCGAGTATTTAGTGATGCTTTTCGGATTAAAAGGAGCACCTCCAACTTTTCAGAGGGCGATGAATATAATGTTGATGGACGCACATCATGCGATGGTGTATATTGATGATATTATCATATTCTCGGAAGATTTAGATAAACATCTAGAACATCTAGAGGACATTTTTAAAAGATTAATAATGGCTAATCTCAAAGTAAAACCCAGTAAATGTAAATGGGCAGAGCAAGAAGTGATCTACGTGGGACATGTGATATCTCATGATTGTGTAAAACCAGACTCAGCTAATACAGAGAAAGTGAGAAACTTTCCCCAGCCAACGAATGTCAAACAAATCAAAGGATTCTTAGGTTTGACGGGGTATTACCAGAAATTTATTAGAAATTTTTCCTCAATTGCATTTCCATTGACTGTCCTAGAAAAGAAAGGAGTAAAATTGGTTTGGGGAGATGAGCAACAACAAGCCTTTGACAATCTAAAAGATGCGTCGGTAAAACCACCTATCTTGAGATTCCCAGATTTCAAGAGACAATTTATGGTGATGACGGATGCCAGTACTAGAGAAATCGGTGCAGTATTGGGACAACAAGATGAGATAGGTGATGAATATGCAGTTGCATATGCAAGCCGAGGATTAAAACCACACGAAAAGAGCTATGCAGTTATTGAATTAGAAGCGTTAGCTCTGGTTTTTGCTGTGGAAAAATTTACTCATTACCTGTGGGGTAGAAAAGTCATTTTCTACACTGATCATAGACCATTACAATGGCTATTGAAGTACAGAGACGAAGCATCAAAGTTAGTAAGATGGGCTCTGAGACTACAGCCGTACAATATTGAAATTGTTTATCGAAAAGGGAAGGCGAATGGTAATGCCGATGCCCTATCTCGAATGAAACAAGAACGCGAAAAAGAAGACTTAAAAGAAGATAGATTGGAAGGAACAATCTTTGTGTTAACAAGAGAAGCGAACACTCTATCAAAAATTAGTAGAAGCACAAAAGTGTGACGATGAAATAAATATGATTAGACAAGCCATAGAGACAAAAGCAGTACCAAATGAATTTCAAAATTACTGGGAAAAGAATAAAGAGAGGTTTATCTTAGAAGATGGTCTCATTAAATACGTAGAAACTAGAGACAATGTGATATTGGTACCAAGTAAGTACCGGGAACCTCTAATGTTACAATATCATGATGGAACCTTGGGAGGGCATCTTTCAGCAAGAATATTTGTATTTGTTGAGCAAATAGTATTCAGATATGGAGTGCCTTCAAAGCTATTAACAGATAGGGGAAAGGACTTCATGAGCAATCTCCTCAAAAGTATCAATGACTATTTCGGTATATTGAAGTTAAACACATCTCCATACCACCCCCCAGACAGATGGATTGGTGGAAAGGTTCAACGGAACCTTGGCCAACATGTTAGCGTCATATGTAAATTCCGGACAAACAGATTGGGATGTGCATATACCTTCGTTTCTATTTGCATATCGGAATTCGGTACACTCGGTAACAGGGGAAACTCCCTTTTACCTCATGTATTTGAGACACAGTAAAATGCCAGTGGATTTAATTTTCCATCCAAAGGCAACACAAAATTTAGATGAAACTAATTATCTATTCGAAATGAGAGAAAGGATGCAAGAAGCTTGGGCAGAGGCCGGTCTCAATATAAAGTATAATCAAGAAACAATGAAAGAATATTATGATCGGAAAGCGAAAGATCATGGATTCCAGGTCGGGGATTTCGTTATGTTGGAAAGCCATTCAAATAAGAAGGGTCTTTCACCAAAACTGATGAGAAATTTCAAAGGACCGTACCAAGTACTTAAAGCAACCGAAACAAATGTGGTCTTGCAACTAGTAGCTAATAAGAAAGCCGAACCCATTATGGTACACGTTAATCGGTGTAAAAAGTGTGCCCCGCCAACAAAGCAAAAAACGAACACTACAAAAGTCGAGTATCCAAATTTAGCAATCAAAGAAAAGCAGACGGAAACAGCGAAAATTGTGTATCCAAAAATAGTAATTAAAGAGAAAAAACCAGATAAAGGAATTCTGAGAGAACAATCCGAGAGATATCCATTGAGATCGAGACAACTACCAAAAACAGTGACGTTTGCGACAATAATAAGTTGCATAATGGCGTTAACATATGCGTTTGAGGATTTCTTACCTGTCGCCAAGCAGATGTCGAATATTGGATACCAGCGTACGGACAGATCATTTAGAATATTTCTGAAGCATTACTTCCAAATGAAGTATCAATTTCACTTCTCGACAGAGGAAAGTGAAATGACGTTTGATTTAGATGATGGAAAAAGAGAAAGAGTAATTGATAACTTATCACCAGAAACGGAGTATAGTTTAGAAGTTCATTCATATATACAAAATATAAGAAGGCAATGGGAAGTTGATTATAAAGTCGCTTGGTATATCAAAACAGCAAACTTTACGGAAAAGGTAAAGATTTCATATGATGGGCAAACGGCCTTATTTGCACATAACTTCGGGGGCAAAAACCACCGACTTGTGGTATTGATAGTGATAGAAAATGGGGAAGCCATAACAAGGATGGTGATGAATCAACAACATCAAGGCCGCAAATGGATAATTAGACCAGCTGGAACCACAGAAGCGAATATCACATATTTCGAATTCGACTTAAAGCGTGATTGGCATACAATATATCACGAGATACTAGAATTATTACCTCCAAAGAAGGAGATTGATAACGTAAAGAACCCAAGAGCAAGATTGGTGAATATCACCAAATGTAATGGAATAAATTTATAAAATATATCAAGTCTGAAATTGGCAGTGGAGAATTTAACCATCCAAAAAGTAAATTTAACGATCCCTAAAGAAAAGTTAACTTTAAATGTAACAAACCCAAAAGTAAAACAGTTAAGAGCGCTAAGACTCTCAACAGATAATTGTACATGCCCGAATACGAATAAAAGAAAAATCCCCTATGGATAATAATTTCAATAACTGGGGGGATCACTATAATGTTATTATTGGTATTTATTTTTGCTGTGCATATGACCCATATAACGTTATATGATTACAGATATGGGGAAAATCATTATGAAACTGAGGTATAAGGGGGACAAAGTCTCACCATTTTGTAAGTAGTGTAAGTAAATTTTAATATTGACATCCTTGAGTGTCGTTTTTCCTGGCGGTTTTATCACGATATGTGATACAAATAGTAAATCAGTTTAATTCTAGATAGTAGAAATTTCATTTCACAAAGCCCCAAATGAAACACGCAATTCAAACCTATGACAAAACCGTGAGCTCAATCGAAGCCTATACGTCTTACAAAGAAGAATTTGTCTACCGGTTCATGACGACTACCATCACAGTACTTACTAACCCCTTAATTCATAATCATTGGTATTATCCAAGACGAGTGGACATACCTAACAATTTTAAATTCCCGAGAGGCCCAAGAAAGCAAATGATGACCACAGTAGTGAAGAGCAGCAAAACTCTAAAATTAGCAGATATCTTTAGAGAATTTAAAGATTGTCCCAGAACCAATCATATTTGGCTCCACGCCATTAACAAACCTTTGGTAGTACGGCTTAGTAGAATGCCAAACCCTATAGAGTTGGACAAACATAGCACTTTCGAGTTATCATATTTCGATGGACGAGAAAAGAATTTGCAACTAAAGACGACAGAGCCAAACTCGATTGTTTGTCAGGAGATATTAAATTATCAAAAGCCGTACAGAAAAGTGACGGACTTGGAGCCTTCCTGGTGTTATAACACAACTAAAGCGACAATCCATAATGGGGAGTACTTCTTGAGGAAGCGTTTAACCAAAGAAGAAGAAAACCTATCCACAATTTTCGTGGCAGCTGGATATTCCTTATCCCGAGTAGGCATGGATCCTGTTCTGTTGGAGATATCTATCTCAGATTTCTCAAGCCAACTATTGAATACAATAGTCACCCCCAGAGAACCAGTTAGACATTATCAGACCCACCAATACCATTTAGAAGAACCCGATGTTCGAGGAAGTTTGGATGACGAAGAGTGCTGTCACATGATTAGAAAAATTTGTGACAAAAAGATAGTAGTCGGATTAATGGTAAAAAAGTTACTAGCGGTAGCCCATCTATCGGCACAGCGTTTATTGGGTATCCGAGATCTGGCCTCAATCAAAATCTTAGAAGATCGACAGGTACCTAAGATGCAAGGATACTATCACTTGCCTTTCCTTTTAAAATACTTCCTAAAAAAGGCTCCGGAGAGCCGGCAGGATCTAGTAGTAGACAATGAGGTCCGAACTATTAGAGAAATATATATGAGCGTTCAGAATGAATGGCTGGATCATATATCAATCCCACAAAATACCCACTCAGATGGTGACCAGCGAGTTGTTATAAAACAAAAATTACCTATGATACCTAAAGACGCAAAAGTTCAGAAAGAAGACGAATTATACCCGCCTCCTGACGTTACGATCTGCGACGAAGAGGAAGTCATTGATACACTACAAAATATAGAAATACAAAAACCCAAAGTAACAAAAAGCGCTGCCAATCAGCCGGAGAGGAAAATCTCACAAAACGCGAATGCTGCCCATCAGCAAGATAAGGTCATGAGACCATCCACAAGTAACCCAAATTATTGGGAAAAAGCCACAAGTTTGAAAAAGGTGGCAATCCCTCCGACGGGACAAAAAGCGAAGACAGAAAGTGGAGGAATGAAAAGTGTAGTTAAACGATTATTTAAAAAGAAGGAGCCAATCAATCAAAGCCAACAACAAGTAAAACCTTCACAGTCAAGTTTGGCAATACCCAAAAAGATATTCAATGAACCAGATGATGACATAGAAGAAGTTTCCTATATACCCCCAAACACAGAGGTACAAAAGCAACTAAAAGTGAAAACGGAGCCTGAAGTGGCCGAAAAATTAAGAATCAACCGAGAGAATTTAATTTTAAAGCCAATTTCGATAGACACAGATGGCTATGATCCAATGTGGTACCGAAGGCCAAGCAGCCACTGGCTTCCGAGAGTAACCCAATATGATGGAAAAGAAATTACCCGCATGGCGGTAAATTCAAACCCTAAATACCAAGAAATAGATGTGGATTGAATCCCATACTTGGTATCATCTGTCATACTAGTAAGCCCCTTAGATAAGGAGGCGCTAGCCCTATCTTATGAACCGGAGACGATGGCGAAGAGACTCGCAAAATCGTTACGAGAGCATAAAGCGCGTAACCGATATAATTCTACAGACCCCCATCTATATCGTGTGCCTGAGGAACACGTAGAAAACTAAGAAAATTCAATGCCAGGAGAACCAGTGTGAAACAGACATTTATATTTGTGATTTGTGACTTATTTGATTTTTATTGACCTGCATTTCTGTCTATTAATTTTTGTGATCATGTTTTGGTGTTATTAATCCTTAGGTATTATTATTTATTTATTTTTAGTGGTGTACATTCTGTAAAGCAAATGGCTCGCAGTTATAATAGATATATTTTTTTCGAGGACGAAAATCTTTTAGGGGGGTAAGATTTGTTAAGTACAGGCTCTTAGCCTAAAAATTATTAAGTCATTCTGACGTCACTAAACAGTGACGTTTAAAAATATTGTGATGATGTTTAGTGACGTCACGGATAAATTACTGAATTTGGAAATACGTCATCGGAAAATTACTAAATTTAGATTTCTGATGACGTAGATCTAAAATTGGTAATTAAATAAACCCCAAAATACAAACATAGTAATTTTATTTATTTATTAATTTTTATTAATCAATAATTTCTAATATAAATAGTAAAAGATTTTTCAGTTGAGGGCCGATACAAAGAAAAACTCATTTAGCCGATGCGAAAGAACTTATTTAGGCGATTTTATAAATATTAATTTTGGAAAATCGATTATTACCTTAGAAAAACTCATTAAGCCGTTTTAAAGAAACAAAGTTAGTCAGAAAAACAAATTAAACAAATCGAGAGAGAGATTGATTGACAAAAAGAAAATTGATTGTATTACTGAAAGTAAATTCACCTGAAGAGAAAATCAAATAAACAATCTGAACCAATTGTCCTACTTGAACAAAAAATTCCACTTGGGAATAAAGAAAAAAGTAAACACTCAAGGAAATTCTATTTGCTTAATATTTTTGGGAAACGAATTTAAATCTCTCCTGTGGGAAATAGTGAGAGAGAGAAAGAACTATAACAAGAAAGTTGATATTGTAACATAAGAGGTTCCCGGTACTTACTTGGTACCAATATCACATTGTCTTTAGTTTCTACGTATTTAATTAGACCTTCCTCCAAGATAAACTTCTCTTTATTCTTTTCCCAGTAATTTTTTAAATTCATTTGGTACTGCTTTTGTCTCTATGGCTTGTCTGATCATATTTATTTCGTCATCACACTTTTGTGCTTCTACTAATTCTGATAGAGTGTTCGCTTCTCTTGTTAACACAAAGATTGTTCCTTCCAATCTATCTTCTTTTACGTCTTCTTTTTCTGGTTCTTGTTCCATTCGAGATAGGCCATCGGCATTACCATTCGCCTTCCATTTTCGATAAACAATTTCAATATTGTATGGCTGTAGTCTCAGAGCCCATCTTACTAACTTTGATGCTTCATCTCTGTACTTCAATAGCCATTGTAATGGTCTATGATCAGTGTAGAAAATGACTTTTCTACCCCACAGGTAATGAGTAAATTTTTCCACAGCAAAAACCAGAGCTAACGCTTCTAATTCAATAACTGCATAGCTCTTTTCGTTTTAATCCTCGGCTTGCGTATGCAACTGCATATTTATCTCCTACTTCATCTTGTTGTCCCAGTACTGCACCAATTTCTCTAGTACTGGCATCCGTCATCACCATAAATTGTCTCTTGAAATCTGGGAATCTCAAGATGGGTTGTTTTACCGACGCATCTTTTAGATTGTCAAAGGCTTGTTGTTGCTCATCTCCCCAAACAAATTTTACTCCTTTTTTTCTAGGATAGTCAATGGAAATGCAATTGAGGAAAAATTTCTAATAAATTTCTGGTAATACCCCGTCAAACCTAAGAATCCTTTGATTTGTTTGACATTCGTTGGCTGGGGAAAGTTTCTCACTTTCTCTGTGTTAGCTGGATCTGGTTTTACACAATCATGAGATATCACGTGTCCCACTTAAATCACTTCTTGCTCTGCCCATTTGCATTTACTAGGTTTCACTTTGAGATTAGCCATTATTAATCTTTTAAAAATGTCCTCTAGATGTTCTAGATGTTTGTCTAAATCTTCGGAAAATATGATAATATCATCAATATACACCATCGCGTGATGTGCATCTATCAACATTATATTTATCGCCCTCTGAAAAGTTGGAGGTGCTCCTTTTAATCCGAAAAGCATCACTAAATACTCGAAGTGATCATCGGCTGTAGAAAAGCCTATCATCGGTATCGAATTTTCTCTCATTTTAATTTGGTTAAAACCTTTTTGTGCATCCATCACTGTGAAAAGTCTCGAATTTTTCATTTTATCATTTATATATAGTCTAACAGTGGCAGCGGGTGATTATCACTTACGGTCTGTTCATTTAATTTACTGTAATCATTACACAATCTTACCGACCCGTCCCTTTTAGCTAAAACCACAAGCGGAGAAGAATAAGGAGATTTACTTGATCTAATTATATTATACTTTTGCATTAATTTAATTTGTTTATTTACAGGTTCTTGTAAACTTTGTGGGATTCTATACGGTCTGATTTTAATGGGTTTAGTTTCAGTTAAATTAATTCCATGCTCTAAAATATTTACTTGGCCTAAGTCATACTCATGTTTTGCGAAAACTTGGTCATATTTTCGTAATAATTGGTTTACTTTGATATTTTCCTTTCTCGTGAGGAATTTACTATCACAATTTGGAGCATCATAGTATTCGATATCTGGATCTTTTTCCTCTTCGTGCACTGATAATACTTGTGCAACTTTTTCTTGGGGGTTTTTTAGTTTCACAATTTTCCTCACTCGTATATCTGGATACAATTTCAGCGTTTTATTATCCATATTCGTTATTCTGATTGGGATTCTCCCTTCCCGTATCGTTGCTAGATTCTGTGTAATGGGAGTATTATATTTACTCGCGAATTCCACTTTTGGTTCGAAAATAACATCTCCTTCCATTTCTTGATGAGTTGCCACAAAACAAACAGTTTCTGTCCTCGGTGGTATAGTGACCACCCGATCTAGGAAAACCACGTCTATATTATATGATTTCCTTTTCCTTCCCGTCAATTTTACTAGCTCACCTGTTGCACAATCAAATACAATGTCTTTCAACTTTTTGAGTATATCCATACCCACAATGCATTCTCTGGTGACTTTTATGTCATGCCTGAACCTTTGGTCACACAGTCTCAATTCATAGTCTAATATTCCAATGACATTGATTGCTTGACCGTTAGCTCCTGTCGCTGTTGTCAAGGTGGGAACAATTGCTTGCAGCTCGGTTTCATTTAACAAGTTTGCCTCTATCATGGTCAAATCTGATCCTGAGTCGATCAGTGCATGTACTGTATGTTTATTGACTTTTATCTTGATTGTTGGTTTATTTGCCAAATTTCCTGTGGCTACCATACATATTGATGAAATTCTCAAAACATTTTCTCTGAATTTCTTTGCTTCAAATTCGATTCTTTCTGCTTCTGGCTGACTTTGTTTGTCATAACTTTGTTTCAATTTCTCCAAAGTGCTGAACGGGTATACTGGTACTTTTTCCTTAGTTTTCATTCCCAATGTGGGCATTGTATCGTATTGTCTTTCACGTTTTGGCCAAGGTGAAAATGGAGTTTTTTCCAAATCTGTTCTATCATCATAGCGATATAGAATCTCTTGTTCGACTTCCCTTGGTATGATCCGTTTGTTGGCCTCATACAGGGGTCTAAACATTTTGGCAAAGTTCTGTTTTCTCCTCTTTCTCCGCTGAGAAGGGTACTGTAGAAATTTACCGCTTTCAAAATTTTGAAAATTCGGTTTTTTGTTGTCTGGTTTTGATGAGTTGTAATCTCGGGCTGTGTTGCCCTCTATGTTACCTCCCTCGTCAGAATTGTCATCGTCTCGATGACTATAATCCTCATCCCACTCTCTCACTATTTCGTGCTTGATTAAGTTTCTCTGCTTCATCATTTTGATTTCCTTGTTATGATTCCGGAATACTGCGAAATCTGCACATAATGGGCACATTCCCAATAATAGTTTCCGAGACCATCCTCCGATCTTGAAGATACTATACGTGGATAATAGTTGTGACGCGATGGTTTTTAGTATCATAAATATTGCATATATTCCTGAACATCCTGCTACAAAGATGCCAAAACTGGTAAATCTTCCCCAGATTTTCCTTATTACATTTGATGCTGCTTGTCTGTAATGATCTGGTCCGAATAATAAATTATAATCCGGTTTTCCGTCATAGTGCTTGTAGATCCTGGTTATTATTTCTGTAACCCCTCGATCACGCACTTGTGGAAAAGCAATAGCTCTCCTGGCTTCCTCTATGTCTTCTTGAGTATATACACCTCCCTTGGACAATTCATTTAGTGGTCTGAATTCTACTTTTGATGTCAACTTGATAGCTTGAAGTATTTCTACTGGCTTTGATGGTGGTTTTCGATCTGGTAATGTTATCCAGTGATTGTTTATCTTGTAAAGCGGTGACATTGCCGGATTACAGGTCGATTTCTGGGGTTCTTCCCCTTCTTTTAAGATTCTATGCGTCACAGGTTCCATGAAACGTAGCTTACCTTCGTACAGCACTGGGAGTTCCAGAGTGCATTTATCATACTTTGCAATTTCTACTTCTACTATCTTGCATTGATAACTGTAGATAGCCTCAGCCATGATCCTGCCGAATGTTCCATGTTCCATCAACATTGGCATTATTAGATCTGGATTTGCCACAGAAATTGCTAATCTATTTCGTATTATTTCTCTGTTCAGCCGACAATCGTTCAATACTACCTCTTGGTACATTTCTTGCATTTGCCTTTGCAAATCATGATACAAAAAATCAATTTTGTTATTCACGTATTTTATAATTTTCACATCTGACGTATGCATCTTTTCTGCTGCTGGTATATATTTATGAGATAAATATATACCCTTGTAATTGGTTTCATAAACCGTTGTGCTACATTTCATTTTTTGACCTTTTCTGACCAAACGTATGGCATCATTAGGATCTTTAGAAACTAACACCAATGGTGTGCTTTTTTCAGAGATATCCTCTCTATTGATTTGCTGCATTTTCTTTTCGCCCCATACTCCATCTTGATATTTATGGCTCGTAAATCTTGATCCGTTCAATTTTGTAAATGCTGTTTTCTTTAGATATCCCAGTTCACAGAATTCTCTCATAGTTGAATACACGAGTTTAGCAGCTCCCGTTTTACAATATCCAAACTTTAAATTGCATTCCGGATGATTCATCATTTTTCCTGATGCCACCTCAAATATTCCTTCATACTCTCGTAATTATATTGAATAATCCTCTAGATCTACTATACTATTTACCACATCTCTGCCTCTTGTTTTGGTTCTGCCCACACATGATCCATCTGCTTCTATTGGACCTCCCTTGGTGATAGTTATCCCCAGTTTCTTTCCGACTTCCACTGAAATCGTTACTTCATTGTCTATTTTAAGAGTGCTGGTACGAAATGCATTTATACAGTCATCCACCTGTATTAGTACTGATCTGGGTATCAATTTGGCTTCCAGAAATACCAAATAACTGTGTCTACCACAATAATACTCGAATGTTGCTTTCTGCAATCTGCACTCTTTCACTCTTGTTCGGTAAAAATCTGTTTCTTGATAAACATGGTATTCCACATCCTCTCCCTTGGTTACTTTATCTGGATATGCTTCCCTGCAATCCACTGTGTCTACCAATGAATATATTTTGCCTAATGACGGATTACTGCAGTCGTATGCCGTCATTGAATTCACTTGTCGCAATATTCCCATCATTAACAACATCATCATCATCATATTCGCGAAGTTTCCCATATTTTGTGGATTTGCTCCATGATTTCCATTGTTTGAGATATTTGCATCTAACACCAACGTCGGTTTTACCTTTTCTTTGTTCACCCAGAACCGATTTTCTGCCATCCATTTCTCGAAGTTGTCTGACATAACTTTAGCCATTCTATATAGTTCTGGATTTATACGTGACTGATCTTTTTGTATTACTCTAAATGCATCCTTGAACATCATTGCCAGGATCATTATCATTTTGCCTCTTGTCAGGCCTTCTTCGATAAATCGTTCGGCCATTTCTAGTATATCTGCTCCTTTCATAGCTTCGAGAATTTTCCTCATAGCTTCTCTAATTTCTACTGTTAACTTTTCACATTTACTTCTGGATCTTTTGGGATCTGCCAGTCTTGTTTTAAAAGCCTCATAATCTGTTGAAATCTTCTCCACATCATTGATTTAAATGTGGGATGATTTTCACTATCATTATCAATTTGTTTTGCTATTCCTGCCAAAGCTTGACAAGTTAAGTTCTGCATTGTTTCTGGGTGCAATTGTTCATTTGGGGGTGGTTTCATTTGACTTTTCTTTGGTCTAACCCTCCCATCTATTTTAACTTTAATCTCTGGTTGGATTATTCCTGGTCTGGCTGGTGGGTCTGGTTCTCGTGACTTGCTTGCACCCACATTTGTTTCTTCTGGATCGAGCTGGATAAATGTATTTCTCTCGTTCTCTATTATCTGCTGTCCGAATACTCTCTCGGTATCGGCTTCTCTATTTTCTCCCTCTGTGGGTTGATCATAGTTTCCTAAAAATCTCTCAATTTCCTCATCCAAATCCACCGGATATGGAGGTAGCGGTGCGAATTCGACCTTTGGCAATTCCACCTTTACTGGTTCACTTTCCATTTCTTTGGCGTCTGGCAATCTCATTATTGACCATGGCTCCCTTGGAAGTTCGATTGGTACTATTAACACTTGAGTTTCCTCTCTTGGGAAACATTCCACATCTACCAGGAACTCATCATCGTCTACCTGGCATCCATGTATCACTATTAGAAATAATCCTTGCAATATCTCAGAAATTCTCTCCCTGAGTTTTCTCACCTTGTGAAAACAGGAACATTGTTGTTTCAATAACCCTCTCCCGGGTATTCTGATTTCTAACTATAATGGACCTTGTCTACTTGCTTCGTGGCGTATAGCATGTCGATTTTTGATACATAACAGCTTTGCTTGTGCTTGAAATGGTGAAGTCACTTTTAATAAAGGCAGCACCAATGGCATTATATCTCTCAAAGTATTTACTGGGATGCGTAATTCTAACATCCAATCCATTATTCCTTTAATGGCTTCACCATCTCTAGGGGTCTGCATTAACTCAAATCCCAACCTTTGTGGAATTGCATTAGCCTGATTTAACTGTTCAATTTCCATTTCAGTTATCACAAACACATTATCTGTGTCTATCACTTTCACTTTTTCTGTCGGGTAAACCACGTCTACCGTATTATTGTAGTTTGGCAATATTCCATATCTCCCTCTAGCATTTCAGCTCCATATTTATACAGCACATAATTACAACTGGGCCTCGCTTCTTTTAATAGTTTTACGAGTTCTCCTATAGTTTCTTTCGGGTTTATTTCAAACCTAAGCAGCATTTTCCCAGGTAATACTGTGAATACTACTGCCTCACCTGTTTCATTAGCATATCTCGGCCTTGCTCCGATTTTCCTCATTATGTTTTTTATCAGATAATAATAGTCTTCATCCCTTTCTAGAGTGGCTATTATTCCGAGAATTTTATCAATTTCAGCTTCCACAATTTCTTCTTTATCAATCTCTTAATTTCTCTACCACTTCACTTTCCCACTGGTCACGATATTTTACTAATGCTGAGCATTTATCTATAGTTTCCTTTCTTAGAGATCTCCCAAACTCTCGTCTACCAAATGGTATTTCAGCTTTTCCATTTACATCTCTTGTGGATGACGTGGCTTTTGCTGCTTCTGGTTCACTGACCATATTACATCGATTTTTCTTGGGCAAAACCGCTAAAACCTCATTGCAGGCTTCTGGCTCTTTGTCCCTAGCCAATCGAGTTTTACCTGGTTAAACCACTAAACCATTACCGTTGGTTTCGGACTCACTGATTCTAGCCCTGAAATCACTTTCCGGATCCACGGTATTAGACTCATGGTCCGATCCCCAATGCTTTTTCTGGCTAGAAACCATATAAACCTCATTATCATCAATGTTACCCGCGAACGTAGTTGATTTTGGCCGATTATTATTATTATTATTATTACTATTGTTATTGACATTACTCATCTGATTCTGTGGACAAGAACGCATCATATGACCAAATTTTCCACATTTATGACATTTTACTTTACCTGTCGAATTTACCTCATCTCTCTGTACATTATTATTTCAATAATTATTATTATTATTACTTTGAAAACCTCGATTTGGATTTCTATCATTATTATTATTATTATTATTATTATTATTATTATTATTATTATTATTATTATTATTATTATTATTATTATTATTATTATTATTATTATTATTATTATTATTATTATTATTATTATTATTATTATTAAAATTATTACCCTGAGAATTTTCCCCGAATTTAGTTTTACAAACTGACGCTACTTTTCCCTTTCGTTTACATTTATCGCAGCTTAAGTCCGAACATTTGCAATCAATAGCGAGATGATTATTTCTCCCACATCTGGTACATAATTTATCCCCTGGTGAATTACTCCTCTTACTATTACAATCTTTAGATAGATGTCCTTTTTTATGACAATTAAAACACTCGATATCAGATTTATTCGCGCTAACTGCGAAAAATTATTTACTTTTTCTATACTAATTTCTATTAAAACCGCTTTTCTCGTTAATTCCTCAAAATTATCTCCTATGTGCAAACTCAATGCATTTCTCATTGCCGATGATAGATCTGCCCAAAACTGGTCTTTAACTAATGCAAGGGTAGCCTCATTCCAACGGGCTCTATCTCCAAAAGCTCGTTCAGCTAGCATTATGATTTGATACGCAAATTCCCCAACATGCTCACCCGAATTCTGTCGCCGATTATAAAATTGTTGTCGTAATATTCTCATGGCATCCCCCGGTAAAATTCTATTAGTCAATGCTACTCTAAGCTCATTCCACGCTACTGTGTGGTTTGCTAAAATGACATCATTATATTTTTCACGCTCCATACCTTTTAGATATAAAAGCAATCTTAAAATCATAACCGGTTCAGGAAGGCCTAATGCTCTCGCCATTTGAAAATATTCGGACATAAACTCAGGAAATTCCCTTGGATTTCCATTATATGGTTTTACTGGTATAGTTGGGTTTCTCATTAGATCCGCCACTGGTGGTTGTTCTGGTAAATTATTAACATTCGGTAAATTATTAACATTGGGTAAGTTATTATTAATATTTGGTAAAATATTATTTAATAAATTCTGTGCATCTGCCATTATTTGTCTATTTCTAATACCTTCTCTTAAACTTTGCAATCTACGATTTCTTAGCTCAATGATTTAAAGAAAAATTCAATATCTGTCATAATTATTCAAAACCGCCTTTATCCCCCGAATTTAGATCACGTCGGGCTCACCAAAATGTTAAGATCACAAAAAGAGATGTGGGGGACTAAGATCTTAACACAGTTCGTTATCTGACTCCAATTCAATAACAAATAAAATTTATTATTAAAAATAAACTGATCAAAATATAATATATAAAGGTCGTTTGAGGTCCTATGCAAATAAATAAGACAAAGTCAATTAATTACTTATAGAATTTATTTGGCGGTAATTCAAAATTTACAGATGTGTATGTATATAATTTACAATGTTTGAAAGATAACCGGATCAAATGATCCCTGCCAAATGGCCCGCAAGAAGTCGATGGTCACTATGCAGACGCAACGGCTTATCCTAAGAAACAGAGGGCAAGTAAGTTGGATTTTGAGGCACCCCAAATATCCGAAAGCGGTCAGTTGCTTTGGATACTTTTAAATTTTAGAATTATTTAATTATTTAATTAAGCCGGATTTGAGAATCCGCTTTTAAACTTTACTTTATTTAATAAAATGAAACGTACTATTAGTTTTCTGGATATTCGGTATCCAAGTGTTGAAAAACTTTCGAACTATGAATTTTCTTGAATTTGTCTGGATTTACTGTTGCCGAACTGATTCTCCGATTTTTCTCTTTTCTATCTTCTCTCAGGTTTTCTTCTGACAGGTCCTATTTATATATATCTGATAAATTTCTACCAAGCTGTTATAATAATAATAATAATAATAATAATAATAATAATAATAATAATAATAATAATAATAATAAAATAATAATAATAATAATAATAATAATAATAATAATAATAACACTAAAAATAATAATAATAATAAGTAATGATACGAAGTAATCACATTAATAATAATTATAACAATAAAATTATATGTTATTAATAATAATAAATTTATTAATAATAATAATAATATTAATAAATATAATAATAATAATAATAATAATAACAATAATAATAATAATAATAAGTAATCATACTAATTAATAATAATAATAATCATATAATAATAATAATAATAATAATAATAATAATATAATAATAAGTAATCATACTAATTTATCATATTAATAATAATATTATTAATAATAATAATAATAACTATACTAATAATAAAATATAAAAATAATAATAATTAGTAATGATACGAAGTAATCATATTAATAATAAAAGTATGATGAGTCATCCAATGACCTTGACAATAATAATAATTATAATAATAACAATAATAAAAATAATAATAATAAGTAATCATACTAAATAATAATATTCATATTCATATTAATAATAATAATAACAATAAAATTTTTTCTTTATAATAAAAGTTTGATGTAGTAGTTTATTTTTTATTATATATTATTAATAATAATAATTTTGATAATAATAATAATCATAATAATTAATCATAATAATACTCATATTAATAATAATATTAATAATAATAATAATAGTAAAAATTAAACCACATTAATTGTTTAAACATTTCTTATAAAAATAAGTAATAAAAATTAAAAAATATTATTAATTATAACAATACTTATAAAAATAAATAGTAATTTAAAATTAAAATTTTTTTAAAAATGATATGACATTGAGAAAAAAAAATGACCATGACAATAATAATAATAATAATAATCACATTATTAATAATAATATTAATAGTAATAATAATTATAATTAAAATATTAATTATAAAAAGAAGTAAAAATAATAAGTAATCATACTATATAATCATATTAATAATAATAATAAAATTATTTCTTTATAATAAAATTTTTATGTAGTTGTTTTACTTTATTGTAAAATAATAATAATATTAATGATAATAATAACAATAATAATAATGATAATAAGTAATCATACTAATTAATCATATTAATAATAGTAATAATAATAATAATAATAATAATAATAATAATAATAATAATAATAATAAAATTAATAATAATAATAATAAAAATTAAACAACATTAATAGATAAAACATTTCTTAAAATAAGTAATAAAAAATAAAACATAATTAATAAATACTACTTACAAAAATGGGTAATAACTTTAAATTAAAAATTTTTAAAAATAATATGACCTTGAGAAATTTTTGAATGACCTTGAAAAAAGTATGATGAATTATCCAATGACTTTGACCTTCTTTTGAATGACCTTGAAAAAAATATGATGACCCATGCAATTACCTTGACAATAATAATAATAATAATAATAATAAAAAGTAACCATACTAATTAATAATATTAATAATCATGTTAGTAATAATAATAATAATAATAATAATAATAATAAAATTATTTTCTTTATAATAAAAGTTTTATGTAGTTGTTTTGTTTTTATTATATATAATAATAATAATAAAAATAATAATAATAATAATAATTATAATAATAATAATAATAATAATAATAATAAAAATAAACAACATTAATAGTTCAAACATTTCTTATAAAAATAAGAAATAAAAATTTAAAAATATTATTAATTTAAACACTTATAAAAATAAGTAGTAATTTTAAATTAAAATTTTTTAAAAAATAATATGATCTTGAGAAATTTTAAATGACCTTGAAAAAAGTATGATGAGTCATTCAATGACCTTGAATTATTCATGGTCTTTGTTTAAATGACCTGAAATTTTTTTGATTACTCATTGTCTTTGTTACAATGACTTTGAATGAGTCATTGTTTTGTCTTTAAAAAAAATTGTACTTTTGGACTTAGAAAAATTTTCTCTTAGCAGTGTTGAGGGGTCTGCTGGATGTGACACATCCCACTACTTATAAACCATACATTTTACCTTTTTCAAACTATATAAAACTAAAATATAAAGAGCAAATGATATGAACTATTTGAGAGAAAATATATTTCAGAATTAGTTTTGTGATATTGCTGAAAAAACACCTAAAATACAGAGAAGTCGAATTCGCATAATACATCTATTAAGAAAATCACTCTTAACTATATGTTTTATACAGCGCCGGATCTAGACTTTTTGCTGCTACAGGCAAGATTTTTTTGGCCGTCCCTAACACGAGTAGAATTAAGTAAAATAACAAAACCACAAATTTGAAAATTATTCATTTGTAAATATAACACAAAACAGCAAATTTGCAAAAAAAAATTACCTCAAACAGTAATCATAATTAAATAAAAAAATAAAAAATAAGGAAAAATAATAATATCAACAACTTTAAATTTTGTCGGTTTGTTTTAAATTGATGGCCATCAAACAAACAGAAAAAGAACTCCAACTTTCTTTATTCACTTATGCAAAATAAATACAGTGGCATTGTACGTACAGTATATATAAAAAATAAGAGTTATTGAACACCTTTATCTGGTAACCGTATTCCAAAGTTTAAAATCTTCTTCTTGCTTTTAGATTTATAAAATCTCGTAGAATATCTTCTTTGTCGATTGCTTTCGCAATATCATTTTCAATAGACAAAATAGATAGTTCAGATAGTCTGTTTTGTGTCATGTCATTCTTTTTAGTATTATTTGTTAAATTAGAATATTGTTTTACAATTTTTACATGCAAGTGTTGGGACAGAACGTAAACGGCCTTGAGAAATGTTTAAATGGATCAGTAACACACACGCAAATATAACATGCAAGTTTAAATAAACCTATTGAAACATCAATTAAACCCTATCAAATATGAGAAAAAAAAAGAGAATTAAATATAAATTAATAAACATAAAAATAAATTAAAATAATAACAAAACGCACCAAGATCCGCACGATACCAACACAAATATAACAAGAAAACACAACAAATTCGACAAAATTGAAAAATTAATAAAAGTTCATGAAAATGAAATTTAAATCAAAAAATTTGAATTAGTAATAATTCAATAAAAATTCTAAATGGAAAATTATTAAAATAAATTGAAAAATAATAAAATTAAAGAATAGAATTCACTAGAAAATAACAAGGTCGAATTTTGTTTTACTGCATCAAATTTAACATGCGAGGTTAGGGACAGAAAATAGGTATAAATACTGATCCATTTTCACATTAAATTTAACCATTTTTAACCATAAAACCATTTTTCAAATTATCTTTGAACTTTGTTTAAAACCTTACGTTTAGGTGAGAAATGTTTTATTTTGGAGCCCTCTCTCCACGTCACATCCTCGCAACCTCGGCAGAGCTCTGCTTGGATGTCGGCGTGGGGAGAGAGGTAATTTTATTTTATTTTTGCTATGCAATGTCATGAATTTTATGGAATGGAACGTATGGTAATTTCTGTTTATTTGTTATATGATTAATAAATATTTATATTATTTATAAATTGTTTTACATACTTAAAATAATATTAATTAAATCTGTCGAAATTTTTCCGGCCCACAGCCAACACATATTGCAAGATAGTAAAATCTACATAGTGCAGATTCATGTAAGTGCGTGGAAAATCGCCAATGATATGTACCCGTGAAGACCTAGCGTGCGGAACGCAGGGGTCGTAACGTCAATATTGTTCCATATAGAAGAAACGAGAAATAAGGAAGAAGTCTTTGGCTGCTTCCTCGTTTCTCATTTCTGCAAAATCGACTTAATTTATATTACACAAGGCTCAAAATCATCACACCGAGTAGTCCAGTGGGCACTCATTAACTGTAATATAAACATAATATGCGTCTAAGGTCAATTAAGGGAAAGTGACGGGAAATTAAATAAAAAAAAATGAAATCGTTGTTATTTACTATAAACTCATGATATCAATCTATGCTATGCACCCTAAAATTTATGTCGTAAATTCAAAAAATTGATCATGAATTCAGATTATCTATGGTAAATCTTTATTATTAAATTCATATTATTAATTCATACTGTTAATGGTAAATCTCTTATTAATGATAACTTCATATTATTAATTCGTATTGTTAATTGTAAATATATTTTTTAGTAATGGAAAATTGATATTATTAATTGTAGAATCGTATTGTTAACTATAAATCCCTTTAGTAACAGTAAACTCATATTCCTAATGGTAAATCTTTTATTAATGATAAGCTCATATTGTTAACTATAGATCCATATTATTGATTGTAAATCTTTTCATTAACGATACATTCGTATCGATAGTTGTAAATCCTTTTGGTAATAGTAAATTCATATCCTTAATTGTAAAACTTTTGTTAATAATTATTATAAATCTTTATGATGCTAAGTGAAAAATTGCATTATTTAAACTCATCTTTGTAATCGTAAATTTCAATTCATGTTATTAATTATAAAATATCATTGTCATTTATAAACCTTTAATACAAGTCCCTATCATCAATTTTCAATTCATATATTAAAGTTACCATTAACTCTCAATCATTAACTATAAATTCATATTATACGATCAAGTATATGATTCATAAATTAATCATAAGCCCTATCATTATTCATGATGTTTCAATATTATTTAAGCGTTTTTAGTGTTAACAAAAACTACAAATTAATATCATTATCATGTAAAGTATAAATTATAATTCTCAATATTAATTAGAGATTTTTCACTTAGCAAATAAAGATTAGGAAGTAACCCACAAAATCACCCGTAAAAATCAAAAACTTACGAAAAATCAAAAATCATAAAAATATGAATGAATAATATTCGAATTAATAATTCCAACCCTAATAGCAAGAAGTACATAAAAATCAAATTTGACGAGAATCATATGCGCAAATCCATCGAATTTAAAGCTAGGAATCACGAAAACGTATGAATGCATAATAATGTACTTCCAATAGGTTAACGTTCTGAATCCAACGAGGGAGAGCCTTCGTCCAATCCAAAGAGAGTGAGTTATTCCTTTTCACGATACATCTGAGATAGAATGAAATGAAATCAACTTATCGACCCCAAGATTTCCATTGTCGCCGTTCAATAAGCCTAAATTTTCCTGAAAGATAATCTCAGTAACCAGATAACGTAAACCTCACAGAAAACTAACTCACTGGTTAATAGGAAACCGTACGGAAAGTCGACATCAGCATCAATATCTCGAACCATAGTATTTTCTCCAAAAATTCGACATCAATTCAGTAAGATTTAATCTGAAAAATAAACAAATTAAAAATGATAATTTACGTTGACCGGAAACTTACGAATAAACAACGGTAAATTGATAAATTTATCAACTACGGAAACACGCGTCCAAGGTTAAATCATTTTGAAACGCCGACTATTTTCCATGACAGCCATGTGAATAAAAATTGAACCTGAACCTTGATACATCCGTTCAGTTCACAAAGTCGACGATCGATTTATTAATACGACTAAATTATATAAAATATTTTGATTAAGAAATGCTAAATTAAATTAAACGACGTCCACGTTTCCACCGAATAGCGAATGATGCGCGATCATTTAAATAATAGGTTTATATTGAAGTAGTACATAGAGTAAACAATCAATAGTATATAAACCCTCGTCTGATATCAGTAAATTGATCTTACTAATGCGCCGACAACGGAATTATAGGAAGAGAACTATTTCAAATAGCCCAACCGGCGAAAGATCGACAGCTGATCCTGACCCACAACACCCAGGTAGTGATTTTGTGTATAAATAATGATGATTAAACTTAAATCTTATCATGTACACGCAGCATAATGATATCACCATTTTTTGTGAATGCTTCAGTATCGACCCTGCCATCGAAGCGCCATAGTAGATTTCGAAATAGAACTTTAGGATAATAACACTTTACGTTTAAGTTGTTGAGAATTCTTCCCCCGGCATTGGAATTAATGACCTAATCATTAGATTTTAACCTCGTCACTCATAGATGAGAGAGCACCAAACGTAAGGAACTCTTCACGCGTAGTGTAGTCAAGTCATTTAAAATTCCGTTCGGAATAGCAGAAACCCTTACATCACCGATGCAGTATCCTAAAGGAAGTATATTAATTACGATTTCATTCAGGAAGTGCAGACCCAGATCTCATTCCCATGCAACTCGCCGACCAATGGAGAGAAGCCTGGAAGCTTTACTGGCACTCTAAATCCCCACTCGAATCCCAACGTATCAATAACAGATCAGAATATCTCAACCGAACTCCCGAGGTACCAGAACCGTTCTGGGAAGAGTGGCACCCCACGGCAGAGATCTACGCATACGCACGGAGTCTACTCGATGATCTTCTCGATCACCAACAACAAGTGGACCTACGAGTGGCTCGGGCCCGTCAATGTTTGGCAAACATTGAAGAGGACCTCGAAACCGGCCGGATTGCCGCTACCTATTATCACCCACGGCCATGCGGATCCCTGTATGAAGATACCGGGAAAGAGACAGGCGTGCACAGGAAAGACTCGCAGATGACGGGGCCCCACCGGGTTCGGAATACCAAAAGGCCGGTAATGATCATTCCAAACTGCTCCCCCGAGGAATGGGTAGCAAGAGGCTTCACGGACACATGATATTAACATTTGTGAATCCCATTTAGTTTAAAATTTGTTATTAAAATAAAGATTTTGTTCGAGTAAACATTAGTTTCGTTTCTTTTTGATGGTATAACAATTCGTTAAGAAAGTTTTGTTTAATTGGTTAATTCTATGGTAATAACTATTGTTTGATATTATCAATTCCAGATATGGATTCCCTACAAACCCTGAGAACAGAACTAGTTATAGCACGACAAAATAACAAGAACCTATACGATCAGATAATCCAATTAACACGAGAGGTACATCAAATTCGAGCCACCTGGATAGATCCAGCAAAAATCAAACCCTTATACCAGAGGCTCACAGCTGCTCAGAAAGGATGGGCCGAAGAAAAACAAATAAATCAGAGTTTACGTACGCAAATACGTGGACTGGAGGTCGCCCTATCAGCCAGTCAAGAGGGAGCGGCTGTTACCTCTCCACTCGTATTCGCACCGGCTCAGTTAGCCTACCGGGAGTCGGCAGCTGCTTCAACTTCGGTCTCGAATCCTGCACCAACCGCAAACACCTACTCCCGTCCCGTACGCAAGGAGAGAGCTAGGCGTCGTGCCGCAAAATTGCTGCCCTAATCCAAATCAAAATTGCAAACATTGTTTCTCACAATTGAAATACATTTCGTAGTCTGATTTTGTTAACTCATGTAAGAGGATCCAGACAAGCATGATCGAATCCCTGTAATTTAATTGACTCTAATACATGACATAAGGGGACCAATTACAAAAAACCGAGCATATGTCTTCTAACGATGGCTCGTTGGACCCGAGGGTTGTCCGAGCAATTACAGTATTAGCGATAGCACTCACTTTTTGCGGACAATCCACCCGCTCGAGCACATTTCCAACGTTGCTTAGCAGCGGGTGTCGAGTGGTAGTCAAAGGAACATTTTGTATGGCGTTACTGGGCAACAATAAAGATAAACAAATAACGAAACCCTGTAACCCACCACAAGTATTAAAATTATGAGGGACACATTCGGCCGCCCTCATAAAACGGCCGCTACAGGCGGCCACTTGCTCTGCCTGTACGTAAAGCCGGCCCTGGTTTTATATATAACATTATGTGAAGGACCTTGAGTTCGTTCATCAGGTTGGATAAGGTTAAGTAAATTTCTATTTCATTGTTATACAATTTTTTTTAAAATTCTTTGTCATAAAATTCCGAGACCTCATTGGTATATAGCTTCTTTTGTGGATAATGATAATTCTGTTAATTATCAAATTGGTCTTAAAAACGTTCTAACAGGTACAGCCGTCTTACTCTTCAAAGATATTGACCATATATATTTTGCAAACAAGCCAATGATGATTAAGAAAAATATTTATCCATTATTATTTTTACTATTTGGAATCTCTACTAAATCAGCACTTCATATATAATCCATATCAAACACCTTTACTTTTAACAATGCTATAGGTTTTTTATATTCTAGATGTGTAGGTTTATTATTATTAAAGTGGGTCATTTAGAAATAAATAAGCAAACCCAACACAGAAAACCTTTATTCACAATTTATCACAATTACAAACTATCACCTAATTTGCATTTTTCTTTCTAAGATAACTATTTATTATTATGAGGTAGGATGCCCATTATGTAATCAGCTTCCTGGCCTAATAATTTTTATTGATTTCTTTAATTATACTAAATTATATACTCGTATTGTTGATAGCACTCACTTGTAATTTATACAATTTCTTTCTTCACAAACTGCAACTTTTTAATTCTAATCTTCCTTTTTATAGTCTGATGAGAAGACAATTATTTAATATTTGGTGAACATTATCCCCAAGTTTCTAATGATTAATGGACGTTTATCATAAATTAGGTAAACACTACGTGAACTCCCCTGACAACCACGAAGGCTTGATTTATCTTTTGGGTGGGTTTATTTTACCCAACCTAGACAATTATCTAAGTATTTGATTTATCACTTGCTGGATTTCTTTTATGTCTCGAGTTTCTCATTAGCGATTATTAATTTTAATTAGTTTGTAATTAGTTTTTAATTACTTTCCCTGTAGATCCCTCACTAAATTTTTATTATTATATTTCGATTAATCTCATGAATCATTATGTCACTTATAGAATTCAGAATATGGCGATCCAATAGCATTAAACATATTGAAAGCCTTGAAACCAGTTAAAATTGCGGTCGAGGCACTAGCCGACACGATACAAACCTTTTAATAGCTGAAGGTATTTTAAAATTTTTATTTAATACTCTCATTACAAATAATTGCACTGACATAAGTGCATTACTTTTGGAAGAAATAAAACTTCAAATTGCGAAGAGAAGAGATCCAGTTCTATCCGCCAAACATTCAAGCCTACTCAAATCATAATTGATGATGACTTTTACACTTTATTGAAAGAAATAAATATATACGAAGCTACAGGAAACCTTACAAATAATTTACAGCAACTTAAAAATGCTTTAAGCACGGTTAGAGCAACATCAACACAAAATGAAAGGAATTTTCTATTTCCAGTAATTTCACATAAAAAAATAGAGGAAGATTATCTGACAAGTCATTGAATTGTTTATGTTTTTTGAAAAATTATTTCTCAAAATATGACTAAATTAAATAATAAGTTATTTTTGTTTTGTTTTTAAAATAAAAAAAATCTAATTGAAAGTTTTGTATTTTATTTCCTGAAAATTCTCGAGAATTCTCAAAAAAATATTAACAAATTTCTCGTATCTCGAGAATTTAAAAGTTTTAAAAATGAGAATTCTCATTTCTCGAGAATACAAAAAGTACGAGAAATCACAATCTCGACTCATGATTTACCATTTATCCATATTATTTCCCCCGATCTATATTAATTTTTAAATTTTATTTAATTTTTGTGTTTTATGCCATTATCGATTTTCCGTGCATTTATTTAATTTCAACAATTTTATGGCAACCCCAACAACTTTCAGTCAATTCCTAACCATTCAATAATTCACCACCAGTTACAAATTGTAACTTACAATAACAGTATTAACAAGGAACCAATCAATACATTTTCTCGATGTTGGATTTTGAATTTCATTTAAATCTTGAATTAAATGGTTGGATTATAATAAGTAAAATAACAATAGTCGGTAGTTCTGATTCCACGGGCTCTATAAAATCAAACACAAAACTCCCGACATATATTTGTATTTACAACGGTTTATTACACACCACAATCCTTACAGCAAGAAACAATATGCTTTATGACCACTTGATGAATTAACTGCGATTATTATGTTCCGTGTACTTTACACAATAATCAACTCTCATACACTGATCTTGTCTTGACCCTAATTACTTTACGAATTCCTTTTAACTTCTCTGTTTCTCTAGTTTGATACATTTTATTTATCTCCCATTCCTATTCTTGAGTTCTTCGTCCATATCTGAGGCAAAATGCTGATTGTTTCTAATTTCAATTTTCCTTATATAGTAGAATGATTCTCAACCCAAATCGTCTCTGTCCAACAATCCTCCCTCGGTGGCTTCCTTTCATGATCTCATTGCAATCAATTACCCCACCACATGCATTCCTTAAGATAACTTTTTTCATATCTTACCATCAATGATGATGTCTTGATAAAAAGACTTTTGAATTCACAAGTGTTTATTTATTTGTTGTTTAATCAATTCGCGCTTTTCTTATTTAATTAACGATTTTCTGTTTTTATTTATCGCCTTGCTTTTTGACCCTTTCAAAACCATTCTGATAATTTTATTCTTACCGTGATCTTATTTTTATATCAACCCGCTTTTCAAATTCAAATGAGATAATTGATTTTTTCTAATATTTCGAATTTTACGTCCAATTTAAATTATAACATTTTTGTTGCCTGCTTCCGAAATATCTCATTTTTATATCCATTTAAAGTAATTTTCAATTTACAACCCAAACAAAATCAATATTTGCTTTCTGTCTAACTCTCATATCATGATCTTTATATGCAATGCCATTTTTGAGAGCAGATGATTCAATTTATTGGTTCTTCTATAAATTTTGATGATTGTTTTCATCTTATCGTATATCTTATCGTGTGGCTGATATTGTATAAGAGTTGGGCAAACGATGCTCACCTGGATATTTAATCCAAGAAAAACCAGGCAACTTTGAAAACCTTGTTTGTAAATCACCACTCACCGTATAAATATGTTTCTTGCTTATTTCATGTTAAGATTTATGGGCTTTGCAAACTTTCCAAATATATTGAATTTCCATTTGTATTACATTAGAATAAATAATATATTGATGAATAAAATGATAAAAAAGAAGGTCAAGGAAGACAAAAAGGATGAGACGGAAGAAAAATCGAAGACTAAGACAGACCCTTTTCTTCCGTCTCATCCTTTCTATTCCAATTCTGTATTTTATATTTTCTTCTCTCCCTTCTTTCTTCTTTGACTTTCTTTTTCATCATTTTATTCATCAATATTTTATTTATCCTAATATAATACAAATGGATATTCAATATATTTGGAATGATTGCAGTTACAAAGTTCGCAAACCCTATAAATCTTAACATGAAAGAAGCAAGAAACATTTAGTGTTAGTATGACTAAATAATAATTCAACCTTTACCCCAACTGTTCTTTTTTTCAGTATTTGCTGTGGTTTTGTAAAAATATCATTTTCTTCAGCTCTCTTCTGTAATACTGATTGTGTATTTTTATTCAAATCAATCTTTTCTTTATGTAAATCAACTGTTTTCTTTAGAGCTTTGAGTAATTGGTGCGATTGTTTCAGCTCTAGATTTAATCAAAAGTATAATTTTATTTATATTTTCAATCCATTCTCCACCGAAGTATATTTTTTCATATTCAAACATGATACCAATTGTAAATGTATAATGTTTTGTGTAATATTTTGTGTCTATTTTGACACTATTGCATAATAGTGTTGAACCGTGAGACTATTATGCACCTGTTTCATCTAAGTTTTCAACGCAACATATTACGTTGAGGTAATATAGCTATCTATAAAATATCATTCAATAATTAAATAAAAGTGTGATCGAAATAAACTTATTTTTGATTTATTAGAAATTGTCTTACATGTTTTAAATGGGAACATATGCATTTGTCCATTCTTCAGATTAATTGTTGGATGGCTTTCTTTCAAAATCAAGCAATAACAAGACGCTTTGAATGTATTATCTTTAATAATGTGAATAGTTACATAACAACTATTTGATGCCAATTTTTCATCTTGACCAGATACATCAAAACAGAATATAGAACATAAATCTCTAAAGTCAGGACAATTTCATTGAGGATCGACACCAAACACTTTACACATATGAATGTAGCTACATTATGTAGCTCTGATATGGTTGCATTTGATAATGTTTAGTAGAATCAAACACAATTGGACTCTCTAGATAAAATGATGAATTCCATTGCACATAAATACTCTTAACCTGATCTGTCCAAACATTTTGAAAAAATTTACTATTATTATTATTAGTAGTTCCTGCTGAGTCTTTAAAACCAATTTCTTTCTGATAAATAAAGGTTTTCATGAATAGCTGCTACCTGATGGTATATAAAGTTTAGCTGCCTGACCATACAAATATTCAACATCAATATCTTTATCCAATCTTTCTAACACCTTAACTTTAAATATTTGATTTAATTGAATTTCTGATAAATAACTATTTAATGTTATTTTCACTTTGCTGTTTGCTGAAGGTCCATAAAATATTTCAACATCGTTAATTGTACGAATTTATGTCAACTCAATGGGGATAAAGAAAAAACTCGATTGTAGCATTTTAGGATACCGAATAGATTCTTCAAAGGAAACATACTTTCATAACCTTTGTTGTAAAATGCCTTAAATAATGAAACACTTTTATATTGTTGGGCCAGCACACAAATAGCCTTGAGAATAGTTTGAATGCATCAGCAATACAGCACAAAAACCCAGCACCAAGATAACTTAAAATAGAATATACAACACCAATTAAACACTTTAAAATCTGAGAGAATATAAATAAATATATAATCAAAAAACATAAAAGTAAAATAAAATAAATACAAAATGCATCAAGAACCGCACGAAATCTACATAAAAAATAACATAATAACAAGAAAATTCGACCGTAAAATGACCATTTATATAAAAGTAAAAATTAATGAATTAAATGAATAAAAATAAAATATTTTTGACTGAATAAATTTAATTAAAAATGTTAAAAAATAAATTGCCAATTTAAATTAAGAAATAAATAAAAATTTAATTTAGATAACACAAATAAATTCAAGGTCGAATTTTGTTTAATCGCAATAAAATTAACACGCAAGGTTAAGGCCAAATTGTAGGTATATATACTGATGTGTTTTCACAAATTTTCAGTCTTATGGTGGGTTACAGGGTTTCAAATCTTGCTTATCCTCATGGGGACCCTGGTAACGCCATACAAAATGATGCTGATCGCCACTTGGCACCCGTTGCTAGGCAACGTTGGTAATGTGTTCAAGTGGTGGATTGCCCGCAAAAATTGAGTACCATGTGCTAGTACTATAGTTGCTCGGACAACCCTCGGGTTCACGAGCTGTCGATAGAAGACCTGTGCTCGCTTAGCTCTGTCCCTGTGGAAGTAAATTCACGAGCGAATGTGGAGAGATGACTTAAAGTTGCGACGCGGGTACTCATAATAATATCTACGTGTAAGCACCTTTTAAGAAGCACTGGAACCGTAAGCACAACTATTTTATTTAAATATACAGAGATGTGAATTATCAACAGTTAATGAGACGGTTTTGATTGCTGAGCAGCTCGGCGTCGAGCACGTTCTTTGCGTCCCGGCCGACGATTTATTGGTTGAGTTGAGGCCTGCTCTACTGGTTGGGGGTCCTTCTGCACCCTCTGGGTCGGGGCGAATATGAGTGGGTAGGTGACCGCTTCCCCCTCCCGGCAAACAGCTAGGGCCACTTCTAATCCTCGTATCTGGGTGCGCAGGCTCTGATTGAGCTGTCGCTCTTCGGCCCAACCTTTCTGTGCTGCAGATATTCGGTGGTACAACATTTTTACTCTTTTCGGGTCCGACCAAGTCGCTTTGATCTGTTGGACCTCTCTTGTCAGCTGGAGTATTTGATGGAGGAGATCCGCATTTGTACTCCGCGCGCGATCTAATTCCGCTTGTAATATTTGGTTAGTGGCCATAACTATAATGGATAAGTTCGTTAAATTTAACGTTAATAATTTATACAAGTTATTTTTATCATTATCGCAAACATATCGATTGAAACGAATAATTCTTAAACACATGATCAAACTCAAAGGCAGGGTAAAGAACATTTCTATTTCACTAATAACAAACATCAACTAGTTCATTTTAATCGTTAGGGTCTCTGGAGTTCTAATTTTTTCGGAAAGGACTTCCTTCGGCTCTTTCTCGGAGGAACCACCAGGTATGGGCGTCGGGTATCTCGGACTGGGCGAGGTGGGTATGCTTCTGCGATTCGCCCGGCGAGGATGTCATCTTCTACGTTGGCGAGATACATCCTCGCCTTGACTACCTGTAGGTCCACTTGTTCCTGCACCCGTTCCCATTGGGTGAGGAGTTCTAGCGCATTCATGTACGTCTCTGCTGCCGGGTATTGTTGTCCGGCGAGTCCGCATGGGTCGCTGTTTAGGCCCAGTACCCTCCAGATAGTGGGGTACGGCCACCGCTGTCGAATCTTATTGAACACTTCTGGGGTTGGGTGTGAGTCCTTCCGGCATTGTTCGTCGGGCATTCGGGTGTTGGTCCATTCGAGCGGCATATTCTGAAAACACACCAAAATCAGTTATTGGCATATGGGGATGAAACAAACAATTCATTTGAATATTTCACTTAGATTGTATACTAAACTCACTATCGACCAGGTTGTTATTATCATTGGGTCTATTACCAGGTAAACTTATCGAATGCTAACTATCCATATCATCTTTCGTGGGTTTAATGGGTGGTGCGTCTCTGAAGCTATGTAATCTACCACGTCTTCATCACGGCACTTCTATTTTAGTGGTTGCCCTAATTGCGAGGCGTTAGGAAATTCTACTGCTATATTAATGAGGAGTCTGTACCTACAAATCTACCGGTATTAATGTACGTCAAACCAGAGTTTGCCGCGCGTATGGTGGTGCTATTTATTTAAATTTCATTTAGAAATCACGGAATACCTAATATTGAATAACATTTATTATCAATTGATTCTAAATTTTAATAGGAGCAAGGCTTACCATTTATCGGGGTGGGTTCAGTACCTATTAAATACGTAATATCAGTTAAAATTGTTTACGTTCTACGAGTTGACGTTGCACGTGATAATTCACGATATGGATAAGTGTTACTTTGACTTTAACGGGTCTATTTCCGTAGTGATGTTTATCGATTTGTATTTACTAGTCGAATGACATCGACATCACGGCCTTTGGTAAGATTTACCTTAACTTGGGTTTCCGTTTCTACATCCGTTGTGTTTCGAATTGTACCACAATACCTAACTGGCCTTCGCCCTAGGTTATCTCACTAGCGTGGGCGTCTACATCCGTTATCTAATGCGTTAGTGAATGACCTTCGCTCCGTTTATCCGGTACGTTTATTGTCGACGGAAATTTCTAATTCTCGGATGGCATTAACTTACTAAGATTTGGACTTACAATTTCCGGTCGACGTGTTTACTAATTCGGTTAACTTTGGTTCTTAATTAACTACTGTCTGATGTTATGGCGTGGCATCTACCATGGTCGTGCGTGGCGATGAGGCGAATTTGGAATATGTCAGATACATCTGTTATTCATATTTAAATATTTTATTGTTTAATTTTAGAAAAACCAGTGTCTTTGATTTCCTTATGGTATTCTGAAATTATTTGATCGTTTCGAAGAAGACTTATCTGTGGGATTCTCATCTTACGACTATCAACGTTTCGCTTCGAATTCGCATTGGGCTTTTATTACATTGTTACGTCATTTTTCGCCTACGAATTTAATGTGAATTGTGTTTGGAATTTACATAAGTATTCGAGTGATGCAGGTTTTGTGAACTTTACGGGTGTGAGACATTATTATGATCAGGTTCTTAACAATTTTGAATAGTATTATACTGCTAACTTTCTCTTACGTCAACGATTCTTATGAACTTCGTGTTGATCGGTTTAGCTACACTAATCCCTTCTCAGCAATTTATTTATTTAGTTTACCTTTGAATGATGGGTCGATTTATGATTTATGTCATTCTACCCTTATACTTTTCCTTAGTTCAGCTTCACTCAATAACTTATCCGTAGGTTGAGTTTTATTTCAAATTAATAGATTCTTATCCTATAATTTATTTTGCTGTTACATTGATTGAATCAGTGGCTTGCTTAGTTTTATCTATAGTTGCCTTACCTTTAGAAATTGAATTGCCTTATGCTAATTCAGAGGATTAGTTTATTTTAACCCATGAATACTTTACTCAATGATTTTCGATCAATTCACCGGTAATTTCAACTAATTTAATTCAGCTACGTATTTAATTTACTTTTAGTTTTACTTAACTTGTTTCACAATATGCATTGATTTACTTTAGTAATGCGTTTCACCTAATCTATCTCAACCATAAGTTTAAGTTACTTCTAGTAATATAATTTATCAATTCAATTTACATTTAGGAATAAGATTTATTAGTTTAATTTACTTGTAGATTCAAGATTTATTCATTCAATTTACTGTTAAAAAGAAACGCTTGATTGATCTAATTTACCTTTAGGAATAAGTTTTATTAATTTACTTTTGGGAATTACTTTAATTTACTCTTAGAGAATGAGATCGATTAATTTACCTTTAGAAATATGATCTAATAATTTAAACAATTTATACGTTTATAATTACACCATTTAATTTACCTTTAATAATAAATTTTAGCTAATTTATTCCAAAATATTAGTTAATTTACTTCTAGCAATAAGTGTTACTTCATTTAATTCAAATTATGAAATTAATTTACGTTAGTAATAGGTTTGTCTAATTTATAAGAATTTAATTTCCTTTTAGTAATAAGTTTAATGATTTCAAACATTAACACGGAATCAGTTATATCAACGAATTTCAATTTAATCTATCCCCGTACCCTTTCCCTTTAATAGACCTTAGGCGCATTTTGTGTTCATATTATATTTACTGAGTGCCCACTGGACTACTCGATGTGATGATTTTGAGCCGTGTGTAATATAATTTTAGGTCGATTTTACAGAGGTGAGAAACGAGGAAGGAGTCGGAGACTTCTCCCTTATTTCTCGCTTCAGCTATAGGGATAATATTGACGTTACGACCCCTGCGTTTCTCAACGCCGAGTCTTCACGGGTGCATATCACTGGCGATTTTCCACGCTCTTACATGCATCTGCACTATGTTGATTTTACTAACTTGCGTGATGTGTCGGCTGTGGGCCGGAAAAATTTCGACATTTCAATTTAGTTTATGAAAAATATATATCAAACAATTCATGTATATTAATAATATTTATTAATTAGGACAAAATAACAGAATTACCCTTCATAACCATTCCAAATATTTTCAAACAATAGCATAAAATATCATAACAGAAAGCATAAATGCCTCTCTCCCCACGTCGCCGTCAAGCAGAGCTCTACAGAGATGCTATGAACGTGACGTGGAAAGAGGGCTCCAACCAAAATATTTCTCACCTAAAAATTCGGATTTTTCGCAATAATTTCAAACAGTTTAGATTTTCAAAACAATTTTCAAAATAGTGCTAAAAATAGTTAAACTTCGAAACGGTTTTAACGATTTTCAAAAATGGTTTTATGGTTAAGTTAAATGTGAAAATGAATCAGTATTCATACCTAATTTTATGACGTGTGAAATTTGATGCAGTAAAACAAAATTCGACCCTGTTATCCCCTAGCAAACTCTATTCTTCAATTTTAACATCCTCTGATCCATTTTTACAATTTTCTATTTGAAACTTTTACCGAATCATTACCAATTCAAAACCTTCGATCCAAATCTCATTTTAACGAACCTTAATCGATTTTTTCAATTTCGTCGAATTCTTTGCGCTTTCCTGCCACATTTGCATAGGCATCGCGCGAATCCCGGTGCATTCCGCCATCATTTCAATTCATTTTTATGTTTGTCAATTCATATTCAATTCTTTTATCTCTCAGATTCTATATGGTTCAATTGGTGTTTCAATAGGTTTATTCAAATTGCATGTTGCATTTGCGTGTGTGTTTCCGACTCATTTAAACATTTTTGAAGGCCGTTGACGTTGTGGCCCAACATAAAACACTCGGGGGTCCGTAAAATTGCGACCCGCAATTTCAATTGATTTCAAAATGATACATACATTTCCATTTTCAATATTCACATTCATAAAAATTTCTACGGTAAAGTTAAATCATCAAGGCAAAGATGGACTTAAGGTCCGGCTACGATACATAATCAAAATTGGATAGTTCAGTTTTTATATCAATGCAAGTTTTATAAGATCAGTTCAAATCACTATAGATCAGTCTGAATTAATCAATCAATGTAAATCAGTTATATTTGGCTTCGAATGAATCGCTGACGGCTTGAGTTTCGCTTTCGAGCTGGGTTGATCTTGAAGGGTGATTGATGGAAATCTGCGAGAGTCTTGGAGTTTTGCTAACTTGATTGGTATTTTGGATTGGGTTGAAGATTCTTCTGAGTTTCTGAATTGGGGTATTTTGCCTTTGCTTGTTTTTTGTTAGGCCGAGGATGAGACAGCATATTAGGAGTATCATGTTAGAGGTTATACTAATCGGTAGTATCAGTTCGATTGATAGACTTGTTGTACTGGGTTCATTTTTAATTTGTTTTCCTTGTTGCTTTTTGATGGATAGGACGATTTTTTGAATTTCTTGAATTGGTTTGTTATTGGGATTTGCTTTGGCTTTTCTTTGAATTTGTCTGATGAGGGTTTCTAGGGTTTTCTTTATCTCTCGGTTTTCGTTTTTTATATTAGCTATCTCTTCATTATTTTTCAATAGGGTTTGTACCATTGCTTGGGTTCTCTCGATATTCTGTTTTAATTCGTCCTTGTTTTCTTTTGTGGGGCATTGCATACATTGGAGGTTTATCTGTTGACATTCCTCATTATTGGGATTACTACAAATTTCCTTGAAATCGGCACAGGTGCTGTCTTCTCTTCTGAAGGGTTGGGATTTTTCGCATTTTTCTAACGGGTTTTCAGTGTCACACTCTCTCATTATTATCATTATCATTATCACAGGTTTGGGTTCATAACTTCTATTTTTATACATAATCAATTTTCCATTTATTTACAAGATTATTTCGTTTATTTACAGTGGAGTTTAGCCCTTTTTTACTCTTTCTCTTTTTCTGGGGTTGAGTGTATCTCGCACTCCTCTTTAGTTTTGTTTTCTGAAAATCTCATTATTAGGACTTGGGCTTTTATTAATCGCTCGGTTATTTTTGGGAGTTCGTTTAGTCGTTCTTTGTTTTCTTTGATTACCCTCTGTTGATTGTAGATTTTCGTTTGGAGATTTCTTTCTTTCGCTTGCTTTCTTTTAAGTTGACGTTTATAATTTATTCGTTTAGCTGTTTGCTTTTCCAGCTTTCGTCTCGCTTCCTGGAGCTGTTCTGTTAATGTTTTAATCTCATCTTGAGCTTGTTGATGGTTTTCTTTTATCTCTCTGGCTTCTTTACAACTGTCTTCTAGTTGTATTACGTATCTCTGTTCACTTTTTCTACTATCTCTCATTCGTTCTGCTTCGGTTTTCCAATAGTCTTCCAGGATTACACGAGTCTTTATTTCAGCTAATTCTTGTCTTAATTGTTCATTTTCTCTCTTTTGCTTTCTATTTTCTCCCATGTTGGTTGTTAGTTTTCGTTTTATCATATTACCTAGCTGTTTTGACTGTATTAACTGTTGATTTATCCGGGCGATTTCTGACTCTTGCTCCTCCACTAGCTCTTGCCATTCTTTTCTTTCGGCTCTCCATCTTTTACTGTAATATCTCAGTGGGTCTTGCTCGATTGGTTCTACTAATTGAATTGGGCTTGGTAAACGTTCCCCGTCTTCTAGATTCATTCGGATTTCTATTTCATTTGGATTCATGCTAAATATACATCGATTACAATTTTTGTTTTTATCATTTTTCATTATTTTTTTGTCTTTTTACACTTTTTACAATTTTCTCTTTAAGTTTACACTATCGTTTCGTCCGTCTCCCCGAATCCTTCATCGGGTTCGGCGGGTACTTGAGTTGGCATTTCCGTCGGATATAACGGCATAAGCAAGATTGGTGGTCGGCTCCGCAAGGTATTTACCTCTTCACGTAAAGCGTTTGATATTTGTATCTCTTCGTCTAAGAGATAGGCAAGATATTCTGCATTTTCGGTTAATTCTTCCACTTGCATTTCTAGTCGATGCGTGTTTTCCAACGCTTTTAGTTTTTCAATTTCTTTTCTCAAATTCTGTTCATTTTCCTCATATCCTTGCTTTATCGTTTCTATTTCCGCTTTAACTTGTCCTTTCAGCTGTTCGTTAACTTCATGTTGATGTCTCAACTGGATCTCTTTAAATACTGCAACTCCTCGGTGTCCGTTCACCTCCTGCTGGAGTTCTGTTATTCTCTCGTTTAATTGTTGGTTTTGCCGTCTTTCATCCGTTTGTTCGTGTAGGGTTTCCAGTATCTTCTGATTTAATTGATCAATCCATTTTCTGTGGGCCTTTTCGGTTTTTCTGAGCCTGTCTATTGTATTCTTTCTGATTCGTTCGTTGAATTCTAATGTTTGTATTTGGTTACTGTAATCGTCGAGTGTATGTTTCTGCTCTTCAATCTGCTCCCATAGCTCCCAATCTTCGGTATTCAGCAATTTCTTGGGTAGTCGTCTTATCTCTTTTTTGGCTTCCTGGTACTGGTCCTTCCATTTTCCTGCTTCTAGTTTGATCCAACTTTCTTTCTTTTCCGTTTTTATTCGTTGTATTCGTCTTTGTCGGTGAGCTTCGTCCTGCTCGATCTGCATCTCTTTTATTCTGGTCTGTTTATACGCAATTTCCTGCTCTAATTTCACTATATAGTTAGATTGTTTCGCGTTGGCGTCTTCAAATATTCTGCACTCTATTCGCCATTTTCTTGCTTGATCAGTTATCTGAGTCAGCATTCTTTCTTGTCTATCGTCTCTGGGCTCTCTAATTTTCTTTGCTGGTTTTGGCCCTTGGTTTCTCAGTTTATTGATCTCGATCTTTAAGCTCTTGCTCTATCTTCCTCTTCGGCTATTTGCTGAATGTAGTGTCTAATTCGTGCTTCCAAATTACTCCTTGAGTGTTCTCTATCCTCCGTCCATTTGGCCTTCCAATGGAGTGCTTGTCGTTTTGCCCATTCTTTGGCTTGTTCCAAATGGGTTCTCTTTGTCTTCTCTATTCGGTATTGGGTGCTAATTTGCCAAATTTCCTCCTGCATTTGTTGTATAATCTTTATCGTCTCCTCTCCTTCTTCTCGTATCTCTACTTCTTTGTCTTTTATCACTTCTCGCAATCTTTCGATTTCACTTTGTTGATCCTGCTTCTCTTGCTCTAGGGTTTGTATCTCTTTCCTTTGGTTTTTGATTCTAGTTTGGTTCTGCATAAATTCCTTCATCATTTCCTCTTCTCGTTCTTGGTACGTTTTCTCTTTTCCTTCTGGGTAGGTTATTTTTTGTTCTAGTTGTTTTTCCCACTTTTCTTTCATCATTTTCGTTTTTAGAGTCTCTTGCACTAATTCCTCTTCTGCGATTAGTAGCATTTCTTTTAATTGTAACGCCCTTTGTCTCCATAATTCTACTTCCTCATTTATTACTTTTATTGATTCTGGTTGATCTTTGACTGCTGGTTTTGACTCTTCAGCCTCTTTCACAACTTCTTTTGTCTCGTTTAGATTCATAATTGTTTTCTAAATATTAATAACCGATTATTCTCTCTTTTCAATCATTTCAAAATTTTATCATAATTTACATCGTCTCGTATTTTTGTGGTTTTGAGTTTTTATAATTTTTTTGTTTTACGTTTATCTTTATTTACACTTTTTACACATTGTTTTCGTTTTCTATCTACTGATCAGCGAAACGGAATCCTTTGATCCGCCCGTTGATCGGCTTTCTACATACTGGACATATATTGACTTTTATCCCGCATGCTTCACATGTGACCATATGTCCACAAGCCATATAAATTATTTCTACATGTTTCTGCCAACATGTTACACATTGATACTGCTCCAAAATAGCCTCTTTTATTATTGATTTGTCTCGATTCTCTTTTGGTTTCTCTTGATATCGCTTAATTGCTCGGATTACTGCTTGTGTTGAGTCATGCCACTCTAAATTATTAGCTAATCTTTCTTTGATTATTTTCCTCATCTTTTGAGTATCTACTCCTGATAATAACATTATGGTTCTCGTTTTTGGTCGATCTAATATATCTTCTATTTGTTGGTTGGTAATTATTATTTCGATATTCTTTGACTCTTTTTCTTGCTTATACATGCATTTTCCTTTATGTTTTAGCTTTTTGACATTCTGATCTGGTATTGGCTGTTGAATTTTGCATCCTTCGCACATTATTCCTCTGGCTGTTTGACAATATCCTTGACTCGCAAATTCTGCTGCTCTTGGATTTCCTTTGAAAGTTTTAATTCTCTCTTCGAATGTTCTATTTATAGTCTCTTTTTCCCATATTAGTTCTGTTGGGTCTTCGAAACTCTTTATTATCGTTACCTTTTTCTCACCTCCCTTTTCATCTTTGTCTAATTCTGATGGTCTGAGTCCTTCTAATCTGTTCATTGCTTGGTTTCTGACGTCTAAATTTAACATAAATGGACATCTCGGGAGTTTTCTCGATGTTCCCGTTTTGCTGTTTCTCCTTTTTTCCATTGTGCGAGTTTTCCTTGGCAAAAGATGCATGTTACTTCGTCTGGTCGTTCTGGCGTTCCCGTAAAATAAAATCCTTGTGCGGCCATTTCTTGACTTTGCTGGTCGGTGAATACTTTATTATTTTTAAACGTTAGGTATCTTTGTTCCTCTTTTCTCAAGTTTTCGTCTTTTACCCTCATTGGTGGGTATACTTTTGTCCTGATTTGTTGTGGTCTTTCTTCTACATCAAAATCCGCATAGTATGTTATTGCTGCTGTTAGTATGTTGGTTTTTTCCTCTTCTTCTGGTTTTTTCCATAGTCTCGTCCATATCGAATCTGGTCCTTCTCTCATCTGTACTGTTATCTCTTCGCTGATTCCGCTTGCCATCTAAATATTGTCATTATTTTTGAATTTTTGTTTTTCTGATTTTTTCTGGTTATTTGTAATTTTTTTTTGATTTTTATTTGATTTTTATTATTTTATTTACATTTATTTACACTTTCTTTCTCTTTTTACAACGTCTTTTCTGGCTTCTCTACTTCTAATTTTATATATAAATTATCTTCTCGCAAGAATCCTTCTCCTCTTAATCGTTGTTGTGGATAAAAACGTGGTGTACCAATTGCTGTATTCCATTCGGTTGTTGGTCTTCCCATTTGTGGTTCATTTCCTGTTCTGATTGGGTTACGATAGTCCTCTTGTCCTTTCATTGTTAATATCATATTTTGTTTAAAAGGCCATGTTAATAACTCGTCGTACTCTCCTCTTCCTACTCTAATGAAGACACTGATGTGGGTGCCTGTTGCATTCCCATCTCCATTCGGATATAATCTAATGCCCAATTTGTATCCATTCTCCCAACTGTATATTGGTGGACTGTCTAGGATTCTCTGTGTTCCATCTTTTGCACTCTGGAGTTTCTCTGCAAATTCGGTTATTTTCCATATAAATGGTGCTGTAGGATGTTTTCTGGCTATCGAACTGTTGGTTTCTAGTTCCTTTAGGCTGTTGGTCGTCCGTTGCATTTTCTTTTCTATTTCGACCGTTTTCTTGAGTGTGTCTCCTTGGCTTCTCTCGAAATTCTTTCTGGATTCTAATAATTCTCTTATTATTGCCTTTTGTGCATCGTTTTCTATTCGTAGGCTCTTTACTTCCCATGCCAGCATTCCTATCGTCTTCATCATGATTTCGGTGTGCTCGATGCTGTTTTCCATCATGTGCTTTTGCATCTCCGTAATTGGTAGTTGCGCTTGACAATTGAATGACTCCAACGGGCATTTGACTGGTTTGCCGATACATTCGTTCCAATGTTCTTTCAATTTGACCTTCTCTTTTCTGTCGCAGTTGTTTGCGCATACTCCTTCATATAGATCACATATTTGTTCCTCTTTTGGATTCCGATGTTCCATTTCTATTTTTATCCATTCGTCAATAATTCCACAGAATTCGCATTTCTCCTCTCTCTTGATGCACACTTTGTGATGTTCTTTGATCGTCTTTTTCGTTGTGATGGTTTGACATTTTTCGCATAATATCTCGTTATATTCACATTCATTTGCGTGACTTTCGGCTTCCTTCATCAGTCCTTTCCATTCGCATTCTGTTACTTGGCATTGGACTAATAGATTATTGATCTCTTTGTTGGTGGCTTTATCCATTGTTGTAGGATCTTCATCTTTTTCCAATATTTCGTTACATCCAGGGCATTTTGTTGTTTTTGTTTCTATCACTTCTATCGTACAATCTGTACATATTCTGCATCCACATTTCGTCTGTCTCGCTCCAATCAGTAATTCTTTACATTTACAACACTTTAATCTTTCCTTGATATCGTTCGCCACTTTGATTTTTTCCTTCATTATTCGTCTCGTAGTTTCGGATGGATTCTCGCTTCCTCTAATTTTCTCGATGATCGTCTGCATATCTACAAAAATTTTCAATTACTTGACGTTGCTTCGTTTCTGTCGTTTTATTTTTACATATTTACACGGTACGCTTTATTTTTACTCTACTGTTGAATCCGGTTCTGGGGTGAATTCTGGCATCGATGCTATCCATTCCACCCAACTTGCTGGATCTACGTGCTGTTGATTGTTACGTAATCTTCTAATTTCGTCAGCTTGCCATCTAACTTGATCTGCTAATTGTTCATTTATTCTTTGTAATTGTAGTATTGTTCTCTGTTGCTCTTCTAGTCTTATGGCTTGTTGTAGACCTCTGTTCACACTTTCCGTTAATACTAGATGAGTATTTGTCCACTGAGTTTGCGCATTGTTCGTTATTAATGCCATTAATTCACATTGTCGTCTCCATGTTGCCTCGATCCCTTGATCTTGGTATATTCCTTGATTTAATTCTACAATCTCTATCGGTACATTGGCAGCTGCTGGTTGTTGTATTCCTTCTGTGAACGGTGGTATTCTAACTTGATTTTGTTGATTTGCATTATTCGGATTCATCTGTTGGTTATAATACATCATTAATTCATCGCATTCATTTCTGTTTGCTTACTATTTCTGACACATTTTGTACAATATTTATATATACATGCATACTATTACTACTATTATACTACATAATATTTTACACTATATACAACGTCTCTTTCTTTATCTTACACCATCGTCTCCGGGGACTCTATACGTAATGTCCGTATATCCCCGTATTTCTCATTCATTATCTGGTATACATCAGATTCATTGGACCATTGTTGTACTTCGATAATGGGCGGTTCTTTTAACCAGAGTCCGCTTGTACTAGAATTTCCTATGATTTCATATTCCTCAGTTCTTTCTGCATCGTATTGTCCTAATTCGATATCATAGTTGAATTTTTCCACTGCTGGCCATAATCTTTTCTTCGCTGGCTTCTTTTTGCATTTGGTAGTTCTTGCTAGTTGAATTATTATCAGCATTACTACGCTGCTTACTATTGCTGTTGTTATCCAGATCATTTTAATCATGTAATTCTTTTCGTTAGGCTGCATGGTTGTGCTTTCCCTTGCATTGGTTGTTTCCATTATTCCTTCTTTTAGTTGTACATTTTTAAGTGCTTTCTGGAGTTGTAATGCTTCGTGGATTGAAAGGTGGCTGTCGTCCATGATCATTCCTTTTTTCCATGTTTCGTTACTTGTTTTTCTCTCAGTTGATTGATTTATCGCATTTGACTTGAGTGGTTTCTTTGTTATCGTTCTCCAATGTTCATGAGTTCCCTTTTGGATATTTATTACATATTTTCCCAGTTTCCTTTTCGTAGGGATACGATACTTTTGATTCTTTATATTTTTGCTTGTTTCACATTGTATTCTTTTGTTTACTGGTTCGTTTCTTTTAGGTTCGTATACGCAGATTTTTGTGATAGGTTTTTCACCTGTGTTCTCAATTACTATTTCTTCTTCATTTGCTGCATTTGACTCTATGTTTATTATTACTGCTTTACTTTCTCTGATCTGTCGTTGATACGGTTCTTCTTGTTTCCTTTTCTGGGCGTTTTGTCGTAGTTGATTCTAGTAGTTTTCTTGTTATTGATTTCCAGTAATCATCTCTTCCTTTCTGAACATGTACTATATACTTTCCACGCTTTCTTTTTGGTTGGGATGCGGTATTTTTGGTTTTTGATATCTTCATTTGCTTGACATTTGATTCTTTCATTTATCGTTCCGTTCTTTTTGGTTTCGAATACACAAACTTTTGTGATAGGTTCTTTACCCGTATTTTCGACTATTATCTCTTCTCGCTCTTTGGTCTGATTCTACTTTTATTATTATTTCTTTATTTCTCGTACTCGACGTTGTATGGCTCTTCTTTTTGGTGTTGTGAATTTTTCTCCCAGGGTTTTGGCTAATGTGCAGGTTATTATAATGTCATTATTGGCACATATTATGTATTCCGCATTTCCTTCTAGGCTATCCCATTCACATTTCTTTCCTGCTTTCATATTCATTTTCCAACAATCGATAATTTTATTTTGTATACATACTTGTTCAATGGTTTCTATTCCTCTGTTTATTATTCGCTATTTGCCTATTCCTGGCTTTACTTGGATTTTTACGTTTCTATCTTCTGTAGCATCTCTACATACATCTTTGGTGGTCTGACATAATGATGAGTTTTCGGATCGTATTTCCATCTTTCCTGGTTTTCCTATGGAATCGAATTGGCAACTTATGCTTGTATTCATCGTCAGTTGTAAGCATATTCCTTTACTTGAGATTCCTTTCTCATTTATTGTTCGTATTCTGAATGATTTTATTTCCTTTGTGATGTTTTCGTCAGCTTCCGTTAACTTGATGGACGTGATTAATATCATTATTTTTTGTAGCAGGGTCGGTCGGTTTTGATTTTTCCTTTGTTGTAGTAACATCATCTCTTTATTTCGTTTTCCCTCGTTATTGCTGTTGTTCGTTTCTTGACGTTCCTCGTTGGATGATTCCTTTTTCTCTTGTTGTGCGGATTTATTTTCGTCTCTAGCATTTTGATCCTCTTGGTTTTTGCTGCTGTCACCCCCTTCTTCATTATTATTTCCATCCGGGGTTTCCTTTGAAATTTCGTCCTCGACATTTATTATTTCAATTATTTCCTCGTATACTTTTATTATTCTTGCTTTTATATCGTCCATTTCTTTTATCTCTTGTTTGCTTGCTTGGAATCTTATTTGCTTTCGATGCCATCTGTGTATTATCATCAATAGTTGTTCCTTTCTATCTCCGATTCGTATTGCTTCTTTTGGATGATTGGTGAATTTCAGTCCTTCCCATTTCAACATTGCTTTTATCGTCTTTGGAAATGGATAGTGAGCATATATTGTTTCTTTTAATAGAACGTTTCTGTTCCTTACCATATAGTTTAAATCGAATACTTTAAGTGGTGAACCCTCGTAGGTCCATTTCATCAGATTGGCTGTTGCTTCATCTTGTTTGGCATCGATAGCTTCCCATAATGTTTGAATTGTTTTACCCATCATTTCTCTTTCTCTGATTGTCGCGTTATTGGTTATAAATTTTATTGCGCTTGCCTGTCTGGATTTCAGTGCGTAATGTAGTACATTATTTTCTCCATTATCTTTCTCTTTAAACGATGATCCTGTTTTTAGTAGTTCTCTCAGAACTGTTGTAGAAGCATCTGCTGCAACTGCGAACATTAATGGTGTTTGTCCCTCTTCGTTGGGTATGTTTGAGGCGTGTCCGCATTTCTGCATAAGTTGGATTATATCTATTATCCTTTGGGTGTTTTTATGTTGTACTGCAATATGTAGAGGTACATTTCCTTCTACGTCTGCCATAGTGAAGATTATGGGTATATTCTCTTTGATCCGATCCATTTCCGGTGGGCTTCTAGCTCCTTTGGCATAATCCGTAGCGATTTTTCCCGCTTTGTTTACTATTCTCATCCATCCTTTTCCTTCGACCTATTCTGGCATTATCTCTCTGATAGCTTTTACTATTATATCCATCTTGTCTACATTATCTTGGGTCGCGTTTAGAGTTATTTTGGATTCACCTGGTTTAGGTTCCTCTACGGTATTATTTGATGTCGCTTCTATTTTTCGACTCATCGTTAGTCCGTTTATACTCAGTTGCTGGGTTTGTGATCTAGTTTGCACACCTCGATTTTCTGGTTCTCTTGTTATTGTTCTTGGTATTGCTTTGCATCTGCTCACGTTTACGTAAATAGGTCTAGTGAGTGGGTTATTGACCAATTTTACTCGAGCATTGTTCTCGTTTACATACATTATCTCATAGGGTCCTTTACCACATCTTTGTAATTTTCTGGCTACTCCTGGGATAATTTCTGGCGTCGCGATTATTACCCAGTCTCCAACCTGAAAATTATGCTCGCGTACGTCTCGCTTTTTATCATGTAACTCTTTGTAGCTCTCTTGATTAAATCTAATATTCATACCTGCTGTTTTCCAGATCTCTTGCATTCGCTCTTTGAATCCTGTTACATAATCATCAATTTCCATATACTGTGATATTGGCGGTTGATATTCCAAGTCTATTGGCATGTTACATTCTCTGCCGTACATTAGTTTGAATGGACTCATTTTTGTTGCTGAGTGTATTGACATTCTATAAGCCATAAGGCATAGATTTATATATCTATCCCAATCCTTTTGGTGTCTGCTTACATAATTTGACATCATTTCAATTAATATGCCGTTTAAATCGTTCGGTTTGACCGTTTGTTTGCGGATGTACGGTGATGTTCTCAATTTGCAATTCTGAAGTAATTTGTAACTTCCTCTATTATTTCGCTCATAAAGTTGGTTCCTTGGTCAGTTAGGATCTGTTTGGGTGTTCCGTATTTACAGCATATTTCCTCTACTAGGATTCTCGCTATTGTTCTAGCTTTTGATCTGGTATTGCGAATGCTTCCGGGATATTTTGACAATAATCCGTCACTACTAATATATAGATATTTCCATCGTTGGTTTCTGGTAATGGTCCTACTACATCCATTGCAATCATCGTCATTGGTTCTGGTGGGATTGGCATTGGCTTTAGCGGTGCTTTCAATTTACTTCCCGTGCTTTTTCTGGTTGCACATATCAGACAATTCTTTATCCATCCTTTTACGTCCTCTCCGATATTTGGCCAATAATATTTTTGACGCAGTCTTGCTTCCGTCTTTTTAGCTGACATGTGTCCTCCCAGTTTTCCGTCGTGATATTGCATTAGCACCTCTTTTCGTCTACTCTCCGGTAAACACATAAGTCGTTTCTCACCATCCATTAACAATAGCCATCCCTTCTCTAGGGTATATCGATGTCTGTGTTTTTCCATATGCTCTTTTAATTTACTGTTGTTGTCGAAGATTTTCATATCGTTAGTTTCCATGAATTCGATTATTGTTTTCAACTCCTCGTCTTCCTTTTGTTCATTTTTCAGTTTTGTGAAATCTATATCCTCTGCGATGATCATGCATATTCGTCTCACATCCTGATCCATTAGTTCCTCAAATACAAATCTTGACATGCAATCTGCGTTGGCGTTCACTTTTCCTGATTTGAACTTTATATACGGTGAGTATTCTTGCAACTGCACTGCCCATCTCATTAATCTGCTAGAGGCTTCTTTGTGTTGGCCTAGCCATACTAATGGTTGATGATCAGTCGTGATATATATCTCATGACCCCATAATAAATATTTGAAGTGTTTAATAGCTTGGATTATTGCTAATGCTTCTCTTTCCGTCACAGAGTAATTCTTTTCGTGTTTCTTGAATGTTCGACTGTAATATCCAATAACTCGTTCTCTTTTCTCGTCATCCCATTGTCCTAGGACTGCTCCAGATGCATATCCACTTGCGTCAGTTTCTAACAAAAACGGTTTCTTAAAATCTGGATGTACGAGTATTGGTGCTGATATAAGTTTATCTCTGAGTGTTTCAAAGGCTGTTTGTTGTTCCTTTCCCATATAAACGGGGTATCTTTTTTGGTTAACTCTTGTATTGGTTTCGCAATAGTTGCATAACTCTTGAGAATTCTATATATCACTGCCTAGATTCTTGCATTACGGTGCTTCTTTGGTGCTGGGCAATTCTTTATCTTTTCGATGTTTCTTGGATCTGGTTCTTTGCCTTTTGCTGACACAATATGTCCTAAGAAGGTGCTTTTTCCTTTGCCCAATCAATTTTGGATGGTTTCAATTTTAATTTCCATTGTCTCAGTCGAACGAATACATTACGGATATCTTTTAAATGTTGCTCGAAGGTGCTAGAATAATTAATATCATCATTACCTACATTGTTTATGCCAGTGAGTAAATTCATACATCTTAATTGAAGCTGGTGCTTGGTAGTGCCAAAAGTTTTCTTGAGTATTGTATAAATCTTTTCCATTGTAAAGGCGTTTTCTCTCTGTTCTCTTTGACTTTATTGCCCAATACCACTTTTTAATTAGGATGTAATAAGGCTGTCCGGTGTAAATTGTCCATCTCATTTATAATTGGTAAGGGTATGTATCTGTTTTGTTTGCGTTTTGAGTCGTGATGATCATACAGAGCGTTGTGTTTCGTCTTTATTCTTTCATGACAGGGTTGCTGGCGACATTGGTTCGATTACCTTGCGTATAACATCTTTTTGACTTTTATTTGCTACAGATTTCTGAAGGTTTGCATCGGATATGGCCGTTATGTTTTGGGTTTCGTTAATGGTTTCGTGTGTTGCGTTACACGCTTGTACCGAGATCTAAGTCAGATGCTGCAAATATATCTTTAAATTCCATTAGTAGTTTTTGTAGTTGTTCTTTCTCGTTTTCGTTTAGTAGCTGACTGTCGATTGTCCATAATTCTTCTCCAGTTTTCAGTTTTCGCTCTGTGGAAGATTCTATATATCGTGTGTTAATTTTGCCAATCTTTGTTTTCGTAACATGACTTGTCTTTCTCGTCATTTGTACATGTTGATTGGGATTTCATGTTATCGTTTTACATCTATCTCTCTGGCTAATGGGTTCTTTTCTTCTGAATTGTGATTTAGGGTTCAAATGCTTCTCTCTTTTTCCTCTTACTTTTACGTAACAAATCATTTGTGTGCGCCCTGGCACTACTATTTTCTCTGAGCATCTCACTTCTGATTCAGACATATTCGTCCGGTTTTATCTCTCAGCTCCATTGATCCTAGATCTATTATTATCTCTTTTAGTAATTCTGCATGGATCTGTTAATTACATCTGCGCTTATCTCCTGTTAACGTAAATCGTGTGATTTTAATTTTTATATTATTATGACCAGATTTTTCGTGACTGCTACGCTTCTTGCTGCAAGTTTTGAATCATGTTAGTTCTTCATAATGGCACCATCTTCGTTATTTTATCATTTTTATTGCTGAGATGTTCGCTTCAGTATCGATCTTGCTTTTATTTTATCCATTTTTTCTTGGGTACCGTATGTTGGTCCGTAATGTTTTGACTAGCTATAGTTCGAGTTTCTGGATCTGATCACACTTTCGATCTTTGGTGGTTCTTGGTCTAAGTCTTGCACCAATTTGGTTGTTATGTACTGATAGAATATTTCGTAATGTTGTTGATCTTGGTATTGGTACTTGTCGTTCTAACCGGTTGCGTTTCTCTCCGCTGATGATGCTGCTTTTCTTTAAAACATTCTAACTGGTGGGTGGATTATTATGTGTCCTTATGTTTGTCTATTCGATTTTCCTTGTTTGAGTGCTATGAGTTAGATCTGTGTTCTCTCGTTTCGGTGTGATCTCTCTTTT